>CM021744.1:2912998-2967982 GCA_011075105.1 Heteronetta atricapilla | reverse complement strand
GCACCAAATCAATCAGTCCCTGGGCACCAAATACCTGGGCACCAAATACCTGGGCACCAAATCAATCCCTGGGCACCAGCCATCCAGACACCAAATAGATCCCCAAGTACCAAATTAAATCCCTGGGCACCAAATTAAATCCCTGGACACCAAGTTGCTGGGCACCCAATACTTGGGTACCAAATCAATACCTGGGCATTAAATAAATCAATACCTGGGCACCGAATCAATCCCTGGGCACCAGATATCCAGGCACCAAATAAATCCCTGGGCATCAAATTAAATCCCTGGGCACCAAGTACCTGGGTGCCAAATCAATACCCAGGCACCAAATCAATACGTGGGCACCAAATAAATGCAGGGGCTCCAAATACTTGGGAACCAAATCAATGCCCAGGCACCAAGTACATGGGCACCAAATAAATACCCGGGCACCAAATAAATACCCAGGCACCAAATAAATAAGACCAGGGCACCAAATAAATGCCCGGGCACCAAATACCTGGGCTGCCCTGGCATCATGCACCCAGGGGAGCTCGGAGGGGCACAGCGCAGCCGGAGGCTCCTTGGGTGCTCCCAGAGGGGGGGCCCTGGGATTTTGGGGCAGCCCCACGTGTTTTGTCTTAGCCCCTCTGAAGTTTGCCCACTCTGCCAAGCAGGACAGAGGCTGCCCCATAATTAATTAAAGCTGGCTGCACCCTAAAATCCTCTCCCCCCCCCATGCACCCCCGTGCAAAGCCCTGCGTGGGGCACCCCATGGCATTGGCGGAGCTGTGGCCGGAGCTGCTGGGGCGTCTCACCAGCAGCAGAGGCTGCTGAACCCCCCCCCCCCAGGAGCCCCCTAACTTGCCATGGGGCGGCTCAGGGGGGCTGCACGCTCTCTCCCTCCCCCTCTATTTTATTAGGGGCGCTGGGGGCGCGGACGTGCCGTGTCCCACGCAGCAGCTGAGCACGAACACGAGGGTCGCACGTGAGACATGGGGGGGCAGGAGGGGCTGCAACCAACAACCCCCAGACCACCCGAAGAGCTTTATTTCCACGCCGAGCCGAATTACGCAGGGCCCCTTCCCGTCCCACGCCTCCCCCCCTAAACCAGAGGGGCCGCGCTCCCCGGAGACCCCATGGCATGGGGTGACCATAGCGGCACCCGCGGGGGCGGTGGGCGAGGGTCCGGGGGCCCAGGCCGGGTGCGCTGGGTGGCGGAGGGCTGCCACGCGGGGTGGGGCTCCCCGGGGGTAAGCTCGGTTGTGCGGGGGGTTAAGGAAAAACCCCGCCTGTAGAACCAGCGCCACGCAGCCAATAAGCGCGGCGGCCGGAGTGGAGTGATCCTGCATCACGGCCCCGCGATTACATCATGTCGGTCCGCCGGGATCCGCCGGCGGGGCCACGTGGTGCTGCCCGAGTCGCTGGGACGCTCTCCTTCCCCGGCACGGGGCGGGGGGAAAACCGCAAGGATGGGACGGGAAACGAAGCGGACCCTCCACGGCCGGCGATGGGCACCCGGACGGACGGGCTCAAGTGGCCACGTTGGGCTCGCGTGGCCACTTCGGGCTCATACGGCCGCCTCGGGCTCATTGTGGCCACTTGGGGCTTGTGGCCACTTTATGCTCGTGTGGCCACTTTGTGCCCGTGGCCACCTCGGGCTCGCAGCACCGGGGCTGCCCCCGGCACCCCGAGCCCACCACCCCTCGTGCAGCTGGCACCCGCTGCCCCCAAGCCCTGCTGGCCCTCGGCAGCTCTGGTGCCCCGGGGTTAAGCCCTAGCGCGTGCCGCCAGCAGGTCCAAAGCCTCTCCCTCGCTACCTGTGGCTGCGGTGGCAGCCGTCCCCTCTGGAGGCACCTGGGCCCCTGCTGGAGGCAGAGGAAGATTTTGGGGTCTGGGGACCTCTGCCCCACGGGGGGGGGGGGGGGGGGGGGGCAGCACACCCATCTGGTGCCCACCCCAGGGCACGGTGCTGCAGGTTTGCACCCGGAGCTTCTTCTGCGATTTCTCCTCCGCTGAGCACCTCCCCGAGCCGTGCGCCCACCAGGACATTTCTGACACAGGCACGAGCTCAGCACCGCGGTCAACAAGCCGGGGCAGAGCTGTGGATTTAAGGCTGATTCCCCAGCGACAAGGAGGGGGACGGATTTCCAAGCCGTTCCACGCAGCCCCCTTCCCCAAAACAGCTTTTAAAGCACAGAGCATGGGTTTGGATCTGCGGGCACGGGACAGAGGGCACTGTTCCGACCAACTGCTTCGTTTCTCTTCGGCCGAAGCAATGCCTCTTCTCCGGGGCTGTTCGGTGGCTCCTCTTTCCCTCCCCCTGCCCTTCACAAACGAGGATGTGGGGAGCAGTGAGTCAGGAGTCGCCCATTGCTCGGGCTGGGAACCCGGGGCCACTGCAGCGCCCAGCAGCTCGTCACCAGCCCCTTTCCAGATCACCAAAGGTCGACCCCAAGTCACCCTCCGAGGGCCACCGGGGCACCCCGGGCACAAGAGCTGTCCCCCACCCGTGTCCCCCACTCCGGCGAAGACACCCGAGACAGAGAGCGCACCGTCCGCTCACACGAGTAGTGCGTTTATTGGGGTATCTCACATGCAGGAACCAAAGTAGAGATGATTTCGGGAACAAGTTAAACGACGGCGGATTAATACAGTTGTACCTCCCGTAAGTGAACACTTTGCTACGTGGATACAGCAACGTTTTAGTGTTGGGTTTCTTCGCTTATTTTTTTTCGTGTTGTTGCTCTTTACACAGTCAATCTCTTTAAGTAGTTACGTCCCCCTTCTCTCCCTACCCCGTTCCCAAACAAAAAAATACCCAGTTATCTTCAGTCAATAAATATCATCCACTTTTATCTGGAAAGCCTACAGCTGTAATATACAGAGAAGCTCTTACACGGGTTGCATTTGTAGGGCTGACAGCTCGTAATGCCATGTGCAGAACCAGGAGCTCGTACTCAAAACACAGAGCCAGGGGAAGGTGGGCGCGTGGTGGCCGTGGGCTCAGGAGGACGGGAGCTCGGCGGGGCTCCAAACCCAGCTGGCTCTCGGCAAAACGCATCCTCACCTCCCTGCTGGATGGAGCAGTGGGGACGCTGGGGCTGGGAGCCTGCTCCAGAGGCTGAATTTTAGGTGGCCACCAGCATCGCCTCGGGGGACGTGGCTGGGGATCCCTCCCTCCTCGCCTCCGCCGGTGGGCAGGGGCCGTGGGTGCCCCAGCAGCTGCAGGGTTACCTCCAGGACGCCTACAGATCGCTCGCTGATTGCCTGCTTCAGTATTTCCATAAAAATATCTGTCCTGAGTTGTTTTTTTTTCCAGGGTAGGCTCGGCCTTGTGGTTAGCACGGAGGAGGTAAACAATGACTGGGTTGGATGAGGCCGGCCCGGGGATGGAGATAGCGCAAGCAGCGCTCCGCAGGGCTTCCCAGCAGCCACAACGAGACCTCGCCACGCCTGGGATGGAAGAGACGGCTGGAAATGCTGCTGGGCCCCTTCTCCTGGCTCCTGAAAGCAGGGGAGAGGAGAGGAGCAGGGGCAGGACGGGTCCCGCTCCTGCAGACGGGAGTGGGGGCGAACGCCCCTGCCCCGGCCGAGCCCACCGCCCGGCTCTGTCCTTCCACCACTGGAGGGAAACATCTCGCCACCGCAGGCAGCTCTGCGGCCCTCCGTTGGGCCGTGGAGACGGTCAGTGGATGCCATAAAAACAAAAAGGAGGCGGTCAGATGAACAGAAGCCCCACTGAAATCCTTCACCCAGCTTGGGAGAGCAGAACCAGCCCCGACCAGGGCAGGGCTGGATTATCAGCACAGCGGCTGCGATAACGGGAAGGGGAAGGGCACGGCGGGGGCTCCGCGAGGGTCCCAGTACGGACCAGTCTCCCCAGTCAGGCTGTTCCCTTTCAAAGACACCGGGCCACGTGTTTATGAGCAGTTCTCCTACGAGCCTCACCTAACCGCCCGCAATGTGCAGCACGTGGTTAGCTACCACACCTGCCGAAGGAGCAGCTGAAATCTACAGGTAACAATTAAAAAAAAAAAAAACCCAAAGGATGCATTTAAATAGAAACCATTCATTTCTTACACCTCGGCACGCCAAGGGTTAACAGGAGAGGTTAAAAACACGCCGGAAAGGAAATCTATTGACAAAATAAATATCTTAACCTAGCGCAGGGTACGATTAGAACCGACCAAGGACCCCGGTAATAATTTAGTGTCGTTAGCAAGCCGTGACCCCCAGAAGCTCCGTCCCTCGTCTCGCACGCGCCGCGGCCACGCACGGCCCCTGCCCACTTGCACAGGGGAAGCATTTAGGGTGAAAGCGAAGGAAGAACAAACCACGGGTCACTCTTCCGAAGCGAAAATCCCCTTCCCTTTCCCCCGGTTCCCACCAGGCAGGTTATCCGCGGACCACACGAGGACGGGGAAGGCGGGGGATCCTGATACAGGACATTAGGGAGCTCGAGCCCAGCTCTCCGTTTGTTAGAGGAGGCTGGGGGCGAACCCACAGCTCCTCCGCACGCTCCTTCCCTGCCATCATTCCCTCCCCTGCGTGCTGGGTGCTGCGGGAGCCAGCCTGGCCAGCCCCGGGGGGCTGCACCTCCACCGGGCCCCCCGAGGGTCCCCCCACAGCCCCCCGAGGGAGGCATCCCCTCTTCTTTCATTTATTTTCCTCCCCGTCCTCAGGGAGCAGCCAGTCACCGACAGCTCCGTCAGCTCTTCCAGAAAGGGACTGGCTTCTCCCTGCAGCAACAACTCGAGGCTGGGACAGAGGAGGCAGAAGCAGGGTTCCCAGCTCCCGTCTTTGCGTAGGGCTGGGGGAAGGAGGGACAGCAAATCCACAGCAGTGGGACTCCAGGGGGCTCCGGTGACAGCCCCGGTGATGTTCTTGCCACTCAGCATCATTCGGCAAGGCTCCACGCTTGAGCAAGGCGATTATCTCTCCGGGCTTGGCAGGGAAGCTGGATTAACGTGCTTAGAATCACCTGACGCGGCCATTTACAGGGTCAACGTGTTTCAAGGATTTAGAAGCAGAAACACACTCCCAAAAACACCCACGGAGCTTTTCTGCACCGACGGGAATACCGACAGTTCATTCTGCGCTGGCAAGGCTGCTCAGGCCATCAGCAGCCGCCGTCTGAAATGAAATCAGCGCCGCAGCAGAAGTTTCCTCGGGTTTCGGGGAGCCACAGCCGACGTGCCGCAGGAAGGCAGGGCCTGGCAGGAGCTGGCTGCAGGGTGGCTGGCACCCGGCAGCCCAGCGTCGGGCTCACCTTGTGTTAGAGAGCGAGGGCAGCGCGGGAGAGCAGCGGGGCACGGCTGCCGCTAGCACAGGCGGTCCTGGCACTTTCCTTTAGCCACAGAGAGGAAAAAAATAGAGGGAAACCCTCTGCAGATTCATACAGTGGGGCTTTGGGGATGCAGAGGGCGAGCCAGAGAGTGGGGAGAAGAGGCAGCGCAGTCCCCAGGCTTTCTCCATCCTTACGCCCATTTTCCTCGGACACTTGCAAGCTGTGCAGGGGGCTGCGGAGCAGCAGGGCGGGCAAAGCAGAGCTGGGGGTGGCCAAGGCGGGCAGGGCAGGAGAGAGGGGAGGGTGGCAGGGACAGCACAGAGGACAGCTGGAAATCCTGCACCAAACACCGCTTCCCTCCAGAGCCGGAGCTGACAGCCCTCAGCCCATCAGTGCTGCCAACCAGCCACGGGGGACGAGGTTTTCTGCGTCACCAGCCACCGAGCGCGGCGTGCCTCGGAGGGTTCGTTACGAGCTGAACTAACCGTGCCCAGAGAAAAGCCTCTATCGCTCTCGCATCAGCTGTCTGCAGCACGGCTCCTCGGTCTAGAAGAAGCGTCAGAGCCAGCTCGGCACGCAGCAGCGTCCCGGGCAGCCCGGCCGTGCCAAGTCGGAGCAAGGCGGCCGCTTGCCTAAGGCAGCCAGCGCCCCAGGGAAGGGGGCTGCGGAGCACAGCGCTGCCTGCACGGCCGTTCCTGGGGTAAGGAGCCCCTCTGCCAGGGCAGCAGATGCTCCGTGCCACACGGCATTGGGCTCTCGCTTTGATCCCGCAGTCTCGTGCCGCTGGCTTCCTACCAAGGAACACGCTGGGGGGTGCAGGGAGGGCTGGGGCTGCCGGCGAGGTGGGCGCACGGGGAGGAATCCCCCTGGGAAGAGCAGCCCCCAAGGAGCTGGGAGTGATAAAGGGGCAGGGGCTGCAAAGGACGCTCCAAAACCACTTAGGATTACATCAAGCACGGCCACAATCACCCAACATTTTCTCAGGCCCTAAAAGAAATGAGTTGTTCCACCTCCGGCACGGCCACGGCCTGGCCCTCCACGGATAACCATTGCCATCAGCATTCTCTCACGAGCCTCTGTAAGGTTCTCCTCTCCTCCTCAGAGCCAAGAAGCAGCAGGTCCGTCCCACCGGGCATGGCAGGGAAGCCGGGAGCCTCGGTTCCCACCCAGGCCGTGAGCAAAGCCCCATCCGTCTGCACGGATGCTATTTACAACAGCCGAGACGAACGCAGAGCTCTACAGCCACCCAAGAAGGGCTCTAAGGTAAGGAAAAAAATAACCTAGCTATTTTAAAAAGGCAAACACGCTAGAAAAAAAAATAATAAAAATCCTCCTGTGCTCTCCCAAAGAGCAAAATGCTTCGTGCGCTACCGTTACAGGATCCATTCAGCTCGGCGCTTTTCATTCTTGTCAACTGCCAGAGCCACTGGACAGAGCCAACAGACTGCTTTCAAATTAGAGCAAGCCCAGATAAAACACAAGGAAAAAAAAAAAAATACCCTGTGAGATTAAGAATATGAAGCGTCGCGCAAAGTGGGGAGAAGCGACCACCATATGGCAGCAGGAGATGTGTGAGTGGGAGAGTAAAGGATTTTAACTTGTGAAGCACATGTTGAAAGGGGAACAGTTGTTCCTTGCTGTCGAATCCGACACGAAAGCCAATACATTAACATTTTATCTAAAAATAAAGACACACTCCCTCTGAACATTCCAGCTCAGTCAATTACATGCTGATCGACAGAGCAGTCTACTTGGCAGGACCTGCCTACAGAAGAGGATGATCCCTACATAAATTGAAGGGCAAGGCTGCTCTCTCCCCTCTGGGCTTTTGTTTCAACACAGTGTGACGTACTCATGCATTCGAAAGAGGTTTTCAGCATCAAGAGCTGGTTTTATGCAGCCGGGATAGGAAGGAGGGGGATTAAGCAAGTGCTGGAAAATCGTGGTCTGGCAGGAAGAGCGTCGGACTTAAATAGAAAGAGTCAGCTCGTGGGGATGGGTTGTCTGAGACAGAGGGGGAGGAGAAGGAGAAGCGATCTGTGAAACGGGGGGCGAAGGGGGGGCGTTGTTAGCCGAGTGCTGCGAGAGGACGAGGTGGCCGGACGGCGACTTTCTCCTGCAGAGCCCAGGGGTGGCAGAGCAAATCCTCACAGTGCAAAGAGGGCGTCCTCCGAGCGCTCCTGCTTTTTCCTGCCCGAAGGGTTCGTCGGCGGGGTGGGGGCTTCCACGGGAGGGGACGGCAGATTGGGAACCATCTCGGCCGCTTTGGCTCGCTCTTCTAAAAATTTGTCAAATTCTGCAACGCACAAAAACAGAAGGAAGACGGGTAAGAAGTGGGGCTGTGCGTTTAGCCCCGGGGACAGAGGTCGGCGGGGCCCGAAATCCCAGTGCCTGGTGTCCCACCAGGCTGTGATTGCAGGAAGGGGCAGGGACGTCCTCTGAGCCACCCCAGCTCGGGCAGCAGGGGGGATCCAAAGCCACACGAGGTGATCAATGGTGACAGGAGTGGGGAAACCTCCTTCCAAAGGGCCGAGCAGCTTGGACGTGCAGCCCTATGGGCAAGGGAGAAGGCAGGGAAGTGCTTACAGCGGGGAGAGCTCCTCAATAAACACCAACTTTTTGCTCTGAAACGCTCTCCTCCTGCCTTTCCGAGCACACAGAAGCATCCGCTGGGGAACAGCAGGTTTGGAGAAGGGGATCTCAGCAGGGATCAAAGCGGATCGTTCCCTCCGGACATTAACAGGGATCACAGCCACGGGAATCTCCGCTTACCTTCGCTGGTCACTCCTTCTTCCAGCTCATCTCCCTTCTGCAATTGGAACAAAAAGGCGTGTGAGCACACAGGCAGAGCCTCAGCCCCGCTGTCACCCCTCGTGCCCGTTAAATGCAACCGGACGGCTTCCACCTCTCACTCCCACACGCTAACTGCTGGGCGGATGGGGGAAACGGGGGAAACTGCAGGGCCCTCACAGCAGACCAGTGGTGAGCGACACGTCTCTGAGTCCAGAGCTGAAGGAGCAGCACCAGAGGTGTCTCTGAAGGTTGCTGGTGGCAGCCGGCTGCGAACCGTTCCCTGGGGAAGCTGAGCAGCAATCCCGTGCCGCTTCCACTTCACGCTGAAGGCCCGGTGCAGACCTGAGCTGCACGAGGCAGAAAGCACGGCCACACGCCCCTTTAGAAGGCCTGCGGCGCGCTTTCAAACCCAAGGGGCTTTTAGCTGACAAAGGAAACGTGCCCCAAAATAGTTCAGTGTTTTTCCCGTGGGGGTTCATTTTAGATGCCCTGCAGAATTACGGAGGTTTCCTGGTGCCCACGCTGCGCACAGAGACCAGGCCGGGCTGGACGGAGGACAGGTACCTGTGGGGCCGGGATGCCGTGGGGCCAGCACGTTTCTACCAGCTGTGTGCACTTCAACGTGGGAATTTCTGACAGTTCTTTAATGAGGAAAAGAAATCCAACAAGGTGGTATCCTCGTCAGTCTGTTAGGATGCTAAAAATGGGCCAAACCACTATTTAGATGCCTCAATTGCAGCCGCTTTGAAACAGAGAAGTGTCTGTCCACACGTGGGCTTTCCCACCAGCAGAGCGTGAGCACGCTGCCCGGCCCCACATTTAATGCCTGAGAACCAAACGTCACCTGGCATCTCAAAGCTTTCTACGGTCCCCAGGTACCTGCAGCAGCCACTGCCTCGCATGCACGTGTAGTTTTCTCCATTGTACCCCAAAAGGGGTGAGGGAATAACTACAGATCACCTAACCTCTGCTTTGCTCTTTTCAGGCAAAGCTGACTAGGGCAGAGCAGCTGCACGGAGCTCCCTCAGTACCTCCCCACAGCATTTTATCTTCTGATAAATTAATTTAACCGGGCCAGAGCCCCCAGCTCTGCCCCCAGGAGGCTGGGCAGGCAAAGCCCATGCTGGAGAGGAGAGCTGCGGGAGCAGGGAGCTGCCTGTGCAGTAAGGAGCACAGGGAGGAGGTGTTCCTGGTGGGCACGGTGACCACAAAGAACACTTTGGTTCGCTTACGGCATGTCTAAAAGAACAGTCTGAGCTGCAACCCACCGCCCGGCCCCAAAGTGCTCTCGGTTAATTTGAGTCAGGTGCTTTCATCAAAAAAAAAACCCTGAATAAATGTGTACAGGCCGTGCCACCGCCTAACCCAAGTGTGTGCTGGCACGGCAAAACAAACTCCAGACAGAAAGAAAAGCTCCTTATGTCTTCGGTTTGTTTGTTTAATAATTACCAGACGCTAATCTTTCGGGAGAAACTGAAAGTTGTAAATACTGGAGAGACGTTGTTATAAATTATTATTATTATTATTATTGTTGTTGTGATGACGAAACGCAGCAAGATTTCCTGCCCACGTATTTAACCAAGGCATCTTGATTTGAAAGGAATCTCGGCCCTGATGCAACGTCTCCTAAGAGCATGCCTAGAAGTAAACACGTACTTGGGTGGCTTTAAACACGAGGTTTAAGTTCGGTGGGGAACACAGGTAAACTTAACACATGTTTAAACGCTTTCCTCTGCAGGGAGCAGAAACACACAATTTCTGGAATGTGTGTGATGTTAGCACGGAGAAGTGAAAACAAAACAAGTCAGAAAAACCACGGGTTGAATTGCTGAACACAGCCCTGTCGCCCCCTGCTTCCATTCGCCCCCCGAAAGGAAATAAGCTACGTGATTTGGAATTTTCACCGCTTCCTGTTATGAGAAACACCAGTAACTGCAAGGCATGGAGAATTATCTAATTATCACGTGAAAAATGAAAATATAAAGAGTCTCACCAAGTCGGTACTGAGCCACTCCTCAATGTCATCCATGACAGAGGACTGTGCAACAGGGATCTAGGGAGTGCAGCCAGAGAACAGCAAGGCAGGCAAAAACCAAAACACATCCACAATCATGGCCACAGAGCGATGGAAAATGCCAGAAAGGAGATTAAAAAAAAAACAAAAACAGAGATGTAACATGTGCTGGAAAAAAAAAAGGCAACAAAATATAAATGGCATTTCAA
Source organism: Heteronetta atricapilla (assembly GCA_011075105.1). Taxonomy (NCBI): domain Eukaryota; kingdom Metazoa; phylum Chordata; class Aves; order Anseriformes; family Anatidae; genus Heteronetta; species Heteronetta atricapilla. Next base: position 2,957,694 of record CM021744.1, on the reverse strand, counting down.
ATAAAGAAACACTTGGAAAGGAACTTATGAACAACAAGGCTAAAAAAAAAAACAAGAGAAAGATTATGAGGAATGACATGACTGGATGCCAGCAAGATGGGTAACTTCTCGACCACATATTAAAACCATCATGACGGACTGATGATTCTAATCTTGATCGTGAAAAGCTTTTCAGGGTAGAATACTGGATATCGGTTAAGTTTTTAAATGTGAAATTTACACCTTTTTTTTTTTTTTTTTTAAATGGGTATTAGCCACAATGAGGGGTTAGCAAAAAGAGGGGCTCAAAGCCTTCTGGCACCACTCGTCTGAAAGCAATTTCACTCTTTCTGAAGGTGGAGGCGGCCCAAGCCTCAGACAAACAGCGATGTTTCCCTCCGGATCCTCCTCCCACTGCACCATGGCGAGCCTCGGCACGGCAGCTTATGGAAACCTGTCCCGGCCCTGCTCCTCTGCCCACGGCAGCCCTACGGGAGGCAGCGGGTCCGAGCCTGTGCCAGCACACTGCAGTGTCCCCAGGGTGCAGGGAGGAGGAGGACGGGGCAGCAGCTCCGCACACAGAGCTCCCGGCTGCTCCCGGCTCCTGCCCCTTTGCACCTCGTATTGCTGCATCCAGCCTGGCTGGAGCAAGGCTGTTAATCTCCCACCACGGATAACTCCACAAAAAGGCCCAGAGGTGGCCTGTCCTGCTGCAGTAACACCGCTAACCATGTGCTGCGTGCCGGGGGAACGGGCACGGTGTGCTGGGCGCTGCAGCGCAGCCGGGGCACAAAGCGCTGCGGGCAGCTGGGGGGGAATGACTGAAGTTAGACGTAGGGTTTCCCAATGAACTGGGACACAACGGAGGGCTGTGGAAGGAGTAAACAGGAAAGCAGCACAACGGAGCTAGTAAGGACAACCTGACGAACACTTGAGAAGCAGCGGCAGGCGTGCAGGTTGCAGGCCAGGGCACGGCAGGCGAGCAGCGGGGCTGGCAAGCGAGAGACCCTGGCAGTGCTGGGGAGACTTCCCTAGGACGAAAAGGTGGCAGGGGCTGGCCACAGCTTTCCCTGGGAGCTTTCTGGGAAAGAAGGGCCAACGGAGGCTCTGCAGGTGGATCCACTGGGAGCTGCAGCTTTCCCAGGGACTCGCAGGGGAGGCAGACAGACAGACACCGATTCAGAGGCAGCGATCTGTCATTTTCCCTCGCTTTCGGCTACGACGTGAAGATCCAAAACAGAAAATCCGTTCCTGCAGTTGGGTTTGGAACGGGGCAGATTTAGGATAACTGCCCCTCTTTAGTTCGTAATGGAGAGCTGAGCCGTGCACGTACCACGCTAGCACCATGTGCTGAAGCCACTGCGAGCTGGCGCGGATGGCGAGTAACGAGAGGGGAGCTCTCTAGACATCTTCCAACATGTTCCTTCCCAAGGACAAGTTACATCTTGCAGAACTGACTTGCTGGTTTAACAGCTTTTGGAAAACTGGCTTCAGAGATATGAAGCAATGAATTCATTCAGCCTACAGCAAGCTAAAAGCTGCTGCAGAAGTTACGCTGCCTTCTCTCTCGATTTCCTACCGCTGCCCGCAGGAAGTAATGCTCTGGGAGGTGTAGCCTGCAGAGTTGCTGGCCAGTCTGCAGCTCTGAAAGACACCAAGGTTTCTTCAGGGATATTACAAAATGTGTAGGCCTTTTAATTTTTCCTGTGAATAAAAATAAGCGCAGCTCCTGTTATCAGGAGGAGCAGGAGTTCAGATCTTGGCTGTCCTGAAAAAACACCGGGTGACCGAGCAAGCAGTGGATTCCCAGGGACCACAGGGCTCTTGAGTCTGCAGTTTAGGTGGTTGTGCCATTGCGTTTTGTAAGATTAAAAAAGAAAAAAGGGGAAAAAAAATCTCCTTTCAGGCAGACCGGCTTTATACAACAAACAAACCAGAACCTTCGAAGTGCGGAAACACTTCGCACGGGTCACATACAAGAAGCACAGGGAGCTGTAAGATAAACATCTGAGCAGGGCAGACATTTGCTGTTCAGCACTGGCCTTTTAAAGAGCTTCCCCCCATCTTCCAGGAATTGCACCACACTTAGAGAAAGGCCGAGGATCGGCATCTATCGCTCCTTCCACGCCCAAACTTCCAATTTCCTTTCCTCAGACTCTGAGCCCCATTTTCCCCATAAATCATGGGGTAAATACATCAGGTTTAATTTGTTCAAGAACAAAGCGGGACGGGAAGGGGCGGGGGGGACTCTCAAGAGCAACTGAAAGTTATAAAAGGTTTTAACTACAACCTCGGACCGTTTACGAAACTGACCACACACAGAATTTCACTTTTTGCCAGTCTGTTGTGCATTTGGCAGGGCCTCCCCTTTCCAGAAGTCCTAAACTGAAGAATGCGGAGGGGACTTTTGTTAAAGCTAATCCCCTAAAACACGACAGAAGCAAAGTGAAAATAAATTAGCTAGTTTACACGTTCAAAAGACAACAATTTATGGGAACAAACAGCAGTGGCAGCCGCAGACTACATGGCAGTGGGATAGTGTCCTGTTAATACTTTGATTATGCAAACATACACGGTCTAGTGGAGCTCTCAGTCTTGGCAAGACAGCTCCCCAGATAGTCAGTGCTGGCTGCAAGAGCTGTTTTTATAAGAATATTGTGATTCCCTTTTTAAAAGTCTCCGCTCACTGTAAATGGAAATGAAGTCACCGAATATTTTTGGGCGCTTTAACTAGCTTTAAATAAAAGATGGGCCCGTTGTTCAAATTCCTTTTTTTTGTTTAGTCTTTGGAAAATCCTACAAATGGGATCGTTTCGAAAGGGCTGAAAGGGAAATGGAAAAGGAGGGCCAGCAGAACAAAAGGGAGCTATCAACGCCTCAAAACCCACAGGGACCTGGGTTTCGGGCTCATACTTCGTAAGTTAGATTGTGGTGGTGTTCTCACTAGGAGCCAAAAGCCAAAGTATTGCCAATGTATTTCCTCAGAAGTCATAAAATCCAATATTCTACCCTTAAAAAGACAGTTTAAGGTTATTATTATCACATTTTATTTCTATTAAAAATGGTCCCACCGGACAAAAAAAAAAAAAAAAAAAAAGAAGCAGGTATGAAATGACAATTCAGGTCTCTAGGTGAGCTCATTAATGTTCTTAAAGTGTTTAACAAGGCTCATGCTAATTGTTGCTAGACTACTGTCTTGTAGGAGCTTCATTAATTCCACTCCTTTCCAGATGTTTAACAAAGCTGACATGGGTACGGGGTTGGCTGCTTCCCCCCCCCCCCCAGGTTAGCAGTAGCAAAAAGGGCTGTTATTCCTACAGCAGCAGAACTGGAGCAACCTCCTCCAGCTCACCCCGACAGCCTTGTGATCTATTTCAAGCTGTTGTGATCTTGAAATAGCTGCCTGGCCTCGATATTAGAACGCGCTTGGCTTTACATGTCGGGCTGTAATTAGCCACTTGATTACTTGTAAGTATGTTTACACAGCGCACGGATGGGGAAGGCAAAGAGCTCAGGTGCAGCGCGCTCCCCGCGCAGCCTGTTGTGCCTGTACAACAACCTGCCGAGCTGGCTCCGATAGGCATGCCCGGACGGCCAGAGTCCTCCTCGCTCACGTGGGGACGATCGCACTTCTTGCGGCGTGTCGTAAAATCGAACGGCTTGGCAGGCAGAGGAGCCCGTGTCCCCGTCAGGACGTGGGAACGTTGCCTGCTTGCCTTCAAGAAGGAGAGGGGTCCCACCACACACGGGAGAAGCGAGATCTTCAAATGATTTCAAGCAATTTGGTCTCCCACGATGGCTTATTTCAGTAATTTTATGCTTCCCAAATCATTTCCACGTCCTAGATCCTATCTTTCTTTTGAAGGTAGATGTAGCAGCATCCTACTTTGCTACTAATTAACATCAACTCCGCAAAGATTTCATTTAATCCTTTACTCGTGTAACTTTACTGCAGGGAAGAACCTCCCCTCTAGCCTGGCACGCTGCTGGTGGGGAGGATGCAAGGCTGAAAGCTGTTTGTTTATCTCCTGTGCATTCTGGTTCGGTTTCATTCCTCCCTCGCCACTGTCCCCGTGTCTGTCCTGACACGGTTTAAACATCTGCTTCTGGCTTTTGCAATAGATACCCAACTGCCAGGTGAGCGGGGTGGCAGATTATTCTAACAAATGGATATGTTCATGCAAATCTCAAGAGAAGCTCGAATTAATGAGAAGGGGAACTGGAATTACCTGTGCCAAGTGGTGGTGGCCTTATGCTGATGTCTGAGAGCAAGAGGTGCTGCTGCAGCCCCCTGCACACCACCGGCACGGCCTGCCCTGCGAGAGTCCAGACCTCGCACCGCTGGACTGGACAGCTTGGCTAACATCCCTGAGACGTGCTGGAAAAAGGAATGTTTTCTGAGCATACAACTACATCAGCTTTAGTGGAAAAAAAAAAGTGGTTTGTGTCTCCATGGTCCTGCCACCACCTCGCCAGCGGAACTGAACTGCAGGTTAAGCTGAAACGGAAACAGCGCTGCCAAATTCAGCAGGAGCGTGCCCAGGGAGCCCTGAACCAGCCTGCCCCTACCCAGGTGTGTTGGTGAACTGGGGTGCACAGAAGTGGAGTGAGAAGAGCTCCACCCTCAGCTTAAATGGGTTTGGAAACATCGGGTCATGCCAGAGGGATGTGACAATCGCTCTGGTATGTTTCTTCTAGGAGAAGAACAGGGAAGAAAACACTTTCCATAGTCTCCGTGTTGTATAGGCACAGCTAAGGGCAATGTCAGCTCACCCCTCTTTTCCTCCTCATCTCAAAAGCACAAAAAGTTACCAAAGAGTCTGCACAGCACCCGGGGTGCTAGTTATTCCACCTGCTTTGCAAGTGCTACAGTCGTATTAACACATCTAGGTAAGAACTACAGCCAGTTAGGAGCGAAACGGGGTTAATTATTAGTTTGGTTTTATTTTAGGTATTTCTCTCTCACATTTAGCGTAGGAACTAGGTGACAAGCTTGTAAGAGCAGTGACTGGCTGGACAGCCAGACCCCCTTCCCTCCCCAAACCGGTGTGCCTCCGTGAGTGGTGCAGTATCCTTTTTCCAGACCGAATAACCACAAGCCAACGAAGGAATATTGTGTTTGTTTTTTTAATAACGCAGTGGCGTGAGCGGTGTGAACAGCAGGGGTGCCGATTTCATGCTTCCCTGCTCTTGTAAACAGTGGAAAGGCAAAGAGGAGGAACTAACTCAATCACCGGATTATTCATTATGGATGAACACCGAACAGTGGCACCGCGCATCTCTGGCTGCAGCGGAGCCGCCGAACAGCAAGAGCCTCTGTGAGGCTGCCAGCAGCATCGGGGCAGAGCGAGCCGCTCGCTGCACGGCTCTGCCACTCTCGTGTTACGAGCTGCAGGGCCTCCGACAGGCACAGAAATAAACTCTGCCTTCCAAGGATGGGTACCTGCATCTGGGTGTACCTACGTGCAGGTACACAACTGCTCTTGGCTGATGGCACAAGCCAGCAGATATGGCTGTGTATATGCCCAAGCACTGTGCATGCTCCAGGCACGTGGGCTTGTCACAAATGCACAAAATGCCCCTCAGAAATAACCTGGAACAGCCCTAAATCTAGCAGAAAAAACGCCAAGTGTTTCACAGAGCTGGTGCACTCTGATACCGCACGCTCTGAATTTTCCCAGCCTGAAATTCTCGGCGATGTTTCTCTTTTCAAGCATCGGTGGCTTTGTCTGGGGCATTCGTGGCCCTCCCTGGCGTGAGGCATTCCTGTTCCAGAGGCATCCGGACACCCGGCCCCATGCACTGGGCTGCGAGCACGTCCCAGCCCAGAGGGGATTCTGCACCGCACGTTTCTGAACTCGGCTGCAGTCAGGACTGTCTCAATAGGACTTCCTGGACTTTGTTCAGTTAGGTCACATTACTGGTACTACTCTCAAGCACTTAAAATGATGGATTGTGTAGTCCAAAAATACAAAATTGGTCTTGGAACTTGGCTTTAAGGCAGAGCAGAGGCTATTTTTTACCTACCTCTGATTCCTGCACTTAAAGCACGCTTTCCAACTTCTCTCTCCAAGCATGTTGAAAAAGGACAACTTCAAACAAGGTCAGATGTGCACGTATTTGGAGGCAGATCTCCACAAGCTTGATTTTATCAGAACGCTGGCATCGTGAGACACAGGAATTAAACTCTTGAAGTCAGAAACTCTGTTGTACCTTTTGGAGTCTGAATCCTAACGCCTGACTGGGGTGGAAGATGTCAATTTGGGTCATAGTTCTCCCATTCTCTTCTCCTCATACAGAAGTACCAGAAGAGGCTGCTTTAAAGGCACCTAGAAAGTGTCCTCTTTATGAACAAGATGCATGAGGCTTGTGTTTATCCCTCGAAAAGTGGATACTGCATAAATAAATCACGACAGTACAAGGAACCGCTTTGATCCCCAGGCCTCTTCCGAAGGTGGTGGGTGATGCTACAGATGATCAGGCTGGTGGCAGGCCTTTGTCCTGTACAAACCAGAAATTGGTGCAAATCTTTCCCTTTGCCCCAGGTAACAGTGTAGGCGGGAAACAAACTCCTTGTACTGTCTGATTTCAAGTGGTTCAGTAGGGCAGGATGAGAGGTGAATGAAGGATGGTTATTCTAGGTAAAGGGACTGGGGTGGGCAGGAGGAATCGCTTCACTGGTGAAGTCCTCACCATTCCTTGTGTAATTAGCCACTTGTCTATGGGCTCCATGGCTGAGTTCCCACCTTTACCTCTCCTCTGTGTTGAGAACAGAAAGGTCCATAAAGAGAGAAACCACAGCAACACCCGTGATAAAGTAATACAACAGCAGCAAGTTGAAAGCTTCACACGCACACCCGCACACACACACACACCGTGGTAGCTTCTGGCAGCAGCTGCATCCCCCTCAGCAGCCTGCAGAAGCATCCTGGCAGTCGTTCCAGCTGCCCACCTCTAAGAGCAGCTGAGGTTAAAGGACTGCTGATGCCTCCGGTCCCCTCTGCGCAGGTTGCAGGCTGCCTGGCACAGCGGTGCAGAGGCTCTCAGGATGGCTTCTTGTCCTCCAGCACTTTGTCCCCGAGCCGGGGCCCGGGCACAGAGCCACCTCTGAAGCTCCAGAGGGGCTCACTCGGGGCCAGCACCACGTGGTGGTTCCAGCTCTCTGATTCTGCCCGAACGGGGCTGGCACGTGTGAGTTTGTGTCCCTGCACCCAGCTACCCGTACCGGTTGGGATGCCTCTCCTGTCCCCGCTACAACATACAGTACAGAATCAGCTGTAATTTCTTATGTCTCATTTCAGTACTTGTGCTAAGAGGAAAAAAAAAGGGGGGGAAAAATCGCTCCAACTTTATCCATTCTCTGCGTAACGCTGGAGAATTGTTTCTTGGACACCTCTCCTCCCGGTTGCGATCGTGCAACAACTCTGTGGCAACAAAAGCAATTCCCAACATGGAAAAGCAATATTAAGAAAACAGCGTATTTTTAGCTTGTCTTGTTTCCAGCTGCTAAATCATGTTAAAAGACAGCTAATGCCACGTGACCAGCCGTCTCTCCACAGACCTTTCTGAGAATGACTACATTAGAAATGTCGGATGTGCTGAAATTTCGCACTGGACAACTGTGCTGGAAGAAGACGTGTGTGAAGAACGTGTTGCAAAGCTTTTGGCTCCTCCCTTGAGCTGTTCTTAAATTAGCTCTCTGCCCAAATTAACGCGTGTCTTTCATTTACTGAGCGCTGCCAGTTTTTTCCTACACATGCCAGGGCTGGTAACTTTAGGGAAGTTTAATTTTTTATTTCCTTTAAGGAGAGACACCCACAAGCCTCACAACACTAGACAAAAAGCCTTGTTTACCAACTACCCAAAGACTGCTTTTCAAAACAAGCTATTCTGATTACCTGACCCAGTCATCAGGACCTTTGAAAAGAGGCTGAAAGTCCCTACAACATCTCAGAGCCCGAAGTTCCCCGCCCCATAAAGTGCTTGTCCCCAAAAAAACTTTGACCCACCAGATTAGTTAGATCCAGCCCTTTGAACTGACAGCACTTGGGGCACAGCAGCAGCTACGCTGGTGCAGGCGACACGTCACAGCGGTGCCTCAAGCTGAGCTGTCTGAGAACGAGTGCTAATAAACACGGGGCTGACCCCAAGCCACCAGGGGAATACGGCCCCCTCGACCAGTAGCTAAGTGCAGGCCCCTTCCTTTTGGCTAGCCAGGAACAAGGAGCAGAATCTCGGATCCTTCCCCAGGTCCTCCCAGCAGCACAGCTCAGTGACACTGGAGGCTTGGACCACAGCATTGGCTCCAGGGATTCCTCTCTTGCTCCCCGGTGTACTTCTACCCCCGTTTCCCCATGCTTCCCCCCCTTTTCCCCCTTTTTTATAACCTGGCCACAGGTTATAAATTACCCTTTTTGCAGCAGACAGATTTGTTGGGGGGGGGGGCGCTCCGTAAGAAACCACTGCTGAAGCCCTGCTGCCACTGAGCTATGGCCAAGGCAGGCAGGCAGCTGTGATCTGACCCCAGCTGGCTCCAAGCACAAATTCTCCCTGGCTCAGAGCACAAGCTGCCAGGCATGCCAGCTGCCCAGAGCACTCCCATTTCAACTTATGAAAGAACCAGGGTGGGATCAGCCAAGGCGTGGGGAAGCGATTCTCCTCGGAGGGTGCAGGAGGCGTGTGCGGGCTGCATTGCCTCTCCCCTGCTGCACTGGCTCTCCCATGCTCCCTAGTGGTCAGCACAGACCAGGATCGGCCTAGGGAAAGGCTCTGCACTTGCTCTGTCATCTAAAAACTTGCACACAGCTGTGTGCAGAAGAGCAGCACGCTTTTAAAAGAGCAGGGTCGTAGAAAAGGGTTGAGGGGTGATCTGAAAGCTCTTTTCACGTCTGCCTTCATAGGGGCATGCACACAGTTGGCCAAGCTCACTCTCCAGGACAAGTTTCCAGTATCATCCAGTGGCAGCCTGTGGGTCTCTTCTGCCCACACCAGGTAGCAGGAGCCTGCCCTGCGACGGAACAGCCTGCATGCAAGGCCAGCTTTGGCAAGGCACGTGAAGCATTAAGTCTACACGATTTCTCTTCCTGTAACTTGCGTGTGTATCTATGCACTTCAAGCAAAGGCTAGCAGATTAAGACTGCACCAACTTTCAGTAGAAAAAGCAAAGCAAACAGTTGCACACCGGTTTTGACATGATGTTCCCTACTTATTCTTTTCAGCAACAGCTCCCGTGAAAGAAATGGACCCCCCAGGCAAGCTGCATGAACGCAGGACAATTTACCCGCTCTCATTTTGAAATCTTTTAGGCTGGCGTACTAAGTAGCAGCTCTTTAGAAATCATTACCGAGCAAGTACTTGCTCACAGATACCAATTTCGAAATAGCCGGTACCAGCATGTCATCGGAATACGGAATGAGACGTCTCAGTCAAAGCAGCTGTCTACAGCCTGGATTCCACACACAGCCTCAGATAACGAACCGCAGAGCAACGACCTACCACTCCCGTGTTCTGTTTTCGAACATCCAGGGCGGACGCCAGTCCTTTGACAGCCTGTGGATCCTCGTATGTCACGCTGAAACAAAGGAACAAACGACAGAACTAGAAGGAAGTCCAGCAGTCACCCATGCAGAATGTACACGCCGCTCTGATTTACTTCCCTTGAAATCAGAAAGCATGTTCTTGTTCTTAACAAGACTTGAAGGGTACTGAGCGCATTCCAAAAGAGCAGTGTGCTCTGTATAAAGGGTGGCTATCGGTTCCAGGGAGCTTGTTGAATTAAAAAGAGCAAGATTGGCGTTATGAAAGGTAGGCAAATAGGTTATGAGGCACCATAAGCACACCCAACAGCTAGCAGGGGACTATGAAAGGAGGCCTGATTACAGATTGTGTTTTGCAGAGCTTTCAAGATGACATTTGGAAGCCTGACCTTGATGCATGGAGGGGAGGAGGCAGAGAGAAACTTGAAGACAGGTGAAACCTAACAAGAACTAACGTGAAGCATACAAAGAAGTGCTCTGAGCCGGTTAATCATCGTCTAGTTGCAGAGGTTGGATTTTTACAAAGCTTCTTCATTTGCTGCATCAAAAAGAAACGTACTAGCCAGCCGACAGAGGCAATGGTATCATTTCTCTGAGCGCAGGGGCGAACCAGGAGCTGAAGCAGATGCCAGCACCCGCCTGTAAATCTGCCCCGGGAGGAGCCGTGTGCCTGAGCAGGAAGAGCACTTTCCCCTCCAGTGTGCTGGCTTCTCCCAGGCTCTGAGCAGAGCACCCAGAGGCTCTCACCTACGCATCGTGGCATGTCACACTCACATCTTTACTGCCTCGCTGTTGCTCACGGAGTACAATCCAAGGAAGATAGAGCAATCCTCCCCTGTGAAATCGTGTGCTCCTTGTTCTATTAGCTCACAGAAGTAGATAGAGGTGCAGTGTGGGAAGGCTAGTTTCGCGCTTCATTTAGCGCAAGAGACAGAGGGAACTCCATTAAATCTCTCTGCAATGCATCTCCTTTCTGACTACACATTAGTGCTCTCAGCCTGAAATCTCCAGTGGTAACGTATGTCTCTACAGTAGAGCACATCTTCGCAACGCTGACACTGCAGCCGAGGCACTACAAACAGCTATACTGATGACTGCAAATGAAAGATCCCCGTAAGCTTGCCAGCTGAAGTTTTCCAGAGCTGCTTAGGTCTGAGCTAAACTATTTAACAACATTTCTTGGTTAGAGACAGGATATTAATGATGCTCTGACTGCTGGTAGCCACTACGTCCTCTTGAATTTGAAACCAGGAGGAGGCAAGAAATAACATATGAAAGAAAAATACCTGAGTGTCTTTTAATGAATCTCACTTGACAAGGATCAAAGGATTTCTTAATAGGTGCACAGATTTGTTTAACATTAAAATAATTGGACATGTTAAATACCCATGAAATTGCCAGATTTGCAGCTCTAGAGATGCAAGCCCTTCACATAAAAACAAATTAAAGATAGTACAGCAGCCGGGCAAGCTACACTGCCTTGACATCCTGAGAGAGTCTCGCTGCTGGCCCAAAGGGAGAGTTTTAACTGGATATTAACTCTGCCCCTGCTGACTGCAGCTCTGTCACCAAAGTATATCCATGACCTTCAACGAAGGACCCTTATGCTCCTCTACCTCAAGCACTGGCTGGGTGGATGGGGTGACAAGGCTTTTTGAGAGGAAGCATCCACAGAAGTAAAAGCAAGTTCATTTCCAAGTTTCCAGTGACCTCACTAACTAAGATGGTCAAGTAACATTACTCAGCCAGTCTGCTCTGCCCAGAAGCAAGAATTTTCCCATTTTCTAGTACTCATCAAGACCAGTAGGATAAGGCCTGGACTGAAAGCACAAAAACATACATCAAAACTACTTTTTCAGTCTGGAGTGAAGCAAACAAGTTTCAAATTTATGACCTTAGAAAACAGCAAGGCCGTGACTCAAACAGTAAAGACGAACTCCAACATACTTCTTTCGCTGCTCAGCCAAGGAACTGCCTCTTGTCTGTGCAAACATGTCAAAGTCGTCACGAGGGTTACTGTGTTGTAGGGAGCCGAGTGTGCCACTGACGCTGTTTGCACCCAAGTCTGCAAAAGAAGCGAACCAATGAAACAGCAAACCACATGCAAGCACCACTGCCGTGACTGTGCAGGTTACAGAGGAAGTTGCTAACAACGCAGCTATAAACATCATCCGGTTAGCAGTTGTAGCACTGAGCACAGCTGTCCAGAAGAGGCTGGAGGCTGCCAATCGCACATTTCTGAAAGGACAGTTGTAGAGATTGTTTTACTCCTCCTGGAAGCACCACACCATAGCTATCCCTGAGCAAGAAGCCAGTATCTGGAAATCGGTGTGCACCTGCTGCCAATCTGATCCCCAGGCATTCGTTATTCAGTAGTATGGTCCAAAATTTGGGGCATGGACACTACTCTTCTCCGTAATGCTGTCTCTCAGCTACCGACTGTGAAACCAGGGGTTTCAGATCAGATCTGACACTGGTGTAGTGGAGCAGAGGCTCCCTGATCCACAAGTGCAAGAGGAAAATGGCTCCTTGTAAAGAGCTTGCACTGTGTGTTCAGGGACCTCAGCAATTGCTCAGACCTGCTCCTGTACTCACACAGCTGCATTTCCTAGTAGCCCCGGCATACTGTTCAAGACCCACAGACTGGTCAGGCTAGAACAGATCCATGCATTACAGCCTCGTGTTCATCATCACTGTTTAGATCAGGTACTCACCAAGCCCTGCAAGCTGTGAAGAAAGTGAAGACTGGGGTGTTGAGTTTCCGACCATTGGGCTTACTACAGCTGGAGAGCCAGGACCCAAATCTATTAAGTTATCCTCTGTCACCTCGTTCAGTACCTGTTGGGACACAAAAGCACAGTAAGTTACACATGGCAGAGATTTATTCCTGCAGTACAACATTTAACCCCCCAAAATAATGGTTCCTTCCTAAAAAGACCTTTCTTGTGTACTACCAAACAGACTCCTCTCTTGGGTACTAGGGTGATGAGTGCAGAAGAGAAAGGGTCAGACAGTAAAGAACTGTTGGACTGCTCAGGACAGCAGGGAATCTACATCTCTTCAGATTTATCTAATGTGTCTGTGTTCTCCACCTCTTTTAGCACCAGAGCACTGTGAATGTCAAAAGTCTGCACGGACTCAGAAGCAATCAAAAAAAGTCAACAGATGAAAGAAAATCCATCAAGGATTGTAAACACAAAGATGGTTTAGAGCAGTGTCTTCCTGAGCTAAAAGCATTGCCTGAAGTTTGCCACATTCTTATGCTCTATCTCTTTGTTCCCACTATTAACCACCACCACAGGCAGGACCCAGGGCTGGGGGACTTTTTGTCTGACCTGGCATGGCCGGTATGGTGTTGCTACTGCTACAATAAATGGAGCTGGGTACTTACTCCATTGCTGGCATTTTGCGTCGAACGTCCTGATCGGTAACGTTCAAATCTGTTAAAAAATACATAAAAATCAACACGGACTATTAAAGCCACCAACAAACGATGAAAAATGCAAGTTTATAACGAGGTCGTGAAATGCTTGTGACTGAACTTGGCTTTCATTGGTTCAAAAGAGAACTTTTGAAGCTCTAAGTCCAAAGCTAGGACAAAAGGGAGGACAGCAACAGAAGTTGCATCCTTGCTGGTGTGGATATTAACTTGACTAATCTGACCTTGCAGCACACACATGCCTGAAAAACCCTGTAGGATTTGTCTTTTTTTCTTTTCTTTTTTTTTCATTAAGTGCTTCTTGATAGACTATTCTGTTAGCCAAGGGACAGGAGCAACTGCACGAAGATTGATGCTCCCAGCTAAACAAGTCGAGCACCGCAGTGAGGCTTACTCCCACTTAGCAGCTCCCTCTTGCTGCAATCCATGTAAATGAGGAGCCACATGCATGCCGCCACGGCCCTATCCAGGCAGCGCATGTCAAGAGAAGCAGTACTTAGCAAATAATTTCTTAAACCATTCTGGGTCAGTGCAGAGATCATCAGAGTCTATTCCAACAGGCTGGTACTTTCCAGGAAGTGATGATGGATAAAAACTCTGACACTTGTTAGGGGAAGAAGTCTGGCTAGTCAAAACCTGCTCTCTTCTCTGCTCCTTTCCCATCCAGCTGTACAGCTGGGACCCCAAACAAACCCAGACTCCAAGAGCTCACAAAAGCAGAGGGAACTACCTACTCCCAATGCCCATCCGAGCCCAGGGTGATCTCCTTCCTTACCAGGAGAAGCATCATGATTTCTCTGAAGCTAGATTGTTTTTTTTTTCCTCATTCAAAAATAATTTCACATGTAACCTCTCTGTCTGGTAAAAATAAAAAATAATAAAAAATCATAGAATCCTCTGGGTTTTCTCCCAGATGAACAAATTGCAGTGGAGAATCTCAAGCAAACTGAAATATTTTCTTAAAGTAACAGAGGAAAATGCAGGCTTAAAAGGCAGCAAAAACAAATCCAGGCCCAAATTTCAATTTTAGGAAACTGTGGGTGTCTAGCTTTACTGGAAATCCAGCTCCCTGAACTGGAAACCTACGACACCTCCCACCTCCTGTTTCTCACCAGAAGGCTTATGAACCACACGTTCCTTTACATCCAAAGCTCCAGAGCGACGGCCAGAGCTCCTGCCTCAGCCACTGCCAGAGCTTGGTACCCACACCAGAAATCAGTGTGATGGATGCGGAGTTTTTGGAACAGAGGAACTGGGATTTATTGAAAGGCTCAGCCCAGTGCAGCTGCTGTACCAGAAGAGCTTGCTAACGCTGCTCAGCTCACCTTTCAGTCTACAACGATCACAAACGCTTTGGCTACAGGCAGCAAAGCTGCAGATGGAGGAAGGTGGAAGAAATATTAAGGGTGACCAAACTAAGCCTCAGTGACAGTTACACTCTGCCCCTTGTAGAATTACGCTCGTGCATGAAACGCACACCATCTCACATAAAAAGCCAGCGTTTGTTTTCAAAGTTTGCCCCGATTTCCTCTGAAGGGCTAAATCAAAGACAGAATTGAGGCCACAGAGCCTTCTTTCCAGCCTCTGCCGTGACAGCACAGATTCACAGATCTGGAGTCTAATTTATTTTTAAAGGCTTGAGAAACAAAGCCCTGTGCTAAGAACAAGGAACAAAGGGTACTCTTTAGTGCCTCACTCCCCAGGCCTGTCATTACGGGGAAGATTAAACTTTCCCAAGACTGCTGCATCACGTGTCACCTCCTGCAGCAGATGTGGCTGACAGCGCCTTTGTCTGACATGCTGAAAGTCCTCTGACCCAAGTCCCGCCCCTGGGGATGATGCCTGCAGATCAGCTCTTCAAAACCTCGGCTCTGCGCAAGCCGGGCTTTTTCAGGATTTTCAGCATTATTTAAAAACAAAAGCCTTACACGCATGGAGGCTGTGCCCGCATCGGGCAGCTCCCCCTGCACCGGGGCTGGAAGTAGAAAGCTCAGAGATCAGAAGGCAGAGAGAGCTCACAGGAGCCTCCCTGAGCCAGGAAGCAGCACGAGCATTTGTGCAGAGCCTAAGCCAGCAAGTGGAACCAGCAGCCGGGGTTGTGCTATTTTCAGTCCCAAGCTCCTACATTCGTGCAGCACCACCCAGCAGGGACTTACGGACTCAAGTCTCTGCTAGTTCAAAGAGTTCTGCACAAAGTTGCCCTGCATTTTACAGACATTCCCTGCAAAAATTCAACTGCAAGGACAAAAAAAATAAAATAAAACAAAATCACAGGATTAAAAGCAACAATTGAAACAGGAATGTTGCCATAAAAGACAACAGTAGGATTTTATACATGCTTTCTGTGGTTTCTCTCTGCATTTTGTTATGCTGGACCATTGGCCCAGCTGGCCATCTCCATCAACTGACCTCTTTAACAGCTGAATGAAATCCCAGAACAAATGTAAACAGTTGACAGAAAAGGTGCCTCACCTTTCATATCTGAGGAAGACGTTATTTAAATCATCATTCACATGCAGCAGCTCCTCTGTGACTTCTTCATTGGACACTCGTGAGATAAGCTCCACAATTCTCTGCTGCATAGCTCTACAGGTTCGGTTCAGTTCCTACGAGGAATGCATTGTGCACACACATTCTGATAAGCAGCTAGCAATAAGTAGATTTAGTTGAGCTCCGTTCACAGCCAAACATATCCCCCAGCTGAGAAACACTAGGACAAGTCTATCTTTGCATGATTAAATGTCACCCAAAAGCACATCTAATCAAACATGCCCTTCAAGAGACGATGGCATAAAACCTTGAGAGCCTATTTACAATTCAACATCCTGATTCTTCTTTAACTCTGAGCACTTCAGAAAATAAATAACTGTACTTTAGTGATCTGTTTTAAGAATAAAACATGGTAATACAACAGCTTTCCAGAAGAGAGTTTCCAGCGAAAACTCCAGCTGCTCTTTTTGACAGCATCACCCTCAAAAACTAAAAGATGCATGCGGTGGAACAAGTGGGGAAAACAAGTTCATCAGGGCTACCAGGTAGCTAAACGTGTGCTGCACAGCTGGAAGAGAAGAGCTGGGGACGCAGAGCTTGCCACGTACTGAGAAGATGAAGGTGAACACACAACAAGGAGCATGAGAAGATGAGCACCTCGCTCAGAACTGAACCGTACCCAGAAACACTCCCATCAACTGAGCGAGTCCACAGGCAAGGATGGCAAAAAGGCAGTGGGAAGTTTCAGAAGAACATTTTCAAGAACATAGAGTAAGGGTACTTATTTTAGAACTCTCTCATGCCAAGAAACCTGGGCTTGAGTTTGAGTGAAGGAGTTCCCCTGCTTCCAGGACATCTCTTTGATCACCAATTACTTAGCAGAATTTTTTTAGCCCTGTTGGTCTGAAAGGCCTCGAGACCAAAGGTCAAAACTGGCTGGTATGTCGAGGAGGAACTACAAGAAGAAACGTGACATGTGGCACGGCGCCACTGACTAGACCCACGGTTTTACTTCAATAAGCACTGACATTTCAACTAAAGCATGTCCCTTCGTCATCTCCCGCCCCCCCCCAGCTCCACTTCAGAGCAAAAATTCAGCACTAAACAAGGATGACTTGTTGGTACACAACCTTCGGGATGAAAGCAAAAATGTGTTTGTTTTCCTTGCTTGGTCTGACATCCTAAGCTCTGGATAAATTTCACCTAGTGCAATCCAGCTGCCTTAACAGCTTGAAGAATGTGTTCTCCAATGTCAGTTTTGATCCCATCACTTTAGAAGCAGATTGTGACATTTCAGAGGTTTGTTTGCTGCCTTTCCGAGAGGGCTGACAGTACCTATCTATTCTGCTCAGAGCTGGCTCTCTAGCAAGCTGTTTACATTTGATTGTTGGAGAAAATGTCAGGAATTATTTAAGGAGGATGGCTATATAAACCTCAAAGCAAGGAGCCCTTGCGTACAGCACCCGGCTCACAGCTTTCAAAAGACTAACCATCCTTTGTCATCAAAAACGGGTTCTCACCAGCTCTGTGATTCAGATTTAGGATGCATCAGTCGAAGGGAACCAGTTGGAATAAAGAATCGCTGCTGTCGCTCCATTTTATGATCAAGTTCTTTAACCTTAGAGCTGTGCTGTAAGGTTACGCCGTCAAGATGTTAGTAGTTATTTCTGAATGTAAGCAAACTGTTCTACGCTGTTTTGGTCTGTCACGGTTTCCTGGAAGCTTCTTTTGCTTTGAGCAGTCCAACCCAAATGGGCAGTAACTGAAAGGCTCTTTATTGCAGAGCCTCTCATCAGATGCCATCGTGGCTCTGAGACAAACACACAATACCGCTGCATGGGAGAGACCAGCTTTTGGATCGATTTCAAGCTCTGATGTATCACAGAGAGCAATTCCCTGCCTCCCTCCAAATGTACTACTGTGGGAGCCCATCCTCCCTGCCGGAGGATCAAAACAGCAGCCTATTTCTGAAGCTATGGAAAGGCAAATACCACGTTAAGAGCAGCAGCTGGAATGCTAGATCACAGTATTCCTCATCTGTGCTGCATTTGTTCCTCAGCCAAGGGCACCCCGCTACCGCCGGCCTGGGGAAGCAGATATGAAGCTTGACCCAGGAGCTCAACTAATACAGTCTTCTCTTTTGAGATAATAAATACAGCTCTGGGTGGAGGCTTTCCAGGAAATAAAACCCTTCTGGGTACCCCGTCAAACCCTCTGGACAACAGGAGACGTCAGCTGAGCTCCTGCCTTAAGCCACTGCCTTCAGGAGAAGCTACAGCACATCTGGAGAGAGAGTTCATATATTTTGAGATGCAGAGAATCCACAGACCCTTGGCAATATTTAGTCCAGCTGGAAATACGGAGTGTTTTTTTTCCTGCAGTGACTGGGAATGCTTTACCATCGCATGAGTGATGACAGAGGACTTGAAAGCATCAGAAACGCTCAGTGCTTACTAAGCCTATGGCAATCCTAGGCTGTGTTGTGGTAAAGAAGACTTTATGTTCAACATCAGGAAAAAAAATCTAGCTACATGGACAAGAAGGCACTGGAACAGGTTTCAAGGGAAGTTAGGAAATCCTTGTCACTAGAAGCTTTAATAAACGAAGAATACCAAGTGATGAGACTAACTGGGGTCAAGCACAGCCCAAATTCATTATGTAAACCAAGCAAACCAAGGCATTGAAGTGAACTAGAACAAAAGCCACCCCCTCAAAAAACATTCAAGCACGGAAAGCATCAGAATCGTATTTGCTAGGAAGGCATTACCTGGAGTAACTCAAGGTCTGAGGAATCCTCTTGTCCAGGTACCATTTCTGTCAGCATTTCAGACATCACTTTTGTATTCCCACGAACAATATCCAGTTCACTGCGCAGCCGGGCAATCTATTTTGGGGTAAAAAGACAGCAAGATGCTGCACAGTCTTGTGGTTTTAAGCAGATGATTTTCAAGAACTGACTTTATAATACATCTGGTTCTGTCTGACTTAATATCTGAAGCTCTGGGTATTCTAATGGAGGGGAAAAAAAGTTAAAGGCAAAAAACCTTTTACCCAGGAGACAGTTTTAGAAAAAGCAACAGAAAAAGAAAAGAACTTTGTAGGACTGGTCACTATCACAGCAAAGCCAGATGTGCTACGCTCATATGGAAGGGAAGTAATTGAAAACAGCAGCTAAAAGCAGATTTTGGTTGCCGCATACCTTGTGTGTCTCACTCAAATGTGGGGAACGATATACAACTTCCGAGCATGATCTTTGGCTCTGAAGTTACTATTTTTGCACAGAGAAAAGCCGTAATATCTTACATTAGGGCATTTGCTAGGGTCTTAGGCATGCAGGCTTAAGTCCTTGTTAGAAACACTTACTGCATCTGCAAGACATTCTGTGCCTCTGAAGGCGTGGGGCTAGTGGGAGTAACTGTTTACCTACAGCACAACTGCTGCGTCGACTGGTGTATCAGACTGTGAGGTTTCATAACTGCTGCCATTAGGAGGCCACATGTACAAATAACCCTAGATTTTACAGCACAATAGGAGGAAAGATTACTAAGTAGAACCAGACCTAAGAGGCAATCAAAGTCAGAAGAGTTGAAATGAGTGTTCCTCTGCAAACTAGCTTTTAATTTGACCTGCTTAGTCTCACTCAAAAGAATAATCATCCCAATACCTGTTCAGAGTTAGCAGTGATGGGACCAGTCACATTCAGAGCTGGAGCCTGAGGAGCAGAATACGCCGTTGGAGAAGTTGAAGAGTAAGAACTGGTGCTCATCCTTTGCTGAGACTGTGAATTGTGCATATTTGCTGCAGGATCAACTTCGGGAACGCTCTGCCACATCAGAAAGACAAGAGTTCAAAAGCTGAATGGTGACGGCACTTGCTTTGTCAGCAACCTCAGGCCAGATACGTTCAAAATATAGAACATAATTGGACCTTGTGGAAAAGGTCAGTGTAGTCATGAAAACAGACTGGCAGGCCAGCCCATAAACAGCCAGCTGCAACAAAAATGCATGCCCATATTTTTTGACCCAACCCACGTGCATTTAAGTCCATTTATCTTTACAAGAAAAGTGAGAAGCAACATAAAAACAGGAGCTAAAGATAAATAATTGTAAATAATTTAAAACTGGGAATTAAACTGCAGGCTTACAAAAGATGATGTGATAGATACTGGATTTAATTATCTTGACACAAGGATTGCAATCTTTCAGCCCTGATCATCTGCATTTACCACTTCAAAGACTCATTAACTTCTCAGGGTGAATAATCAGAACACCTGTGATCATAAAGTTACTTCCTAGCAGCAGTTTTGTCAACTTTACAGACCTAAATTTTCAAAGGTATAACGACCTTGCGTTACCGTGGGATCAGTGGGAGATTCAGACTCTGTACACCGTTAAAAGACAGACAGGCTTTGGTTCAGGCTTATCACTAACAAAAACAAGCATAGTACTGAGAAAATGAAGCAAATCTGAATCACATATCCTTCCGCTCTCTATTTGAGCAAATTAGCTGCATTTATCTGCTGGGTTTGTGGTACGAGACAAGTGTACAAACCTCAAAACTCTTTTCAGACTGATGCTTGACTCAAGGGAGGAGATCCCATTAGTTTATCAGCCAGTCAAAATGCAGCTTCTCTTATATGCCCCTTTGCTATAAAAAGGCCTTTTCAGAAGTGAGAAAATAATTCAGATAAACAGGAGGAGAAAGAAGAACAGTTACCCAACTATCTACACGTCTCTATAAAATGCCCCTGGCATTGCAATGCTGCAGCTTACCCTCTGTGGTGTGTGGATTGGAGATAAAGCATCAAGATCTGCCATGGGAAACTCTATGCCTTTCCTCTTGAGTTCTTCATAAATATGCACTACTCCAGTTAAATCAGGGCTACTTCGAAAGGCATCAGCCCAAGCCTGGAAAACACAAGGGATTATCCATAAACCTTCCCAGAAGTTCCTGACACATCCTGACCTCGGGTACTACCTACAAAAGCTTTCACATACTTCATCCTCAAAGGGAAGCTGTAATCATGAAACCTGATCTGAAAGATCCTACAAATGTTATCAAGACAATCACGCAAGCATTTTATGTGAATGTAACACAGACAGCAACCCAGAGCACATTAGCGTCGTATAGCCCCACTTCATCAGAATCTATAAATGCAAGTGAAAGCCTCTTCCAAGCTCCTCTCCTCAGCACTGATTGCACGCTGATCTTTTCTTCATATCCTGTGGCCAATGACCCACCAAAAAAAAAGCCTGTATGAGAGATTAAATCGATCTAGGCAAAATTTATGAAGTCACAGAGTAATCCTACATAACCTTAATTTATTTTGTGAAACATCCTCATCTATTGAGGAAGAAAAAAACACAACTGTCAAGTTTTTGTCGGTATTTTATTTGGACCAAACCTAAATAAAAAGGCTTGTTTCTGAGGTTCTTATATCATGAAGCATGCAGCGCCACGAGCAGCAGAACTAATGAAGCCCGTATTCTTACAGAGCATATCCAACACTAAGACACCCCGGTGTGTCAGAAAGAGCAAGCTTAAAGGGAGAATTTCCCACAGCCAGAACAATCGTAATATCTCTCCCGCTTGAATCCTCTCGTGTCTAAAAATACTCCAATTCATATTTGAGCTTTTCCTTCACCGGGAGCACTAAGTGTTTCTCTTCACCAGCCAGCTCCCGTACTCATGAAGCTGTTAAGAACATAATATGTTGTAAGAGCCTACCCCTTTCCATTTTTTTGCTGGAAATTTGCCAGGTATTAACAATTTAGGGGAAGGAAAAACTGCAATATCATGACTCAATTAAAAATGTGAGGTAGAGCAGCAGCGGGCTGGCTCCAGAACTGCTGAGAGACGTGTGTGGGATCCAAACTTAATTCATTTAGTCAACCCTTTTACACACGTTCTTTGACTATTTTTATTTTAAAAGCTGTTTTTAACCACATTTCATATCGAAGAGGAGAAAAATCAAAGGTAGCAAAACAAGATAAGAAATAATAGTAACTTTTAATGTGCATTTGTAATTCGCTCAATTCTAAGAAAGAGCATTTCCTACCCCATATAGTCGGGAGACAACCTATTATCGCTTGCAAGCTAACAATTCTGGGTTTGCTTGCCAGCTTTGCTCCAGTAAATTAATGGCATCTACAGTTCTGATGCAGTGCAAGTCCAAACAGCCCCACGTGAGCCATGGAAACCAGCTCGGACTGCAATGAGCCATTCAGTTTTCTTGGAACTGACCTTCAAAACCGTCCCTAATTATCACGGAGACATTCACTGTGCAGGTAGCTCTGCTCTCGCACTGACTCTGCATTATCAATTTATGTAAGGAGTCATCTGAATGTTGCTTCTCCATAATGATGCTCCCCACTTCAACTCTATTTGCAATTGAGAGTGAAAAATGTTAGGCAAGGGATGTTTTATTTAATAATCACTCAAAAGAAACTTAGCAAAAGCCTGCTCCCTCGTTTCACAAGGCCTGCTGGCCCAGGAGGATGTACTAATGCATCCCGTTTCCCTGAGCATTAAGGACAAAACTCACTTCATCTGCACTCTACTTTTCTAACATATTCCCTCTCCTATAACTCTTTGTGGGAGAAAGGAGACATTCCATTTGTACTTTTCATCTGCCAGAGCTGGGGACATTATCTGTACCAACACATCTCTTGGAGGTCACAACCAGGACTGGGCACCGTTGTCCTAAGCGCTGCCTACACACGTTGTTAGACAATCCCTGTCCTAGACAGCTTACCATTCAACAGGGCAGAAGTAATATTAGCTCTGCTTTACAGATAAGGAGCTACATAGAGAGCTTAGGAGGCTTGCCATTGTCCAAAGGAGCGTATGACAGAGGTGAGATTGAAACTGAGATCTGAGACCTTTGGAGACGTCGCGCCAGACGATCGAAGATAGGCGCTTCAGGATGCTGCTGTCTAGGCCCCACTTGGCACTCTGTGCCCAAACAGGTTAATTAAATACATTGCAAAGCTGGCCTCCAAATCAGTGCCATCACAAGACAATTTTTCCAGTCTCAGACACTTCTTAATGCCATGCCATTAAAAATCTCCCCAGGCTTCATCTTTGATGTCCAGTGCTCTGCTGCTGGGCAGCAAGGTGGTGTGAACTGTGAGGTGATTTGGCAGCTCTTAGCAGGGGCACAGCAATGAGGAATTATTGTTTTAGCAAGGTGAAGGAGGAAGGATAAACGCTAATACATGCTAATTCATGTACACTGGGAAATGGGCTGGGAAAGTGAGACACAGGATGCCCAATGTCTCAAAACAGCCAAGTCTCTAGATAAGAAATTGCATGGAGCTTTATCGGCTCTTGCTAGAGAAAGGCCCGGGAGTACAAGAGCTATATGGCTGAAGACTTGTGCTGTTTGTACAGCTTTTTTCCATGCTCCCAAGTCTGTGTTATTAATCCTCTCATTTCTCTTCATATTAATTCCCTGATATCAAATTGTAAAAAGCCTCCAGAAGGGGATAAATGTAATGTTAGTGGAGCAGAGCTGAGAAGGGATCAGCCCCCCTGGGACAGAGGTAACTCCAACTGCAGGGAGCTCTAAAGAGCAAAGCCTAAGCTGAGCAAAAGCAGTCATGACATATCAGACACTCTGGGTGCACACGTCCACAGGGCAGATGACACCCACCCACAGGCAACTTTCCTAATTCCCAGGCTTTTTGTACCAAAAGGCATTTAGTACCCGGACACAGCGAGGCTTTTAGCTGTGCTGCACTAAGTCTGCTCAGATAAAGCTCTGCTTAATACGCTGAGGCAAGGACTGGGGCTTTTTGGTTATGCTATAAACACCTCCATCTTAGTTCCATTTATGCTTAGCAGCCCACATACTCCCAGGATTCAGAGTAACCAATATCCTCTAAAACAGTGTAGAAGAGCAACCAGTATGGAAACATGAACACAACTTCTCCTTATGGGACAGCACTGCCCATCACCGCATGCACCAGCTCTCCCACCCAAGCAGGCAGGAGCCCAAGGGCTCAGTCAGATCCACAGGAATTATTTTTAATGATTTCATTAAGGCTTTTTTTTTTTTTAATAATGATTGAGCAACATTGAGATCAGAGACCAGAAATAGAGGGACTCCATGTGCCCTACTGAAATGCCCACCCTGTTTCCCCACCCAGACTGTTTCCTCTTTGGAAATCACTTATTTACATTGTCATGGTCTAACAATGTCCTGCCTGCGTATCCAAACAACAAATAAACCAGCAGAAATGTAACTGCATGCTTTGCCACAAAAATCTGAAGTATATGTGGAAAACTATGCTGTGTGTTTGTAAATACCATCCCGCAAGAAACATTGCAGCAGGTTTATATAATTTTAAACACGCAGTGTCTTTTAATCTCTGCTGTATGCAATAGCCTGTAGGAGCTTAGTGATAAAGCTTCCTATAATTGTGAAATTTCCTCCAGGCAGGCACCAATGTTTCCTCATGTGTTGCTAATGGCTTGTGGAATTAACATGGCTGTTTATTGTTATGCTGCACAGAAGGAAAAGTGGCAGGCAGGCCTGTGCCTGAACGTCCCCGCTGCAGACAAGGATCTGACAGCACACTTTTACTGCAAAATAACCAGAGGAGGGACACCAAAAACATTTTACCTCCGATACGATCGTTTACTTTTTCTGTAGCCTTCTTCAGAAGGAATTCAGAATACTTCGTGCAGGAGAGAAATGGCTATTTTGTATTCAGGGGAACAGACACAGAAAGGCAAGTGTTTTTCAATTAACAGCAAAAGCACGATTGTCTTCTAAAATTTCCTGGCCTCAGATGACAAGCCCATTACAGGAGCAGGTCTCTGGCTTCTAAATATGCCTGTTAAATTGCAAAGCCATCCACTTATCTTTTATTAAGTCCTCTTGTTTTAGAGCAGAGTGCTATCCCTCTAACTAGAATCCAGACATTTCTCCCTGGATACAATTTCCGTGCGTGTGCATGTCTGCTCTTCCCTGCCAGTCTGGATATATTGTTTGTTTTTACATGTAAAAAACTTGCTACATTTTTTAATGATGACAGCATGTTTAGCGATGCGTAGCGCTGAAGCAGACAGCCCTTATTCCAGGCAGCGACATATGGAAGCAGAGACAAGCTGCGTACCTGAATCAGCGCTAGTACTTTATCCTGCACAATAGTAGGGGGATTATTCTTGGGCGAGATGATTTTCACCAGAACGCCATCTATGAAGTCACGGTTTGCCACTAAGACATGAAAGCGATGGCCACAGTTCTTCACACAGGTCTCCAACACCTACACACACACAAAAAAAAACAGTCATTGTTGGAGCTTGATCACACACACAGCAGCTATGTGGCTGGTTTCTGATTCTGTTTTTGTTTTAAATCATTTGTTAGAGAAAAGGTAGAGGAAAATTTAGTCTTATATTCTCAGTTCTTCATCTTTTCCCCCCCAATATGGCCAAAAAGCTTCCTTCTCTGCACACACGTTTTCATGCAACTCAGCTATCACTAATACATCGGGCACTTTTCTGATCCACCTTTGCCTGTTTTCAAGGTAAAGAAATACAAAGTTTTTTCCTCTTCTAAGCAGAACTTTCCAACTTGCACAGCTCAGCAGCCCAATACAGAGCATCACATCAAGAGCAGGTAAGACAGAGGACATCCTGTCACTGTGAGATATTACCGCGCTGTGACACTCCACCGTTGTCTATGTACCTGGGACACAGCTGGATCCAGTTGCTCTGAGCTACAAGTCATGTTTTCGGGTTGGGAATTCAGGTGAATGATCTTCACTCATTCAAAACACTCCCTTGTGAATGCTCTGGCAGGTTATACTTTGACACATTTTCCCCCTGCAACCTAGCTAGAGGCACGTTCCACTTGCCATTCAACTGCCACGGAGGAACAGCTGTTGATTTTTCTCTGAAGAACATGATTAGCATGGAGATAAATCCAATGCGTCACTTCTCCTCACAGCCATGCCTAATAACCGCTGCAACTCTCTATCTGAGGAGTCTGTAATTACTCTGCTACTTCAGCTACTTTCATCAGCCCTGATGACACGGACTCATTCCTGATGAATTTTGCTCTTTCCTGTGCAATGGATAATCTCGTGGCTTGGTCCTTGGTAATCTGTCAAAATGACAGTCCAGGATAGGAAATAGCAAGAAGACAGAAAGTACAGTCGCGCTTCATCAGGGAGATGCAACAAGAGCTCTGGGAAAGAATCATACAGATCACCTGCCCACAGCAGCATAACTCCATCTAGTTACTGCCGTTCATTCCTCAGCCCGCTGCGGCGCAGAGCCCGCCCAGCAGCATGCTTTCTGGAGCGCTGCATTACCCAGGAAAGCCCAGCTCCAGCCATCAGGAGGAAAGGTCACTGGCAAATTATCTCACGCCTTAGCAGTGCTGCGCAAATGCACAGAATATAATTTACACTTTATTGAGGGAAATTAGATCAGCATAAATTAATAAGTCTCCTACAGAGATCCACTCACAAGGGAAACTGCGCATCAGCTACTTAGGAAGCTGAAAATATGGCAAGTTCATCATCATCACTTGCAGAAACGCCCACTGCTGTTGTCTTGGAGTGGAGACACATTTGGACATGGGGGATGAAAGCAGAAGAGAAAACCCCAAAGGGTACGGAGCCATTTGGGCTACTTAACTTTCCTCAGTCAGTGCTTGGGGTGGATAAGAGCCCAGACAAAAGCAGAAATCAATCAAGTCAGAAGAATGCTATGCAAAGCTTCCAGTAACTCCCATCAAGGAAGCGAGGAGGCAGTTGGAGGGAAAAGGGCAGAGCAGTGACTGTTAAAGCAGAGCGTGCACATTCAAGAGAGTCCCAGGAAAAAAACAAAATGACCAAAGAAAAGGGATCTGCTCTTCAGAGGCATTCCAGCCTGCCTCCACTCACCGTCAGAGCCAGCATGACCTCTCTGTAATTTTTGTTTCCATTCAGCCTCTTCTTCAGCGCTCGAATGGCA
Organism: Heteronetta atricapilla; assembly: GCA_011075105.1. Classification (NCBI taxonomy): domain Eukaryota; kingdom Metazoa; phylum Chordata; class Aves; order Anseriformes; family Anatidae; genus Heteronetta; species Heteronetta atricapilla. The sequence goes on along the minus strand of CM021744.1, from coordinate 2,931,279 downwards.
TCCTTTGGGCTGAAGGAGAAACACGCCCGGTTAAACAGACAGCTCACACACTTTTCACATGCCATCAGTTCTCCTGCAAACTGCAGGAAGCACAGCTTTTCTGATGCTGAAGATGTATCAGATGTATCTCTGTTCAAATGGCTCAAATTAATAACACTGCCACACCGAGAAGAGATACACCTGCTGGAAACGAGAACCCCAGAAGCACAAACTTGGTACCCAACCCAACAAGCAGAGACCTAGCTCACAGGGTGCTGAGTCTCACAGTTCTCTGAAATGTGTAAGGAAGAGGAGAATCAAACAACTCGTATACAAACTATGAGCACCTGCCCCAGACTCCCTGCACCTCCTCACATGCTGAACACAACACGGCAGATGACTGACCATGAACCTTTCAAAGCAGGCTGAAATAGAGCATACCCTTCTTCTGTCTCGTTGATAATGTCACAGATCTCCATGTTAAGCGTCCAGTCTTCACTCTGCAGAGAGCCATCTGTGGCCTTTTCTGTAAAGAAAAACATACATACATCTTTCCACAGCTTCCTGATTAGGTACCTCAATCCATCTTCAGTTACTTTGAGCTGAAACTGTCCAGTAAGAGAAATAGAGGGAAAAAAACAGTCCCACCTCTCCCCACTGACTCTAATGATGTCAAACCTTGCCTCATGGTATAGGGATCAGCACAGAGGTTTCCAGACAGAATCAGTTACCCCACATGCTCACTACCTTCAGCCCATCTGTGTGGGCCGTTCTTCAGACTGCTGAATTCCTGGGAGAACAGGAAAACGCCAGCTAATTCCAAGTTAAACTTCTCAGATGCTGCGCTGTGATTTGGCCTGTAATGAGGAAGGGAAGTCTCCCCCCCATCAAGCAGACCTCCTCCCTGGTTTAATACATCGCACCTCCACATGGATCAATGGGAATGAGAGAACAATGTGGAGACAGAACTGCGAAGCCCAGAATTTCAGTAGGAAAGACCCAGCAGCACATGAGAACATTTAGCACACGACAGTTCAGGTCGCATGGGGTCTTTTTGCCCAAGACTCTTCACTCCTGTACCATGACCCCTCCATATCAGCTTGCCAGGGGCCAGGCACCGCGTCCCTCTGTCCCATGCCGTGTCCCCATTCCCCTCTCCACGACGGGGCCACGCACGATCCACCTGGCTCCCCAGCTCCCAGCTGCATCCTCCCTGCTCATGCAGCAGGTAAGTCACTCGGGCATCGCACTAAATTCTTGGGGAAGGCTGACCCGTGGCACCGTGACAGTGGCAGATGCCAGCCGTCGGGAGTTTAATTTATAGACAACTGCACGAGTAGCGCAACCATAACTTCAAGTAGTCAGTTGACAAGAACTATTTCCTCCTTGGGATTTCCTTCTAAATCAATGTATTTCTGCCGAGTGGTGCCTAGAACATCCCCTGAATTCTTCACACTTCTCGCTGGCAGCATTCAAACCCGATCTGCAAATAGAAATGCTGTAGAGCATGCCTCTGGCCTCAGAGACTTAAAAAAGGGGAGCTTTAACCCCAAAAGGACCTTCTCTTCCAAACTAGTCTGGGTTTCCTACAGATGCCTGGCATCCAGTTAAAGCAAATGGGGGCAAACAAAAGCTATTTTCCCCTCTCTAATGTAAAATAAACCAAGAAAAGACTTCTAAACGTTTAAAGTCAGAAAGGAAGCCGCAGGTACCATCTTCTCCAACCGCCCTTCTGGCTTCCCATCGGATCCCAATCTGTCCCCAGCACAAGGCAGATTTTGTTTTAGAGCGCCAGGCTCCGAGGACTTCACACATCTCTGTTTCTGTTTACCAACAGTGCTTTTTCCATTACCATTTTTATCACTGTGACTGAGGACGCAGACGCCCGCAGGCCACAATTACGGGCTGTTATCTGCAAAGACGACGACGTGTTTGGGTAACTCGGGTTTCGGAGACTTGTCCCCTGCAGACCAGCGGCTGGAGCAGCTCCGCCGAGGACAGCAGTGCCAGCACACGCAAAATCCTAGTGGAGGGTGCTGAAAAGAAGCCGTTTATCCCCACATTGGAGGAGAGGCCATGGGAAAGGCCTCCGAGGGATGCTCTCCTGGGTCACCACTCGCGAGGCCGTGCCGCACGGCACGCAGCTCACCCCGCAGGGAGGCTGCGAAGCTCCCCGCCGTGGCACCGCAGCTCCGGGGCTCCTCCAGCATCTCCTAGCAGGGTTCGCTCGGGCAAAAGAAACTCCCTCGGTGCGGCACGCTGCCTTTCTTCACAAAAGCAGAGCTGACAGCCTGCTCTGCTTTGGTTCTGGTGGAGCTCTTCCTGGCTACGTAAAGCTGCTCAGACAGACAGCACACGAACCCTCCCCACAGCCCGTTAACTCCTTTGTGACAGCTGAGAGCACCGCAGCGGCAAATCTGGGTCAGGCACGCTACGAAGGATGAGCCGCTACACATGACAAGTGCTCGTGGGCTCCGTCGCTGGAGAAGAGACTAAAATTAGCTCCCGACTCTTGCTCCGAATTAAAAATTACCCGCGGGGGAAAAGAGCTCATTTCCAAAAGACAACTGCACGTCTCGAACCCACGCCGTCTCCCCCACACGTTAGGCTAACTAAAGAACAGAAATGCATAAAAAAATATATTAAAAAAAGGTAAGCAAACTTTTCTGGGAGAAGGGGGAGGTCGCTGTTCCTCCCGTACCTCCGAAGGGAAACGCGAATCGAGGTCACTGGGGACCACAGGTCCTGTGCGAGCCACGGCGCCGCTGCAGCATCTCGGCGCTTCCCTGTCTCCATCACGGCACAAATTGTAGCCGTGGAGCAGTGCCACATACACATTTTGTCAAAATAAACCTTAACTAAATGGGCTTTACAAGAGCAATGAATGAATTGGCTGCTAGCGCAACTTTGTGCAGGATCAGCGTTTTCCACAATCATTTTTAAGAAGTGATTATAGCAGAACCGGAGACGATGAATATTGCTAAGTCGCTGCCTGATGTCAAATGCTGTCAAGAACACACAAATTCGTTAATATATTTTTAGATTAAGAAAATAAATCAAGTGCCCAGCTTAAGGAATACCCTCTGTTTAAGGCGTAATCTCTCATGCTGCAACCCTGCGCTCATAAATCCTTCGCAGCTTTGGTGACCACCTTCTCCGGCAGAGCAGATGCAGCAACTTTTTTATCTCTGAATATTAAGGGGGTTTTAATGTTAACTAAAGTGTTTTGCTAAGCAGCAAGGACTGCGCGGAGGTGAAGGCAGATCACGTTCTGCAGCCATAAAGCTTTATGTACATTACCAGAACAAAATGCAGCTAATGAAAGTGATTGATACGAGCAGCTTCGCGCAAAGATGAATTCCTGCGGCCCAGCGAACACTGAGCAGCTCCGCCTGCACTCTTCCTTAAGAGAAACCCTCCCAGCAGATCTAAAACGCAGTAAATTAAAAATACTCAATAACCTGTCCAGGATCTATCGGACATTTTAGAAGCCGTGCATCCCTCTGAGGCTTTTCCTCAGCCAGCAAATAGATACGACTGACAAAATTAATCACGTTTTGGGTAGCAGCGCAGGACTGTGAAGGAGTGGCATGCAAATACTGATTGTACACAATCACCGGTTCCTCGGTCTCTCGTTCGACCTCATTAAAAGGCACCTACATGGCACTGGTCCACACCAGGGCTCTGAGATATGGCCAAAGGAATCCCAGGGTGGAGCAGGAAATGTTAAGCCAGACGAGGAAAGCAAAATCCCGGCGGGAGCCCTCCCTGCCGCTCCCCTCGCCGAACCGAAGGGTTTACGGCATGGTTTAATTGCAGAAGACAAGGGCTGGCAGCTCCCAGCCTGGGTGCTGAGGGTGCCCTTCCCGAGGGAGCACAGCTCCCACACGGGGCCAGGAGCTGGCACCTCACAGCACAGAGCCACAGCGTGACGGCAAGAGATGCTCTCCCAAAGGAGACGCTCTCAGTTCCCAGCACGTTTCCCAAATTAAAGCCCAAGCGTTGTGGTAGAGACAAAGACAACCTGGCGCTCCACGCCCTGGTGCTGCAGACCTCGGACACTGCATGTGCACGTGCATTAGCTCATCACTAGCCTGCAAGGGAAAGGAGAAGAATCATGGTGGTTTTTTTCCATTCACAGCCTCCGAGATCCAGCTTGTGCCCGCATTTCCAGGGGCTGCCGAATGGCAGGATCACCGTTTCCCTGCTCGCATGGAAGTCGTGCACATCCAGGTGCTGGTCAGTCGTGTTCAGGGAAAGCAGCCTCAGCCTACGCCCCCAGCCAAGCCTCCTCTCAAACAACCCGCCCCGACCTGGGAGATGTCACCACCAGGAAACCCAGGTGGAAGTGCCCTTGTACCTGCTACCTAACAGGCGGGGCTGCAGGGCAGGACAGGGATGGACCTTTAAATACAGGGGGAAAAATGAGGAAGTGTCACCGCCCATCCAAGACCCAGCTCAAAAGGCACCTACCAAAGCAATGCTAACCCTGGTTGTCCTCTGGCAGGTACCCTCACAGCCATTTTAGATGCAGTCCATGCTACTTTTCCTTCAAAATTACATTTTAATGGCGATGACACTCCTAAAATCTCACTTTTTTCTTCCAGCGCTCCTCTCCGACCATCGCACTGAGCCTGCTAAGGGAGACACCCTGAAGACATTCAGCAGGACGGCAGCCGAGCACGTTGCAGTCCGTACACCGCTTCGCTCACGTCCCGCATGCACGTCTGTAAAGCCAAGACTGAAAACCTGACTGCTGGGAGCCCTGGATCCGGCACAACCGGGGGGAAAACCTCTCCGAAAAGTCTGTCTGGAAGTATCAGTAAGAGGCTGTGGCGCCGCGTAACGGTCCTGGAGGAAAAGGCAAAACTCAAGCGTTGCGCTAGCTACAGATCGCGTTAACCGAAAATATGGGAGCTGTGTTCTCTGCCTGCGTGTCGGAAGCTCCGCAATGAGCAGAGCTCTGCGCTCAGAGAAATCACAGCTTTCTCTCCTGAGACTTTTCCAGATGTTGCTTCAGAGACTCTGGATTTATACGCTTGGGAAGAATTACACCCGAGAAAATAACACCTCCTGTTTATGCAAGAAACACGCACATCCATGCGTAATATTCCAGAGACCCAAAAGCACCAAGTTCTGATCTCAAATTCTTCCCCTCCCCTCCGACAGCTGGGATCTAACTTTTGGTGTTCGAGTGGCACGGAACATCCTTTTCCCTTGGTCTTGGAATTTCAGAAGACTGCGGATCTGAAATCTTTGTCTTGTCTGTTAGTAGTCCAGCTGCCTACCAGGGCTGCTCCGAGACTGAAAGTGGCAAATCAGTGGGTGAGACGTGTTAGGTGTAGCTGCGTGATACGTGACAGCGAACAGGACAAGGCACGGTAGCTGCAGGCTCTTACTCCCATCCTGCTGCCTGCTCTCTCTTCAGCTCAGCGGAGCTCTCTCCGAAGCGAGGCCCACCAGCTGAGGCCAAACCAAAACGCTTTCAGAGAACGCACGAAGGTCTTTCAAGACCAAGAAGTTTTGCAGAGCGATGCAAAACACACAGGACAGCTCAACCAGGGAAGAGAAGCTCTTGAATGAGATGACAACATCTCTCCTCCCAGCTGCAGCTTACAGAGCTGTTTTGCTGTGAAGCATCACGAGGTTTTGTGGCCGCATTTGCCTCTCAGATCCAACAACTCACCAACGACCGGCACGGCACCAGCAATAAGACCTGGGGCAGGCCCACTTACAGAGACCACGGAGACGTATTTCGGCTGTCCAAGCGAAATGAAGATAAGACCAAAGATCCTCGGCACTCACATGGCTCCCGAGTTCAAGACGTCTCACTTGGAAGGCAGGAATACACAACAATAACACACTTGGGTACTCCCGGGCCTCGCAGCCTCTTCCTCTCCCTACCCTTGCTTTTAAGATGACGGTCACAGACACTTAGCCATTGTAGCGATCAACAGGAGGGTTTTCTTCCTTTTCATCAAAAAGCTGCTATTAAAAACTAAATGTGAATCACTGAAAATTCTAGATCAAAACTCGGCTCTGAAGCGACCCGCTCATAAAAACCTGCCAGTTTCTTTGTACGGAAGCACGGCTCCAATAGCATTTTTCAATTAGCCACCTCACTGCTCCAAGTCCTTTTTTTTTTACATTCCTTATTTCACACTGCTCTGAAAATGCTGAGCTTCACACTTCCAAAGAAAAAGCCAGTCAGCTAGAACAAACGGGCTCAATCTGAACTGCAAGGCATTACAGAAAAACGTGATTTGGGTTGTACTGCTGCGGCACTGGTCACCCACTTTGACCGCTGTGATTTTTCAATTGATTTCAGTGATGCTTACATCGAAACTCTTGTGGATGAAGTCATCTATCCTCCACTCGTTCCTTTGCCAAAGTTTCTGGGGCTGAATAAATGAATAATCATAGCCAGTAATGAGTGCAGACTCGACAATAAAATAAAATAACGAGAATCTGTGGCCGTGGATATGTACAACCATGAGGAGCTTTTAGCTCGAATGCCGTTTGAAGGCACGGTGATAGACCGGGAACTGTCATTTTCTCCAATTAACTTTGAGATTTTCTTCTTTTTGAAGCTGCCGCCCGAATGCCAAGCTTCTCCAACCCAGCTCACACTTACCTGCAAATATGAATATGTAATATGCAATTATTCTGACTTTCGCAGACCACGTGGAATTCTCCGTTTTGTTACAACGTTCCTGTCATTTCGATACGCTCCGGAAGAGACATCGCTCAACGTCCCCCAGAAATTCAGCCTCTTAGGAGTGGGAATCTACAGCTGATGAACTGAGCACAGCAGATTCAGAAGCAAAGCAAGGCGAATGGAGTAAAACACCTTAAATATTAACTGCTGTGTAACAAAAGAGATTTTTCCTTTGTTCTTTATCTGAGCCTCACCTGAACAAGAAGTAAACCAAAAGTGAAATCCTTATGATATTACCGGGGTAGGCAGGAGAGCTGATAAGCTTCACCAGCTGAGTTTATCCCATCTCATCGGTCCTGATGCATCTGCAGGCTGCAAGACCAGGCTGACCTCCCAGCACTGCAGCCATCACGTCGGACAGAAACGGCCCCACAGGGCAACCTGCTCCAGGCAGGTCCTGTACTCGGCTGCCGCTCATCTCAGGCACAAAGGAGGGTTTAGTCACAGTCCCCAAAGGCATTGGGAGTCTGGATCCCAAGCAGCTCAGTGTTTCTATACCGAACCCTCTCAGTGAAGCTCCCCCATCAGCAGAAATGGTTGCTGCTGACAGCACGCTTCGCTGAACGCCGTGTGCGTGCAAGTCACCCTCTTTCCAAACAGATGGCGGAAAAGAGGCTACGGCTTCCTTAAAACAAAGTGAAATCCCTCGGACTTCCTCATTCTCAGCTTGAGAAAAACAACAGAAACTTCCTCCTGCGCACCGGGCACTCATGAAAGCCTGCGTGCTGACCGTGCATAGCTGGCCTCCAGAGCTAGGGCACACGGCAGCAGCTCAGCGAGGCATTTCCACTATTCACAGACATTTCACCCTAAAATTCAGCCCTCACCGTGCACTACTGCACCTCTTCCAGCAGTGACCTTGGCAAGATCCCCGTCTCAGCGCAAAGCCACGGGATGCAAAGCGGGGCGCTTCCCTGCGGCTGACAAACGGGCGTCCGCTCCCGGCCAAAATCGATGCGCTGAAGTCTTCGAGCAGAGATGCCGAAGCAGCCTTAAAACACGTGTTTTGTGCTAATGGCTTTTAGAGGATTTGAACGGAGACGTTCCCTGGGTGATGTACTGCAGGGGAGCAACAAACCCGTGGTCCTTCCTCGTGACGGTCTGTCCCCCCGCAATGCCGTAGCGGCGCGGTGACGGCTTTGGCTGCACGTCCACACCTCGCATTATCGGAGCGTCCATCTTTCTTCTCCGGATGAGAGGCACAAGAGCTTAATTTCAAAGCTTGCGGATGATAAAGTGTTGTCCCTTGGATTTGCCTTTGTCTGAATTAACTCATCCACGTGGCTCCACGTGGGAGAACTCACCAGCACGCCGCTGTTTGAACAAGTCGGTGCTTATCTGCCTCTCTCCTCTGGCCACGGACAGGCAGGAGGTGCTGTGTACCAAATTACACCGGCATTCGGTCGTTGCCAGAACTTGGATTTTAGCCTGCCATTTGCCAGAGGATTTTTCCATTGTTTCATTTAGCCACGGATTTGGGATGATTGCGGGCAGCTCCTTTGACGGTTCCTTTACTGAGAATCTCGAGCATTAAAACAGCGCCACCCTGAATGAATAATGCACGTTTACCAACACCAGAAATACAAAATTAGTTGATAGCTGAGCCTTTGGCTCTCCCACACCAAAAAAATACAGAAAGACGAGACGGATATTCCACAAAAGCTGTTAAACAAATACCTAATTCGTATACCTTAATGTATCCTAGTGCCAAAAAATTACTGCTGGAAAATCTCTGCTCTTTTTATCAGCCCTAACTCACAACTCCAAGAGAAGGGGCAGCTGGAAAGTGGCAGTTTATTTCTCAGCCTCGTTGTCAGCAAGCACGCCTCAGGGCTGCCCTGGCGTGGATTTGCTGTTTGTAACAATCACGCCGAACACCGCTGCGATGATTTCTTACCCAAAGTTTGCAGATTGCTTTTTAAGACACTACCGCCAAAAAAAAATGCAGAAAAACGATAAAGTGCATGCCAAGCAGACGAAGGTGTGTGACAGTGAGACGCTTCCAGAAGGTAAGAGAGAGGACGAGGGATATCCTACACGCCAGGACAGTGTGACCACCCAGGGCCGCAGGCAGCGCCGTGTTACAGCTGGATATCCCAGCGGCACACAGGAGCGAGGAGCTGTCCTGGTCTGTGACTACCTGCCCCGCTCGGGACTTGAGCAGCATCCAGCAACTACAGGTGAGACCGAAAACAAAGCCTGTGATAAGTTATGGGTGATCAGTGTGTCAGTGAGCTATATTTGAAATCTATCAGCTCTTGATGGCTAATTTTGTACTACATGAGTAAAGCAAGTTCTAATAACTCACTTGGGACTTCACTACAGTACTTACAAGCTACGTGCTTTTCATATTCATAAAACAAAACTAATTGCCTTTCATGGATGAAATGTTCTAAGAATTTTTAATCCATGTCAGCTGCAAACTCTAAAAATCCATCCCCGTGTATTTAAAACTCCCCCTCCTTGTAACACCCACTCACTTGTAACACGTTGTTTGCTGCAAACAAACTCGAAGGCAAAGATAATCCATCAGGCGCCCACATTAGGATTCTTTCTCTCTTTTTACAGGTTCCTCCTGAAGTCAATTGCCTGCATTCTCACACGGGCTTAAAATAAACCGAAGACGCTAATTACATTTAGTGAGGGGGAAAAGAGGCAAAATCTTCCAATCCTCCAACAACAGCAGTTACAGGAACAACTTTTCTCCTTAACGGCGGCACGCCACGGCAGATTTTTTAAGTAGATATTCAGAGGAGATAATTAAAACGTGTTACAAATGGAACTCACCAAATCTCGCAGCGGGACCGCTCCGTGTGCGCGTCCCCACACCCAGCACCCCTCTACCCACAGCTCCGGAGGTGAGAGCTGAGTCCACAACAAGCCCACGGTTATCCCACAGGCAGAGGGGAACTAGACGCTGCGAAGCCGGCAGCTTTTGAGGGCCGACAGCTCACGTTTGCTGGTGTGAAACGCTTCAGCTCGCGTTTCCGTTCTGCAGCCTTCCTTCACGCTGCTCCAGCAGACGAGAGGCAGCCGGCTCCTACCCCATTCACATCCTCCCGAAACTCCATGGCTTGAAGAGCGGTGCCTGGAATACACTAAGCGTTTTCTCTGCGGGAAGCGAGCAGAGCTGGCTTGCTTTCTGCTAGGTAGAAAGGGGGTAGCAGGGGGAGCTGCTGCCAGCGCCGCCGTCCTTGCCAGCTGCCCCCTCCGACAAGCCAAGCTCCGTATTCCTGCACGAGCTTGGAGGCAAAATGCTTCCAGGCGACCTGCTCAGGAAACCCGAGTGTAAATCAGGCAGCGACAGACACGAACAAGATCCATGTGCCCCGTCCTGTCCTGTATGGGCTGAGAAATGCGGGTTTCTTGGTGTCTAATAACCCCATAACAACTCTGCTGAGTTCCTACAGCCCCACTTCTTACCTATCACTCCTGCAGATAAGCCTGAAAAAGACTGATAACGGAGAACGTGAATACCAGGAGCTTACATCAAGTGCTGCCCATTTCTAAAACCTTTTTACTTTGCCATCAGTCCCCCTTCACCCACCTCTGTGATCTAGGCACGCAACCACAAATTCCTTAGGTCAGAAACCGTCCCAGTACCTGCCGGGTTGCGTTGTCTGCACCTCTAGCACGTGACAGCGTGGTGCTGTGAGATAAAAACAACGTACATGTACCCGAGAACCACAGCGTACTTTTGGAAAATAACTGCATCGGGCCTTGGACAGGTAAAATTGGAACGAGAACGCGGGTTTCGGGCACGGCATACGTGGGTTATTTGTCGTGTGAGCATCCACCATGGGCAGGAACCTGCTGGGAGCAGCTCTCCCATCTCCTGCTTACAGCTCGCTCCTCGGCAGCGCTGGAGGAAGCCACGTGATAGGGAACAACACATCCAAAACCTACCCCAGCCTTCCTGCAGTGCTCAGGGCCAGGGACCACGCGAGTGTCACTGCTGCTTGGGACCAAACCCACCCCCCCGACCCGAATGCTGACCCGTTTGGGTTGTTTGCTGAACTTTAATCACTTTCCAAGTCTGACAGCTGCTCAAACTTAATTGCTCATTACGCTTGTAAATAAAAACTGATCTCACTCGCTGCTTAGCCAACCACCTCCCAGTTGCCATAACGACTCCTTGCCTAATAAGTGATTTCAGATTTCCCATTATTTGTACTCGCGGAAAATTTCACAAAGGTGTGAGATCGCTCTTTTCACAAAAATACCCTTCTAATTAGAAGAACCGAAAACCAGCCGAGAAAGGGCAGCTCAGAGACAATTAAAAAAAAAAAAAGCAAGCTGTTTATTACAACAGCTTGAACATGAGATAAGGGTGCCCCAAACCCAAATATGTGCTGGATCTTGCTTAACCCCTACCTTTCACTGCCAATCCTCTTATTACCACTCATACCTGTACCCTGTAACAATCAGGACAATCCCAGACAGCGTCTGGGCAGTAATTAGTCACAAGGCAGAAAGCAATTTCAACATTCGCTATGAATGAAATATTCCGGTACAGTTTGCACATCCATTTTCTCTCCTGTTCCTAAATCTTAAACCCATTAAGTGGTTACATTCCTGATCACTCTGGTAACCGACAGGATCACTTAGGAGTTGTGATTCTGGCCAGATTAATGCAAAAGGGAGAAAAAAGTTGTGTTGGGCCCAGCAGATGGCCCCTGTTTCAACTCCAGCCATCTCTGCTGTGCTAGCTAAGATTTCCAAACAGAAATACTTGGACGAAGATGTTACCTGCTTGACTTCAGTTCAACAGGAACTTGGGAGCTTTTACAAAAGGAACCCCTTTTGGAAGGGGAACAGCGTACATCTTGCCTCTCCATCACATCACTCAACAACTTCCCTCAGGCTTGCCTTTTCAGAGCCTTAAAGACACCTACCAAAAAATTATCTGTGTCTCGGTAAGTTGTTGAACAACACAACTTCGGCAATCTGCCTGTGAAAACGCAGCTGTCAGTCTGAGAAGACAAAGTGATGGGGAGCCACGAGGTGGTAGGGCTAGCACAGAACAACGACCTTCCAAATTTGCTGGCAGAGCCGCTGGAGCTTGCAATTCATTTCATCTGCTCGAGGTAGCTCTCTCTGTGTGTGTAGGCAAGGAGGGACGTCCTTTTCCTTCCAAAAGGGAAATAAACGCAGAGAGCTATAATTAAGATATAACTAAAGTCAGGGGAAAAAAGCAGTCAGGAAATAGAGGATTTTAAAAAAGGACTCTTTCTGCATTTACTCAGCTGCGCAAGAGGCGTGAATTCTTTGTAATTTGGGTCAAATGCAAAGCTTGTCACACAAGTAGACTATGAAAATACAGAGGATGCAACATTAACAAAATCCTCAATATTCCTGCTGCCAGTCGGGAGGTAACAAAGTCTTTCCAGCCTTACGAAAAGAAATCAGTGCTCGGCAAAGTTCTTGGGGTTCAAGCACAGTTTACAGCACCAACACGTGCCTTCATTCTGCACGTAGCTTCTTTGATCTGAATCTGAACAAAGAATTTCTTCCCGAAGTAATCTAACCCAGAAGGCTGCCGAGGACCAGCTGGGAGCAGGCTGGCTCCCTCTCAAAAGAGCACGCAGGCTTACGAAAGACCCCAATGACTCAACAGGTTTCCCCGGAGCAGCTGATGGTTGCGGAGCGGCTTATCATCTCGTGCCTCCTGATGCTCCCTGAGACTGCGCTGCAAACACTGGGCTGCCCGAGGGTTCCCCTGAACTGAGAGATGCAGACACGCTGGTAAATAGTCCATATGTACCATGCCAGGAGCTACCCGAGCGCAGACAGGGAAGACACGCTGATGTCTTTTTGTTTCTTGCCTAATCATTCATTCTGGAATGAGTTACTAGGTTATGGGGCCCAGCGCATTAACCTGGCAGGTACAAGACAATCACAGAGGGAATATTTACATTTAAAGGCAGCGCTTCCACCAACAGACCGAATTTAGTTGCACATCCCTTTCCTGAGCAAAGGAAGAATTACTTATACGTTGGAAGATCCGGCTCCTTGAGCTACGTAAAGGCATGCTCACCCGCAGCAAGGTTCCTGCTCCGCAGGGAAGAGACCAGGACGGAGCAAATCCTTCAGAGGTCTTTTGCCCTCCAGAGCCACCAGCTCCAGAAGAGCCCTTTCCAACTGACAATAACTGAAACACATGAGCAAAACAACCAGGGAGAACTGCCCGCAGAATGACTAAGCAAATAACGGCAGACAAGGCCCTGGAGATGGGATTTTTATACCCAGCAACAAGTCTCCACGTAGCAAAGTGGCCTTTCCCCAGGGGGCTGCAGATGGGAAAATCCAGCCCAGGTCCGGCTGACCCGTGCGGTCCCATCACACTGACACGGGGAAACAAATCAGTCAGGCTGGCCTGCAGGTTCACCCCATAACCCTTCAGGGCTCTGACAGCACTTCTCTCCAAGCGGGTAGGCTTTTATCGCCCATGCGTTAGGGAATCACCTAGGAAAGAGCCAGGCCAAGTCCGCAGAGCACCAGGGCTGCAGGTACCAGGCTGGGAAGGAAAAGCAGGCTAATTTAAAAGTGCTCTTAATTCAGCTAAGGAAAACACTTAATACTTCTCTGGGTTTTTTGGGGGTTAAAATTGTTTTGGATGAAGTTTGCAAGCAGCTGGAACGGTCAGCGGGGCTTTTCTAACTCTGCCTCTTTCGTTAAGCACGTTTTCAACACGCAGTTTAGAAGCCTGCCGAGTACACGAGCAGAGCAGTACCGGAGTGGGAACGAGCTGTCCTCACGCTGCGACCTCTCACGTCGAGCCTTGTATTAGAAGCATATGGAACATACATTGAGACACACTGCGCTGGAGGAGATAAAACTGCATTACTCCAAAATACACGCTGTAATACCTCCACGAACTACAATCTCCTTTTGTGCCTGTAAAATAAATCCAGCCTTAGGAAGCCAGTATTAAAAGGCATTATACTAATTACCCCACTTCACACATGTACGCAGTTTCTCCAAGTTTCCAGATCCCTGACTCAGTACTCGGTGGCTCCTTGAACGGCAGAGACCCATTTTCGCATTTCATGGGGATTTTCCTTACAACATAATCCACTATCACGAAGTGAAAGCAGATCCAAAGAGCAGTATAAAACTACAAGCGTTTGATCAGCCTCTCTTCTGCAGGATGGGCCACGATTCGGGACGGTCAGTGCGGGCTCGGAGCTACCAACTGGCTGGCTGCAGCAGCACAGCCAGGAAGCCTGGAGGAGAGCACGTTCCCTGCCCCGTGGGCGAGGACGGCGTTCACCTTCCTGATACAGCAAAAGCTGCAGGCACCTGAGAAACACAGCAGAAAGCTCACTCTGAACGTAACTCAGGCAATTTGTGTATGGGGACACGGAAGCGTGAGCTAATTCCTCCTACAGGATGACGGCGGGCTGAGCCCTGTAATACCTCTCTGCACTCCTGCTTGGTGTTGTGAACTCGTTTAGTTAGAAGCCACTTTTATTCTAAGACCCATAAAAATGTGAAGACGTAAGACCTTTCTTCGGGTTTCTTAAGTGTTTCCTAAGAAGAAAGGAGAATGAAAAGGTGTCTATACATCTTGTCTCATTAAAAAGAAAAAAAAAAGAAGAAGAGGGGGAAACAAAACAGCAGCTCTGCACCACGTTTATTACCAATTTATCAGCCTTGAATGGAAACTGCAAATGCTTTGATAAAAATCAATTGGAAAGCTGTCTGCCTCGCTGCTGCCTCAATGAAGTGCCTCCGCATCCCTTGCTGAAACCTCGTTTTTGTAGCCTCCTTAAACAACGCTGCTCATTAAATCGCTGTGCCTGAGTCCCCAACTCGAACCCCAACAGGAACCGGGGCTGCAAACCGGCACCTCCCAACCCCAACGCCCTCACCCCAGTAACCCAGGATGAGTTCATTTCTCCTGTTTCGTTAGAAATTAACTTCCAGGTCCCTGTGTAAGTCAGGTGTGGAGCCCTGCCGGGAGGCCTGTGGCTGAGAGTCAGACTCCAGGTGCCTGCGGTCCCAGAGCTGGACCAGAATGGAGCACGGTGTCCCCGTCCCTCCATCAATTCATCCGTCCACACACGAGCAGCACTGCCTGAGCTCAGCCCTACACACCCGAGGGTGCTGCGGGGCAAGGAGCGAGGCTCAGCTTGGCTTCAGACATGTAAACACCCTCCTGGAGCATTCACAAAGTCCCCGGAGCTAAAAAATGCTGCGAACAGAACTGGTTTTACCCTCTCCTTGTGTGTAAGCCATGTGGCCTGTGTTGAATAAGCAGAATTAAAAAAAAAAACAAGTTGCCAGCGCTCCCAGCTCTCGTAATTCAATCAGTTTTAGTCATCCGAGATGTTTTTGCTAACCTCCAGTAAGGAACTTTCCTCTGGTCACCTTGAATAGAGCGCTGACACTTTATACGGGAGTGCCTCGAAAAAGGGAAGAGCCAAATGCACTTTACGGAAGGATGTGGAACCTCAAGGCAAATTCCCACGACTGCAGATGGCTTTTTGCACAGGGCAGCCTCTCTCCGGGTACCAAGCATCGTGTCTTCAGCACTTAAGACACATCTGTTCCTGTTCTTCCTCCTCCCTGACCAGGAACCTCCATGAGGACCATCAGAAAGCGCTGACTAAAGCGATGCTGAGGAAACCTTGAAGACTTCTCCTAAGTCCGTTTGAATGTGAAAAAGTTTCACTGCCTCACAGAGCCCTTGAGAAGTAACAGATCCTGCTACACAATCCTGGGCGAGACTTTTAAATGCTGTGTTTCAGGTACTGCTATTGCCTCCCCTTGCTGGTGCAAGGCAAGACGGAAATTGCAAAACGGCTCCGAAGCAAAAGTCCCTGAGCAGAAGCCCAGGAACCTCCCGGGCTCAGGTGACTGCCTGCTGCCCCCAGCCCTCCTGAAACCATCCCTGGGCTCTGCAGAGGCCTCAGGTCAATCAAGGTATCAGAGAAAAATGAGGGGAGGTTGGTAATTAGCAGCCACAGTGGTGGTTTATACGGCCTCTGTTACGCGGCCGCTGGAAACGAGGCTGAGGCTACCACACGAGGCAGCACAAAAATCAGGGAGCTCTGGGAGATGAGGAACCTGGCTCGCGTCCGCGCGGGCACTTGAGATGCACGAGCCTCAACCCATCTCCATTACAAATCCTCCGAGCTCATCGCAGCATTACTTTCCCACATCAAGCAAAAGAGTTCACATAAAAAGCCCGCCTGGCTTCAGACATTATCCAGATAAAGAGAAGGAGGAAAAGAGAAAATCCCCCGCATTACCTCGCTGGGCTCTCCCCGAGCCTTCTCTGACATCTTTGTTCTTTCAGACCCGGCATTTGTCTGAAGATGTGGTCTCGCCCTAATTAAATCTTCAGGCGAACCATCGCTCCTTGCTGGCAGGGCAGGGGAGTTCTCGGGGTGCCGACGGCCCCACGGCATCCCCTGCGCTTCTCCCTCCTGGTGAGCGCGAGGCCTCGCTGGCCAACATCATCACAACAGCGAGACAACAGCATTCGGCTTCTCTTGAAGAACGAGGAGGAACGTAAGCGAAAATCATATTCTACAAGCTCATTGAAAAAAAAAACAACCAACCCCACATAACCAGCCGTGGAAGCGCTGGGCAAACGGCACCGTCTGAGAACAAGGCGTGCTTTTGTTGTGCTGCCGTCTCCCAACGGCAGAGCTGGCAGCGCTACGAGAAGCAGAAAGAAACCTTCCAAAATAAAATCTGCAGCGATCTCTTCCCCCCCCCCCCCAAGGGATGCAGAAACATTCGTTAAGCGCAACTGAATTGCCCGTCACGGAGGCCGTGAGCCCCTCAGGCGGCCATAGCCTTACCTAACGGGGCAGCGCCCTCAGAGCTTTGTGCCAGAAGCCTTAAAGTTGGCTGCTCGTCGCAAGAGCAAGGGGATGGAAGAGCTGCGCAAACCTTTAGCGCTCCGGAGCAGGAAAGGCAGAAGGCTGGAAAAGCAGATGGCACCGTTAAAACCCCTCCAGGATAACCGAGGGCAAAGGGAACTCCTTTAAACCGCTTACTGACGCTAAAAGAATCCGCCAAAAAATTAAACAAGAAGTAGACGGGCAATTCCTGCCCCCGCACAACGACGCTCCTTGCACAACTCCTGTCCAGGAGGGGAGGCAGCAAACGGAGCAAACCCCCCCCCCAGTCAAGGATCACATCCAATTTCCATCGCTCTCCTCGTCAGCCTCAAACTCTCCGCGCTCCTCTCGCTAACCAGAAGAAACCAACCCCCCCCAGACGGCTCAGGAGAAGCAGCGGGACGCGCGTACGCTCCTCGCAGCCCGACGAAGCCAGGGTGCAGCCATCTTCGAAGCGCAGCGCGAGACATCCCCGGGACGGGGCCTCGCAGCTCTGCCACGGGACGGCTCCGCACACGTGGGCGCCGCGACACAACAGCTGCTGGGTTTTGAGGCCACGGCCGGGTACCCTGCGAATCATTTCTGCTTCGATTCCCAAAGGCACGAGTCCTCTGTCGTTTCCTAAGTTAACGTGGACTAGCCGGAGGCTAGGCCACACGTAGCTACGTGTTGGATTGTGTCAAACGCCCTAAGCAAGGCACTAGGATTACTGCTGTTGGCGAAACACATGAAGAAAACCAAAAGGATGGCTTCACCAGAGAGGGATGCTAGGGCACGTGCATTCGACTGAACGCCGCCACGGTCCCTGCGCTGAGGGAACTGGAGCCAGTCCGTCCTGCCCCACCTCAATGGGGGAGAGCTTGCGTTTCTCCAGCGTCTACAAGCGGAAAGGCGATGGCAAGCATCGGGCGAGTTATCGGGCCCTGAGGAGGCAGAGCCTGGGCTTTCTCCCACGGCCCCGGTCACGGTAGCCCAGCCCGAATCCAGCCTGGCCCCAGCTGAGCGTGAGGGCGTGTGTAGGAGCGACCCGGGAAGGCCTTGGCTAGCCACGCAGGGCAGCCACGCTGACAAGAAGCCCCCTCACGGCACCGAAGCGCTAACACCTCACACTTCCAGCGCTGGGCTGAGAACCCGGCGCACGCTCGTGCCTCCGCACCCCGCCACCCTCCCTACACCCCCACAAGTCCCAGGGAGGTTTTGACGCTTGGGGACAAAGGAGAAGGAGACAGCCAGGATAGGGCAAACACGGGCACAGCTCCCCCCTGGAGCGGCCCTGCAGCCCTCGGCCTCCCCTGAGACCTCCAGAACCCCCACAAATCCCCCCAGCCCCCCACCTCCAGACCCTCCCCTTAGCTCTCCAACACCCCCAGAATATCCCTAGCACCCCCTGACCCCTACCAAGCCCCCCCCAGTGCCTCACTGCCCCCACTACCTCCCTATCACCCCCTATACCCCCCCATTACCCCCTTATAGCCCTACATTTTCTCCCCATAGCCCCTTATTGCATTCTAATTGCCCCCATCTTCCCCCAGAGCTCCCTACTGCCCCCCATTGCCTCCCAGAGCCCCCCATTTCCCCCCCACTGCCCCTCATTTTCCCCCCATTTCCCCCTAGAGCCCTCCATTTCCCCTCAGAGCCCCCCACAGCCCCTCATTTGCCCCTCATTGCCCCCCAGAGCCCTCTACTGCCCCTCATTACTCCCTCAGGGCCCCCCATTTCCCCCCACA
>CM021744.1:2827376-2912598 GCA_011075105.1 Heteronetta atricapilla | reverse complement strand
CGCCAATCCCCGATCGCTCTGCCGAGCGCGGCCCGCCTCCTCGCATCCCATTGGTTTTCTCCCGCACGCCCCGTGTTTCTATAGGTTAAAGCGCGCGCCCGTCACTGTCAAGAGAAGGGCCCGCCCCCGCGGTGATCCCGGCCCTTCCCACGCCCTCTGGTTGATGGACAGAGGGGACGCCGCTAGCGGCACTCCTCATTGGACAACGAGCACACCGTTCTGCAATATTATTGGCCAAACTCCACGTCAATCGTACGCTCCTCCTCCCGCCCCCAGGGCAGGCTGGGGGGCGCTGATTGGCTGACACGGTTTTCTCGCGCACTGATTAGCGGTCAGCCTTCCCACCCCTCTCCTGGGCGGTGAGGTCGTCACGTGACTTCCCCTAGCAACCGCTTCCCGGGCTTCCTTAGCAACCGGGGCAGGGGG
The DNA here is from genome assembly GCA_011075105.1 of Heteronetta atricapilla. Classification (NCBI taxonomy): domain Eukaryota; kingdom Metazoa; phylum Chordata; class Aves; order Anseriformes; family Anatidae; genus Heteronetta; species Heteronetta atricapilla. Next base: position 2,912,172 of record CM021744.1, on the reverse strand, counting down.
CGGCGGGGCCTGGGCCTGGGCCTGGGCCTGGGCCTGGGCCTGAGCTCCGTGAGGTGCCAGGGAACGGCAGAGGCAGGGCATTGTCTGTGCCTGTTCCCCCAGTGAAAGTGTCTGTGTGTGTATGGACAGTATCTGATAGCCTTTACTGGTCTCTGCATTAAATGTCTTCACAAAACTGCTGTGCTTTTTATAATTTTCCTTCTTCCGCAACTTTGTTTTGATTTCTGTTATGAAATTGGTGCTTAAAACTCAGGCAGCTGCTGCTGATGATAATTTTTATCTGCTGTAAATACTGTGTAATTGCTCTGTAAATCAAACTTTCCTATAACCTTTAACATACCTTTTAAGACTAAATGTAAATGGTGCCCAGGGCCTTTAATATGCCCTCTCCAGGAAGAGGGATTTCAGCAGCAGGTGCTGGGCCATGGCTGTTACAGGCTCTGCCCAGAGCCTCTTCCCTGCTCAGTTTATCTGGCCAGACTCTAACATTCTCCACAGAAAGCTCTCAGATGTGGTGAGAAGGCTGTGCTTTTTATCACCAAGTCACATCGGTGACCTTGTGATAAAAGTCAAGCACGTCTTTGACATCAGCTGTGAGGTATCAGGTCTTAATACTCCACTGTGCTCTTAATTCCTTGGAATTATCGTTGGCAGCTCAATGAACGTTAGAAATAGTAGCCAGGCACCAATTTTAATTTTTCTTTCTTTTCTGTCCGTTAAGGCTGATAGCCTCTAAAAATGAGTCAGTCGTACAACAGCATCGAGCCAAATGTTATCGACGATGAAATGCTTCAGAAAGCGGTTGAAGAGCAGCAACCAGAGGATATAGCGAAACTCGCCAAAAGTGAAGGTACTGACTTCAGAGATGTGACGGAACTACAGCTCAGTTTTAGAAGTGAGTATTGGAACATATATATATGTATGTATGTAAATTCGCTTACCCTCCAATAAGTATTAAGTAGCTACCTAGCAATTAAACAATAGTGATTAGCTTGGGTTTGCTATGTGAAAAGTAAGGTCAGGACTTAGATTTTAGTCATACTTCTATGAACTAGTTTCACTTGAGAGAACTGGGTGGCTTTGCTTGTGGGCAGCTTTAAAGCTGCTTCGCTTTATGCTGTTGTTGTCAGTGCTATTCTTATTTAACATCTATATTGTGGTGACACCTACAGGCCACAGGCCTATTGGGCCCTCCTGTATGTGGCCAAATGAAATCCTGGGCCGACTCCACCACCTCTGGTGATTATGTGAGAGCTACGTGGTAGATTGTGATGATTACAGTCCAATTCGGTAGCTTCCTTTAGCCATCCATAATGTTATCACAACTCGCTTCTTACTGCCAAACCAGTCATAAACTTGCCTTCAGAAAATGAAGAGAAAGACCATCTGGTTTAATATTCGAGTGTTTTGGGGATATATAATTTTACGGACAAAATTTTTGGTTATTCATTGCGTGCTCCAGTAAAATAATGCACATATTGGATGCTCCCAATTACGTGATCCTGAGTGTATTTCTTTGCAAATACAAATGAGAGAACTGTGTGACTTTTGTGTGTGCAGTTGAGTGCGTTAACACTGTGCTCAATAAACAACAACAGCACCTAGTGAAATCTTCTGGGAAGCCATCGGGAAGAAGAGAATTGCGAGAAAGATTCTTCTGTATTTTCTGTCACCTTGGTCCTAATGTTTTGCCATAATGCCCACCAGCCTGCCCTTGTGGTTCTGTTTTTGGAGAAAGCTAAATGCGGTGATATTGATTAGTTCTAAACTGCCACCTTCACAGAAACATTAGATCCCAACTTGTTCTCCTGCAATGAAAATCCCAGGAGCAGGAGAGTGAATTACAAAAGCAGTAGCTGGCCACCAGTAGCCTGAAAATACAAAGAAAAGCAGAGCTTCATCCCAAACCTTGCTTTCAGAGCTGGAGAGGAAAATGAAGGTCAAGGCCTCTTAGTAGAGGATTCATAAAGCCACTCTTGAGTGCAGTCAGCATCCCCTCAGCGACTCGTTGGCATCGCTGATGAGCAGTGTGTGCTGGTGCAGGACACTGAGGTTAACTGGGCTGCTTCACTGAAATCGCATCCAGCCAGTGGACCTCTCAGCTCTCTAGGGCAGTAGTCACACTGTTGTAAGCTGCTAAAAATCATTTTTGAGGTAAGACTGGAGGTTTTTCCTTAAGAAAGGTAGTACATCTGTTAAACTGAAAGCTGCCTCACCTGAAAAGCGGTTTCATTTTTTCCCTGTGCCCTTAGATATCCTGCAAATTGATAATCTGTGGCAGTTTGAGAATCTGACTAAACTGCAGCTGGACAACAACATCATTGAGAAGATAGAAGCTCTGGAGAGTCTGGTTCACCTTGTCTGGCTCGGTAAGATCCAGGCGTATGGGGCTGGATGCCTTCTCAGGTGCAAAGCAATCTGTGATAAAGCCAGGATGTCACATTCCTCCTCAAACACAACCGATAGGAGCTTTCCCAGGGAAGGCTGGTAGCTGTCGGTGTGTTTCCTCATTTGACTGTCAAATGTCAAAAGGCATGAATATCAATCAGTGCTGCACAAAAATCCTTCAAATGTTTAAAAGCCTGGTTTTAATACATTTGGTGTGGCAGGAACAGGAAGCTGAGATTTCAAGGCTGTTTCCAGGTTTTGTACTCATATTTTGAGGTGACTTTCAGAAATATTTATGGAAATAACCCTGTGACTTAGTCTGTATTCTGTTTTCAAAGGTAATGCAAGCATTTTGGAGCCTAGAACCCTCTGAAAGACATTGCTGTCTTTACCCCTACATGCTTAAGAGCTTATTGTCTTTGTTGTCCCAAAAAGCACCTGTCCTTGTACTCTTACCTGACTACCTTCAACTAAAAACTCAAGATACAGACAGCAGCATCACTCAGCGATGCGGGCTCTGATGCTGGGCAGATCAGTGACCTTGCTGCTACAGATTCATAGCAAACATCACTCGCTGGGAGCTGCAGCTTTGTTATTGGGTGGCAGTGTAAATATATCCTCGCTTGCCACCAAAAACAGCATGGAGGCTTTGGCTCATAAGAAGGTCTTGAAATGTCTAATGAGTTCTTCCGCCCTGTTGTCTGCAGCGTTCTACTGCGCAGATGACTGAGGCACTTGTGAATCAACAGCTGATCACCACAGCGTAAGCAGAGTGTTTTGAAGCACACTCATGGGTTTCAGCTTGCCCAAAGGTTGCGGTGGTTCAGCAGCTGCTGTGTGAATGTTTTAGCCATCCAGGGGCTAGGGTGATGCAGACCTCATCACTGCCTTTGGACTCCTGAAACACTCGACACTGACTGGCCTGAGAGCAAAGGCTGCCCTTATTTGTGGTGAGTGTAGGCGTTAGGATAGAAGTTCTGGCAGGATGAGATGAGGAAATATTAACGAGTGAAATAGGTACGGTGAGTGTGTCTCCATTGACAGCAGGGGGATTGAGAGCGTGGAGCTGACGTATGTTGGTCTGGGGGAATTACCGTGATAGGGGGCTTTGGCATGGCAGGCAAGAGTCTGAAAGACACAAGGCAGGGAACATCAAACTTGTCACAGAAATACCACCCTTTTAAGGGCCTTTCCCTGCCTCTTTTCTTGTATTTTGGTTTTCCCCATAAGTTAGAAATCACTGTGAGGTTATTTATGTGGACTCTGTGTGGAATGTCTTCATTCTTCTTATATAAGAGTTGTGTGGGTAGTTGTAAGGACAAGTGTCTGTTGCTTCCCCACCCAAAGAATGACGATTTTATGCTCACCCTTTCCTGTGGGACACTGAACACCCCTGAGGAAAACATCGTGTGTAGACTCCTAAATCAAATCCTGGCTAAATGCAAGGATTGGATCAGAGTGTTCTGCTAGAAATGGTTTAACTTTGACTTGTAAAACTTGTGATTTCTAAACTCTTCCCCAGACTTGTCCTTCAACAACATTGAAGTAATTGAGGGCCTGGATACCCTTGTCAAACTGCAGGACCTAAGCCTCTACAATAACAGAATATCTAAAATTGAGCATATGGACACATTACAGGAGCTGCAGATCTTCTCCATAGGAAAAAATAACCTGACCGCTCTGGAAGATGTGAGTGCTCCCTTTGCAACTGTTCCTTATCAAAGGATCAAATATTCTAAAAGTGGTGGTTGCCATCTGAGCAGGGGAAAATTCTCCTTAGGATTTCACTTTCTCAAGAGTCGAAGTTACGGTTTTGGTAAGCTATCTGGCTGTAAAGTGCTTATTTCAGCTTTTTCTCGTGTAGGTTATTTGCTCATGGGGACCTGGCTTTGCTCCTGCTGTCATCAGTGGGAAAAGTCCTATTGGTTCCCATGAGAGCTGGAAAAGGAATAAGGAGCAACATTTGAAGCAAGGAGGGAGTGAAGGCTAGGATTTGTTAAGGGTTCTTTTTGAGGGCAGTTTACCAGTGTGAGATCTGTGATTTGTCCACCACCCAAAGGCTAAAGGCCTTCTTTCCACACGATCGTTTACACATTCACGATGTGTCTTTAAGTATTTCCTTTCCCATAAGCATTAGAAACTTGCAATTTAATCTCGCCTGTGTTTGGCAGCTGAGCGAGATGTGTATTGCAACATAACTGTGATAAGAGCAATGAATTTCAGAACCGTGTGTTTCCATAGCGCTAGGAAGTACGGCATCTCTTTCCCATCGGCACAGGTGGTTTATCTCAGGAGGTTTAAGAAGCTGCGCACGCTGAATCTCACTGGGAACCCTTTCTGCGAAGAAGAGCAGTATGTGCTGTTTGTTGTTGCTCACATTCCAGATCTGGTATACTTGGACTTCAAACTCGTGAGTGACACCACAGTAAGTATGTCTGCGCCTCCTTGTCGTGAGATTGGGCACCGGCACATCACAGAGCATTTGCTTTGTTGGTATGCCTGCAATATTCTAGCATCTGGGGCTGCTTCCTCGCAAAAATTAGACCTATGGAAACATGCAGTGTTTATTCCACCTTCACCTAACAGCTGTGAACCTGCAGGCCAAATTCTGTCAAACCTGGCAGAGAGGTAGAGGTGTCAAAGGTATTATGTCTTCACAGGTTTTGTGAAAATCAGCAGCTGGCTGTGGGAGAGGGGCCTGGTTAATATTGCTGCAGAGATGCTGCAGTGTGAGTGCAAGACTTCTCTGAGAATCTCAGAGATCAGTCTTGAGACAAAAATCCCGAGGAAAGCAGGCTTGGTGGGCCTGCTGCTCACGGAGCAATTTGTTTCAGTAGTGGACTGACACGTTATCCAGGCGAAGAAGTGCCATCCGAATGCATTTCCCAATCCTGATCTCTGAAAACAGGGCCATACGTCAGCACTGGCAGCCCCTGGGACTGCTTTTTGATCCCAGAACTGGAAGGAACACAGAAGTTTATTATTATTATCGTTGTTGTTATTTGTAATAGGCAAAGAACGTGATTAATTTTAAATGTGCTTGGTACAGAGCAGGAGCTGTACTTGGAACATGCATGACTCTTACCAGAGGACTGGAAGCGCTTTCCAGGTCACGGAGTCTAGTCCCTGCTTGTACAGCCTGTATGCCATAGAATTGCACAGTTAAGTTTGTCAAGCTTCAGTTGCAACCTAATTAGGTTCTTGCCCCTGCTACTACCTTGCCATCCACTCCTCAGATGATCCATCTCCTCCCCAGTAGATGTATTAAACTCAGTAGCAGATCCAGTCAAATTCAAAGTCGAAACAGGGAGTCCTGCTAAAAACAAATAAAGGAACAAACAAAAACCCTAAAGATTAGAAAATTGGTAGATTAAAAGTTGCCTGGGACTGAATCAGTTCAGATGCATTGAATGCAGAGGCAGAGTAATACGTCACCAAAACGTGGGGTGAGGAATGGATTAGAAACTTCCTAAGTAGTTTAATAAAAAGACCACAAAGAAACGGAGGTGCAGATGTCATTTAGATGCGCTTTACAGAAAGATGGAATGTTTACGCTTAGATTTGTTGGGCAATGCTGGGTAATCCAATCCAATACCTTCTTTCTTTGTTTCTCAGCGAGAACTTGCCATTTCAAAGTATCAATATCTCATTGACCCTCTGGAACACGAGGAGGCCCAGGCCCTGGCTCAGCTGGAGGAGAAGCTGGCAAAGCAGAAGGAGCTGGAGTACCACAAGGTGTGTGTTCTTCAGCTGGCTGTGTATTGTCTCAGGAGAAAGATGTGCAACAGATGTTGACTTCTGTACCTGCTTTAAGCTTTAATGAGAGGTTAACACTGACTGTGCTAAAACTAAGGCTAGGATTAATTTCTGATCTCCAAATCTCTTTTTTTGAATGAAAACAGAAACTGCCGTGAGTACGTATGATGTGGGGTAGCGTAATTCTTTTGGGTGAACAGTGAAACTGCAGATATAAACCATGAGAAGCTCTATAGTCAATCATACCCTGGGACTTTATCAGCCTGATGTGAGATTAAGAGAATTACCCATCTGAGGGAGTTGTTAGTGTTCTCATGGTGCAGCCACTTTTCTCCTAAGTTAATGTTGGCTTTGATTTGTTTTGTTTTATGGTTAAAGTCTCCAGGGCTTTGAGATTGTTATAGTCCTGTGAACAGACTGAAAACAAGGCCAGGAGGAAGGGTACTTTCAGTTACAGTCTGGCTCTGTGTTCCAGCCTGCTAGAAGACCAGACTGGCTGAAGAGCAGGAGGAGGTTAAGCAACAGGAAGGACACTTGCAGCTCTTTCCTCCCAGCCTCCCCGAAGCCCACTCACTCCTTGTCTGCAAGGCTCAACAGTCTTGCAATACGTGGTTGTGTGTCATAGTGCTTTATGTAAGATTAAATAGCATTTTCTGTCCATAGGCTAGAGAGTTCTAGCAGTAAAGCCACATGTGAACCCGGCTGGTTTTCACTCCAGTTGCAGGGTGCTTTCATGACCTGGTTGGTAAATTGGTTGTTGTGGTGTGACTGTGTCTGCACAGATCGTTACTTGCACAGCGCACTGGTGTTCCTCTGCTGGTTGAAAGCTTCTAGGAGAGACACATCCTAAGGACTGGCAGAAGGTTAGCACTCTTTATTTTACTTATATTGCTCTGATTCTTTTCAAAGAGAGCCTTTGTTGAGTACCTGAATGGATCATTCCTGTTTGACAGTTTGTATGCAGAGGATACAGAAGCTGCCAAACTGGCTTACCTCCCTGGAGTGGATGACCTGCTGCAGGCATATCCTTCCTGGGTTTAAAAAACCTAGAGCTAAAACCTAATGACTTGAGTTAAGAAGGAGGTGCATCCGCAGGGACTCTTCATCCGTTGCTTTTGTCCAGGACTGAAAGCTACATTGATCTAAGATCTGAGACTTTCTGTGTTCAATTTTGGAGCGGTGCCAGAAAAACACTGCGAGACCATGAGACCACTGACAGCTTTAAGGCTTGATATCTCATGAAATATGAGGGCTACAAACAAATGGTTTGTATTACTGGCAAGCTGGCCAGCCCAGCTTGAAACAAGCTATTTGTATAACTGCTCGCTTCTGTCACCGACAGGTCATGAGATTCCAGCGTTTCAAACTCTCCCCATTGTAATTACCATATTCCTTTCCCTTCACTTGAATCAAACATAATTTCAGTAGTCTTCTTTTCTGACCCTTCAAGAATCAAGGCTTTGTGCTGTCTTTAAGTCTGGAATCCACTTAAAGTTTAAAATGAGCTGTAAGATAAATCTCTGTCAGTTCGATTGTAAGAGCACAGTCGCTAAAATCATGTTGAAATTGAAGTGGTAGGAGATGGGAACAGACTAATCAGAATTATATGAGTTGCATATCTCATGACCTGCCAGAGCTGGCTACATGGAAGTTTTCAGGCCAGCACATTTTTCTGATCATTGCTCCTACACAGGGGATCAGAAAGCAGACACTTTTATTTTTTTTTATTTCTCATTCAGATTAATAGAGCATTGTCAAGGCCAGTAACTTGACCTTCCTTAAAATTGCATTACACTGTTGGGGAAAAAATGCATCATGGCTTAACTACAATATGCTCTAGAAACAATTCCATTGCCAAGATAATAGCAGAAGAAAAATTGTCGTTATTTTTGTGATGCTACCCAGTCAGTAGTTTATTCTGCGCTCTGGCTGTAGGCTCCAAAGCTGTATTTATTAACTCCACAGACACTGTATTCACACTTGTGAAGACGGATAGGGTTGTAGGCTTCATTCTGCTGCTGTGTCAGAAACAAGTCAGAGATGTGTATGCATTTCCTTTTTGTCCTCAAGGCCTTTTTCCCCTCAAGCTGCACAGCGTTCTCCGTACCCCTAAGGCAGCAAAACTCTATGCAGAGAATGTGATCCAGTCCTGCCAGGGACAGAACAGGAGGAAGGCTGGTGCCAGCAAGAACCACAGAGTTTACATAACAGTAGCTTGTAAGTCATTGCCCAAATTTACAGAGCTAGAAATGCTTGTTGCTCCACTGAACGAACAAAATACCTTGACTCTGGTGTCACATACAGGGAAGATTTTGTTTCAGTTTGTGAGAATCTATTTAACTATGGTCTGAAAGAGTATGAAAAACGAGAAGCTGAAGTCTCTGAGTTCTACGAAGGCCTTCATGAAGCGTTAACAGCCAGCCAACAAGAAGGGAGGAAAATAATCCTAGATTTTGAAAATCAGAACAAAGAGGTAATTTTCTTTATACTTTTATTAGTTTGTTACATCATATACTGGCTTTCAATTTTACTGAGAACTAGGTAACTCCATTAAAATTAGGATAATGGACCTGGATTTATACTGCAGTAACAGGAGTCAGTGCCTGGTCCCTAATTGCCAAGTCACAGAATGGCTGGGGTTAGACGGGAGCTCTGGAGGACATCTGGCCTGATAAAAACATATATAGCATATGTATAAAAAGTATCAACCTGTACCAAGACGTTATGTTAGCTAATACTCTGACACGTCTACTGATTTTTTGGGTGAGTTGGACTTGATCCTTGTGGGTCCCGTCCAGCTTGGGATATTCTGTGATTCTAAGATAATGTCATTAACTAACATGAGGTTTTAGGGCTCTATAAAGGAAAAGGATTTGGGGTTTGAAGTTTCAGCCCTTTCATCAAACCATAGCCAACACTGATGGCTTTTATCTATGCTGGAAATGGAAATTTAGTGTAGGACAAAGTTAATACGCTGTAGTGTTATCTCACTGTCCATGAGATACCTGTCTATTGTCCAGGTTCATCAAGGCTTTACGCGAAAAAAAGATGGTTAAACATCTCATTGCCACACAGAAATTACTGATCTTTACAAAAATGAATATGCTGAACCTGTCCATTCAATATTTTTGATTCTATTGATTATAAAAAAGGGAGGGTTATCAGTGTTAATGGCACTTGTCTTTTGTCTGAGGCCTCCAGCAGCTCCTCCTTCACTGAAAAATAGGGAAGAAAATGAAATTGCAGGTTATTCCATTTGTATTCAAGTCATTTGCTGATTCAGTTCATTTTGTCAACAACAGTTCAAAGATCTTTAACAAAAAAAATCAGGTAAAGCTGTTGTAATGTATTTCTAGATCTGTTTTAGAGCAGAAAAAACTTCTTTTCTTTCTGCTCAACTACAGCCATCCATTGTGGCTGCTGAGGGCATAGCTTCCAGCTGGATCCCCATGTAACCCGGTATAATAGATGGATCATCATTTGGTTTCCACAGGAAAAGAAAAATCAAGGGGGCTAAAGCCTGGTAAAACTGTCAGCTGAGCAGAATGAGTCCCTGACAGCTGGCACCAGGCAGAGTCACGAGCGCTCGCTCTTTGAAAACCGGGTCACGTTTATTTTAGGTGCCTTGTCAGGAGCTGGCAGCCTGCTGAGTCACTGTCCCCACGTCCTTGAACCTTGCTGACTCATGCTGGCAAACGGGCTCTGGCAACTGCAGTCAGGACATTAGCTGGCAGGTTTGCCAGAAGGTAACTGATAGAGATTGATGTGCGTGCTCAGTTGACTAGTACTTGATTCCCAATAGATCCTCGGTAATAAATATATATAAATAATATGTTTATATATGGCTAAGGACGGATTTTGACAGTTCATCTTTGGTAGCCTACAGACTGCGCCATGGATCGAGCTGCCAGGACAGGACACAGCGGTCAGGGTGACAGCTTTCACATAAATACTGCAAGAGTCAGCACCCAAGCTGAGCACTGTCTTTTAACGGTCGTTTGAAGCGATGGAGAAGTTTAAAAAGTGCAAAGGTCCCAGCAGACTGAAATTTGTCAACCGTTCTCAGGGGCTGTTTGGCTGGCTGTAATCCTTTCACGCAAGCTTGGACAACCTGTAAAATAACACCGCTCTCTGAAGTTGGCTAGGGAGCAAAGAAGCATTAAAGGCCTTGACCTTTAAAGTTCCAGCTTCCAGAGGTGTGGTTTTGGATGGCTTGGGAGCTTTTTGGGGCCTCCCCACTTCCTTATATTAGAAAAGAAAATCTGTTGCTCTCCCCTTCCCCACTTTTAACGCTGCAAAATTTGGATACTCTGTTTTCAGAAACAAGTCTTGGCAATGCTTTTGGTCAGAATTCACTCTTTTAGCCTATTGTTTTTCCTCTCAGGAGGACTGGATTAGACACCCCAAGATGTGTATTTTTTCCTCCTATTAATACCTAATTCTTAACTTGTTTTGAGCAGATTTGAAAATAATATGTTGCTCAGCACAAGGGGATTTTTTTTTTTTGATCCAAGAAATAATAAATCTTGTCTGATACAAAACTGACGTCAATATTTAATTCTGAAGGGGCAATAAATCCATGCTGTAAGAGGAAGTCAGGCAATGATAGGTATTCCATATTCAGAATACCAAATCCTGACCCTGTGGAAGTCAATCAAGATTCTCCTTGACAGAAAGGGGACCGGGATTGAGACCTGCATTTCTTTTTCAGAGTAATTGTTAATCTCTTCTTCATGGCCAGCAATGTCAAGAATCTAATATCTAATATATATTTTACTTTAAATGTGTCAGGGAGCCAAAGCTGGAAGCATAGAAAGGGCAAATCATCTGGTGACTGGAGGATGAAGTGTTTTCACCAGTGTCACTGCCTTGCACGGGATCGTTTACCCCGGAGCACACCTCAGCACTGTTGTCTTCCCAGTATGTAAATCCGGAGACTTACTGAATCATCACATTTCATTTCAGCTAATCAGCAGCAGGAACTTTTCTCACATATGTAACAAGTTAATTAAATTGCGATGGAGTGCTGAACACAAACTGTAAGTAATTTATGTATCTCTGTGTTTAGAGGCTGGATGAGATTCATCATGCCACTAGTTACAATATTGCTGAGTCTAAACGAGCGGAGTACAACGAGGACATACTTCAGCTGTCAGAGACACTCATGGCCTTGGAAATGCAAACAGTTGACCAGCTGGAGGTAAGGTTCAAGCGCATACCTGTTAAGCCTCCCATCCAGGATGCAGGGGGGGCGTTTTTCTGTTGCTGCACCCCTCTGCATAGTAACCCATTGCACGAAGAGGGGAGTACAATTCTTGCAGTCAGGCTGATGTTCTGTCTAAATCTCAGGGTTGATCTGGGTGGTATCAGGCCCTGGACATTGATATGTTGCAACAGATTTCTGTTCCTTAGAGCAGAGCGCGGTATTTCCTTCACATCTATCCACGCTGATTCCCAAAGCTTTAGAGAAAGGGAGTTGAAGTTGTTCAGTCGTTTCCCAGGACCGTGTACAGAAGTCTCTGCATAGTATGGGATATGCATTTGGGATTCTAGAAGTGTAATTCTTTGAAGCTGATCCTTGCTATGAATAAGATTACACACGTTCCTGCTCAGCTTACCGCATTTGCTTGCATAATAGCCGCCTTTTTTCTCCCCAGACTTTTCCTCAAAAACTAGGGCAGGGCTCCTAATGTACATCTTCATTTCAAAACAACAACAAACAAAAAGCCCTAATCTATTATAAGCTAACAGGCAGGATCTGCAGCCTTTATGCAAGCAGATGCAGCTTTTTACTTCTGTGAACGTGCGTGACAGAAAGCAGGAGCTCAAAATGGATTCCTTACTGCATCAGGATTGCGCCTTTTAATGCTTTCTGAATTGCTCCTAATATATCTGCAATCACTGGTGGAAAGATCAGAAGCATTCCTGTGTGCATGCCCTTCTGGATTTACAGGATTTGGGTGGCTGTAACTGTTTTATCAAGACAGTAAGTGCAACACTTAACAGATTCTCCGGCAGCCATTTTTGAGAGAGGCGCTAGGCAGCAGCAATTTTAGTTTCTGAGGACTAAAACAAAAGCTGCAGTAAGCCTGGGCACTGCTTATTGCCTCTGACAAGAGGCTTTTCAGATATACAAGGAGACTGCAGCATGGCAGCGTGCAGGAATACAGCATGCTCTGTGCGTTACGTGAGGGTTCAAAGCGATCGGCTGACCTGCTCCAGAGACCAGGTGAGTATCAGTCAACTTCTCTCTAGCAAGCTGATTCTGATTTTCTGTCCCTGAATGAGAAAAACTCTCGCAACTTTCAAACAGTTTACATGCTTGAGGCAGTTCATTTTCTAACTGTGCTAATAACAGCAGTGAGTCCAAATTATAATCAGTCTTAGGCTCTTCCTAGATGCCTTTTTGTGTTCAGGGAAGTGTTCGTTGTAACGTTTCTTCTTTTTTCCTTCTGTTAAGGAACTAATAAAGGATTTTGAAAAAAACATCGCTGCCATAGCATCAACATTCATTGAAAACGTTAAAGGGATATATCCTTTTGGCGGTGTGTTGGTGCGGACGTCTGAGGGAGGTACGTATGCCTCACTCCTAGATCCATAACTGAGCCCTTGGAATAGAACCGGATTATTTTTAGTCGACAGAAAAGCCGTTTTCCCAGCTTTGCAGGAATGGCACAAAGCACAAAGGGCTCTGGCTAAGTTCTCCTGTACTGAAATTCTGTAGGACTTGTACAGCTTTCTCCCCTGTAAGAATCATGCTTTTTTTCTTCAAGCATGCATGACACAACTCTTGGAAGACCGGGTCAGGCTGTTTTCTATGTGCTTTCTTGCCAAAGAAGTAACTGCAGTTCTTCCTGAAGCTTCTTTAAATGGCCTTCATTTTTGTGTTACTGATGTCTTCTGAACAACGTGAGATAAGAACAGCAAAGTACTTCGGTGACAGTTTACACTCTATAAATAAATCTGTTGGCGTGGTGCAAATAATTGGCATATTCAGAGCTTGGCCTTTATCCGGAGAGGCCTCCCTCAGTTTCCTCTGCAAACCCAGGCACAGTCTCAGTGTAATATACGGCAGTGAGGATGAGACCTGATGTGAGCTGTGATTAAGAGCAGAAAGTGCAAATCCTGACATCACAGCAGCTTCTGGCAGCAGCTCGGCTGTTTCCCTTGGAAGCCTGCTGTGAGGACACAGGACACCAGAGAGCTTTTCTGCATGCCTGCATTAGGACTGGCAGCTCTCTTTCACGTAGTTGCTTTTTCCGAGCCTCAGCTTCTCGTTACAGGAGGTCCCATTTCATCTCTAAAAGTGAATGGTGTGCTCAGCTTTTTCCTTAACCATCTTCTATACAATGGCCCAGTGCCGGGACCTGGAAAACCGTCACCATGAAAAGCTGCTAGAGATCTCCCTCAACACGCTGGAGAAATCAATCAAGAATGAGCTTGATGAGGATCTTCCAGATGACATTCATGGGGTGAGCACACCAAATAATTCACCTCCACTAAGGAGTCAGCGAGAAGAGGAGGCCACAGCCTTTTCTCGGAAGGGAAGGGATTTCCAGGAGGTTCAGTACAGCTACAGCTAGGTCTACACCAGAAGGTAGCTTCCTTAGCAGAGGTCCCAGCTGCCTGGCTGAACCGCAGTGCTGCTGGGCATCTCTGCTGACTAGGACAGAGGACGACTGCACTGCAGGTTTCCCTGGGCTCTGCAAGAGCTGGTGGCAGCAGCCCAGGAGAGGTGCTGAGCAAATCTCTCTTGCCTCCAGCACAGCTCTCTTCTCTGGCTGATTTCCAGCCAGCCCCAACCCAGCAGGCACTTAGGCAGCTTCTCTGCTGCACTTGAAGCTGGTTTTGTTCAGATCCTCCCTTGCTTCTCCCAGGAGAACCCAAACACCACTTCTTTGCAGGGGGGCTCTGTTTGCCTCAGTGATTTCAGGAGCAGTCTCCCACCCCTTCGCTGTTCTGGAGGCAGGACGTGACATTTCAAATGCAGCCTCCCACTGCAGCCCCAGTCTTGCTCTGATCTCAGAGATCCCAGGAGCCTTTCAGAAAGCACAAAGATTGTTGCAGTGCTCCAGTCAGCAATGCTGCTGACCTTTTTGCCTCTGTTATTCCTTCGCTTAGTGGCTAATTGACTTGAGTTTTGCATTCGCTGTGTTTTCGCTCTGTCCGGATTATCCCAGCCCCCCTATTACTCTGGGTAATCAAGAGCTGACAGACACAAAACAGACCCCTCAGTCCCCCGGGGGAGCTCCCTGCTTTATGGGCTGTGCAGATGGCTGCAGTTACGCACCGTTGCTGTGCACCCATTTTGCCTCGCTGCCATCCATTTCCACAGAGAAGCAATCTTCATTTGTTCAACAGCTGCACTTGGCTGCAGGAGGAGAGTCATTACGCTTTAGCAAAGCCACCCTCAATTTAGAGCCACGGGAGAAGTCACTGCTTTGATTAGAAGCCGGGACTCTCCAAAATGAAGATTTACAGCCGGCGTCAGCAGCGCAAGAGACCCTTCCAAGTGCTATTTTCCACTTCCCGCAGCTGCTGGGGTGGGCGAGCTGGAGCTCAAGCTCATGCAGCCTTGCTCCGACAGCAACTGCCCCCAGGGGCAGCCATGTGCTGCGAGGCAGCGAGCCCACAGCAGGCAGCTGCCCCCTGCTCTAGCAGGTGAGGCCGAGGATGCTGCCTCAGTTTCCCCATCTGCACTAGGGAGAACACCCCAGCACAGTGAGGCTTCGTGTCCTTTGGGGGGGTAGAGCACTGGATTCATCCTGATGACTAGGGCTTTGTCGGTCTGAAACAGAGGTCTATTTTCTTCCCCCAAGCATTGCACTTGGTCTGCTGCTCCTTCTGAGCTCTGATGCTTTTGCTGTGCACCCGCCCCCCTCCCCTGATCCGCTCACGTTACCTCCTAGCTTCTCGGGGACAAAACCACCCTCGTCAACATGGTCAACACGTCCCACAACGTCCACCTGCTGAAGATCGATATGCGGGAGTGTGACATCCTCAGCAACACCTATCGCTGGCAGGCTTCCGTCACGGGGAAGGTAAGGGGCCTTCGTGCTCACGTGGGGCTGGGGCACGGCTGGGTCTGCCCCAGGTGGTGGGGATGCTGCTGCAGGAGACGCTCCCTAACCTCTGCCAGAGCCCTGGGTGCTGCTGCCAGGGACGCTGGCCAGCCCCTGGGTGCACCGCTTGGTTTCAATCTGTCCAGGCTTTCCAAAATGAGATCGACAGAAACCGCAGCCGTGTCAAAGAGATTTTCCAATACATCGACAATCTCCAGGAGCAGCTGGATAACCATCTCCAGGAGCAGCTGGAAAGCATAGAGCTCCTGGAGCCGCCAGAGTAGGTCTCCAGGGGCTGGACAGCTCCCTTGGGGTGCGCACAGGGCAGCCCCCGCGGCACAGCACCCAGCAGGGACGGCTGTCCCTCTGTGCCTGAGCTGTCTAGCACGTTTCAGGCCAAAGCCGTGCTCCTTCCCTCCCGCCATAAGCTGCAAATAAAAGATACTTCTTGTCTCCAGAAAAGCAGATGAAGCTTTGTCTTTTCCATCCTGTTGGCACGAAGCCCGTTCAGTGCTCAGACCTGGTCACAAGGGGTTATGGCTCAGCTGTGAGCGGATTGAACCAAATCACCGCAGCACATCACGCCTGAAAGCTTTAGTACCTGCGAGCACAGTGACAGGAACCTGTGATCCGCAGGCACACGGCAGCAAGCGGGGAGAGGAGCGCTCTCCATCAAACCACCCCCAGAATAACAGCAGGTTTCCAGCTCAGCAAGCACAAGGCTGGCTGGGGCTCTGCGTGCCTAGGAGCCTCGTCTTCTCGCCACCTCTTGCAAAAGCAGCTTTCTGCAGCGTGAGCAGAGCAGCCCCCAGCTAGCAGGGAGGGAAATCAATGGTTCCACAGGAGCTCACACGCTGCTGCTCGCAACAGCCAAGCGAGGAGTCATTAATTCCCCTCCTTGCTCGGTGACAGCAGCTGCTACGCTCACATGTGGGCAGCTTCTGAGAAATGATGCTGGCCAGGGCGGTACTGCTCGAGGCGAGCAGCAAGGAAAGAGGTGGGAAGGTTAAATGAAAGGGTGGCTGCACACGAGCTCTGGGGAGAGGCCAGGTCTCCTGAAAGCCCTGTAGCTGGCGCTGCCTGACGTACAGATTTAGCTCCGAGTGCCCTGTGCTTCTGAAGATGGCTGGAGCCCAGGTTTCCCCCAGTCTCGTTTCCAGGGCTGCATAAATCAGCTCCCTGCTACTCCTTGGCTGCAAGGACAGGGCAGATAGCGCAGAGAGGCTCACAAAGAGATGCAGAGGGAGCAGAGCTTTTGGTAGCTACTGCCTGCTTGGTTCTGCCTGTGTTTTTGTCTGCCTGCAGCCATTCCTGCACCTGCCTAGAGCTTGGCACTTCGGAACCCACACCGCGCTTTGGCGATTAAAACAAAGAAATACTCAGCAGCGTTAGCTTTCTGTATCTAGCAGGGGCGTGCCTTTAATCAAACAGAGAGACCCTGGTGTTACACGCAGGCACACTGAGGGATGAAGAACAGATGCAGCCGAGTCTGTTTGCAGATTTCCATAACAAGTGCGTGTCAGGAGCTGGCAGCTCTGAAGACATGTGGCATATGCTGGGTGTGTCTGTGCCGTGCCCTGCCCAGGAAGCTGCTTCTTTCCCGGGAGCTCATCAGATGAATTCCAGACAGTGGTAACGGACAGGGCTGCTGTCTCCAACGCGCAGAGGGAGCTCACCTTGACCTTTCCTCCTTGCAGGCTCAAAACTGCTGGCGCTGCACTGCAGCAGGCAGTCCGAGCAGGGAGCTGCCCACAGTCGCAGTTCCTCAGCTCAAGGCTGATCCCCGAGGCGTGGTGGCGGTGCCCACCCCTGGGTCACAGCAGCGACTCACAGCTGTGCATTCTCCTCCTACGCTCGGCCCGGCAGCCTTAGTCCTGCAACAGCTTGTGTTTTACGGTGGAGCTCTCTGAACAGAGGTGAACAAAGAGAGTCCCAGCTGCCGCACGAGCGCGCAGCTCGCACAGATCGTAGTCGTGGGCCCACTCCACCTTGCCCCAGCGCTGAATCTGAAGGAGAGGAGGAACGTGAGTCAGGTCAGAAGGGGATTACACACCGAGCTGCTCAGCCTCCCCTCTCCTGTTTGTGAAACGTGGGAAGCTGCCCAGGAGGTGTGCTGACTGCTGACCGCTGGGGTAGGGAGAACTCCAGAGGAGTAAGGTGGAAAGACACGCTTCATCTCTAGTGGGCTCTGAGGCCAAACCCCTTAAGGGAAGATGAAAACATTCCCATCAATTTCAGCCGCTGTGGGGTCAGGGAGAGCTTCACGCCAGGCCAGTTTCCAGCCTGCGCTCTCACAGCAAGCGAGCTATTAGTTTGGTGTCTAGCAAGGCCTCCAGGCTGGAAAACCCACAGCAAGAGAAGCCATCCACGACTTCGCACTCCAGATTCAAGAGGGAGAAAATCAGCCATCTGGGTTCTGCACAAGGAAACTGGCAGCCCCAGGAGCGCTCCGGGCGGCTGCGCCCGTCACGCTGCTCTACGGCAGCGTGCTCCAAAGCCTCTCAAATGGGGAGGCTGGCGGAGTGGAACCTCTCCCGTCATAGCAGGCCCTTCCCTCGCCAGCTATTTGTGGTGGGGGGTGCGTTTGTCACGCTGAGATTATTGCTCTGTGAATTATAGGGTTGTTCTGTACCAATTTACCTGGTATTCTTCCTCCAGCCGAGACAGAAGCACGGCTTTCTCTACGGTAATGTGCCTGTCAATCAGGCCCATGGACAGAATCAGAGATTTCAGCTGGGTGATTACATATTCTATACCTGCAAGGGAATAGCCCAAAACAAACAAGATTCAGGGTTGTTTTCTGCAGCATTACAGCAGCATAGCAGCAGGAGGGAAAAAACGCTGCAGCTCTCCCACGGGGGAGCAGCCTCTCCTGGCCTCGTGCAGCCCACAAGGAGCGCTCTGCCAGCCCAGCCCCTCTCACCTTGCAGAGCCCACATGTTGTAGGAGCCCAGGTGGCTGATGAAGGTGTCCCTGGTGCTGGCCGGGATGTTCGGCCCCATGATGCTGGTGGAGGAACCGATGGCCACGTTGTACCTGGAACGATCGCGTGGCCCCTTAGAAACTGGGCTTATGGATCTTGTGGTTCTGAGGCACAAGCGCTAAAGCTGCTGCCCTCAGGAGGGCAGGGCGCAAGTAAAGAGAAAGATCTTTGACCAGGGCAAACAGCAGGGTAAACAGGAAGATCTTTGACCCCTTACCTTTTCTCAGCCCAGGCAACGATGGGATCCCATTCGTTTCTCTGCAGCTCTGCCAAGGCAGCCGGCTCCTCCACGCGATAGCTGGGACGGGGCACAACAAAGCTGTCAGAGTGCCCTGCCGGGCTGGGGCACCCCGGGAAGGAAGCTGAGCCCTCCGCAGACCCCAGGCCTTTTGCCCACCCCTGGCAGCAGCTGCAGTGAGCAGGAACAATCCCCTCACCCTTTCCCGAGTTCAGAGCTTTTTGTTGTTCTAGGAAGGCTGATTCTGCCTTACTATATAACGCAGCAAACCGTCCAACAGAAAATCGCAGCGTGGGATGCAGCAAGGCTTAGTGGTTAGAGCAGGAGACATGCCCCAGGGAACTCTTTGCAGGGGACCCAGCGTCTCAGCCCGGTGCTCAGAGGCTGGCACTTGGATAGGCTTTGTCCCACAACCACGGGGCATTAAGGAATTAAGGGCGGTTTGCTGCTGGTACAGGGAATCTGAGCGTCCTGCACCTTTACAGAACTGGAGCCCAGGGGACTGGGCTGGCAGATCCTCCCACGCCTTTCACTGCTGTTAGCTTTTCCCCAAGGAAATCTTCATTTCTTGCTGCCTCTGCCCAGCGAGGACACCTCCAACACGGAGTTCAGCAGATCCCTGTCTTCCCTCATGCCCTGTACATGCGTGGAGTTCCGCAAGGCTGCAAATATAGGATTGCCCTGACTAATCCAAACCCGGACAGACCAGAACCCTGCAGTGACTTGGTTACGGCTGACGTTTTCCCCTCGGTTCCCCCCTTTCCCAACATTGCACTGCCACGAGGCTGCCTCGCCTCTGTCACAGAGAGTCTCCTGCTCTCATACCAGACGGTGTCGGTCTCCAGGAACTTCACAGCTGCACGGATCAGCTGCCCTTTGCTTCGCTGCGTGGGATTGTCCAGGGCCGTGTTGCACAGCGTGGTCTGTGGGACAAAAGCAGTTTAAGGCAGTTACTCAAGGCTTGGGGAAGCAACAGCTGCCGTTGCACAAGGCTGAGCAGAAGCAGAGGAATCTGGGGCAAAGAATTGATGAGCGCAGCTAAAATGGAGGCGTAGAGCCAAAATGTGGCTCGTGCAATAGGAATCTTCTCACGGGCTTGCACCGTTAGCAGGACAACCTGTTCCCTCTGTGCTCTGTGTCTGGAGGCCATTGCTAAGCCCCAGCGCTCCGACCGGCCGTGCTCACCAGGTGCATGGTGTAGAACTTGATGGTGTCTTTCTGGGAGTCCCATTCTGTTGCCACTGCGATGGCCAAGGCCTCGCTGGGGACGGTGAAGAGCTTGGCCTGCGGAGTTTTCAGCTTCCGGTGGTCCAGGTTTATTTCAAAGCCTCCTGGGGAATCAGAGTAGAAATCCTGGGGAATTAAAGAGGAGCAGGCGCTAAGGAACAACAGACAACCCCGCGGAGGGAGCGGGCTCAGAGCTGGAGCCGAGGGGAGCGAGGGATCAGCAGCTTCCCGCCACCATCAACCTGCTGACACGGCTTTCCCCCTAACAAACATGAAAAATTTCCTCGTCTCTAGCAAAACCACGCGGAGGGAAAGGACGAAGCACGCTGGTGACAAACACCCTGCCCTGCAGGCACGCCGCTGCCTCGTGGTGGTAACCCCCTGCCTGCCCCACAGGCCGCGCTCACCTTCTCCTTGCGAGATGCTCACGTTCTGGTAAAACCTCTTCCTCTCTGGGGGAGAAAAAAGTGTTGAAAGGGCAGTTACAGGACGATCGGTCCCCTCCCGTGCTCCCCATCACGGATCAGAACAGAGGGAACCCTCAGTGCTATCACGGGCCCGGCCTCAGCACAAAATCCTGCTCGTTCATCCACCTCCGAGCCCATTCTGTTTCAGAGAGCTCCACTCAACCGGGGAAGCGCCGTGAAACCGGTGGACGCCCCCAGCAAGGCCACGGGAGCAGGTTTCTCACGGGCACTGCCTGGAGGCGCCGCCAGCTGGATGCTGCAGGACAGCCGGGTGGTGCGGGGGCAGCTGAGCCACCAGGGGAGGACCCAACGCCCTCAGCCCCACATCCAGCCCCTGCAGCTCTGCTCCTGCAGCTCCTCGCCGTTCTTGTCTCGCTCGCTCAAGGCAGGAGGAACCCGCGAGCCGTTCCCGTGGCAATCGCAGCCGGACGGTAAATGCTGAGCCCACACGGATCTACCTCCGGAGCTGGGAAGGGCACAGGCCGGGCTGCAGGGCTGTTACCGCGTGCTGCTCGCTACCTACGCGAGGATTTCCTCCAGCTCAGCCCCCTGCGAGCTCTGTGGATGCGGAAAGCCCCACGCTGGATTCCCAGCCCAGGGAAAAGCGACGGACACGCACCCAGGAGGAGCCCCGGGTCACCTCAGCGGGCTCCCGGCAGCCCCATGACGAGCCACCGGCACCCTAAAAGCGGCCGTGCCGTCCCCACGTCCCCCAGCAAGGTCCACGAAGGGGACGGGTGGCCCCGCGTACGCCCGAGTCCCCCCTGGGGGGGCTCTGTCACCCCCCCCGCAGATAAAAAAGCAGAGAGCCCCAAAGCAGCAGCAAAGCCAGGCCCTAACGCTGGGCCTGGGTGTCGGGGGAGGCCCTTGTCTGGGGGGGATTTTACCCTTTTTTAAGGGAAATTGTTACCCTTTATAAGGGGGGAGGGGGCTTTTACCCTTTTGGGGAGGGAATTTTACCCTCTTGGGGGGGAGATTTTACCCTTTTTAAAGGGGGGATCTTACCTTTTTGGGGGGAGGATGATTTTACCCTTTTTAATGGGGGGATTTTACCTTTTTTGGGGGAGGATGATCTTACCCTTTTTAAGAGAGATTGTTACCTTTTTATAAAGGGGATTGTGACCCTCCTCTGGGGGGAATTTTACCCTTTTGAGGCCAATTTCACCCCTTTTCAGGGGGGGATTTTACCCCTTCCCCCCTTTTTCCCTCCTCCCAAGCACCCAAACCCTATCCCCCCCCAGTCAGGGATGACCTTGAGGGGGGTCCCACCAGGAAACCCCCCTCAGTACCAACCCGAGCGGAGCCCCCCCGGAGCCCCCCCCTCACCTGCCGGCGGGGCGTACCCGCGGCTCCCCCCCCGTCCCACGGGGACACCGGGGGCCGGCCGGGGGACGCAGCCCCTCATCAGGCGGCAGCAGCGGCCCCTCCACATGGCTGCGGGGACACCGGGAGCCTCCCCCCCTTAGCGCAGCCCCGTGGGCGCCGCCATGCTGCCCGCGCAGCGCCCAATCCCCGCCGCGATCGCGGTTTGTCCCCTCGGCCTCCCCGTCCCGCGGGGGGGGGGAGGAGGAGGAGGAGGAAGGGGGGGTAGCGAAACTACATCTCCCAGCATCCCCATCGGCGAGGCTAGCCGGGAGAAAGAGAAGCGACCAATCAGCGCTTCGATTTTCCCCTTAGCCCCACCCTCCGCCGCCGCGAGGGCCAATGGGAGCGCGCGGAGGCGCTGCCGGGAGGCCGCAGGAGGAGGCGGCGGCGGCGGCGGCCTCGGGCCTCGGCGGGGAGCGGGCGGCGGGGAGCGGGGAGCGGCCCCGGGCCGCGGCACCCCCGGCACCCCCCGGCCACGCTGGCGCCCGGGGACCCCCCCGAGATGCCGGTGCGCAGCGAGCGGGGCCGCGCGGGCGGGGCTGCGGGGCCGGCCTCCTCCTCCTCTTCCTCCTCCACCACCACCTCCTCCTCCTCTTCCTCCTCAGCGGCGGCGCCTTCCTCCACCTCCTCCTCTTCCTCCTCCTCCTCCTCCTCCTCCTCTTCCTCGGCCTCCTCCGGGCCGGCCGCCTGCAGCCTGGTGCCGCCGCCCCCCATCAACACGGCTCAGCCCGGCGTGGCCACCTCGCTGCTCTACAGCGGCGCCAAGTTCCGCGGGCAGCAGCGCAGCAAGGGCAACGCCTACGAGGTGGAGGTCGTCATGCAGGTGAGGGGGAGCCCGGGACCCCCCCCCCAACAGCACCGCTCCCCACCCCTGCTCCCTCCCCTTCCCTCGGTTTCCCCCCTGCTCCCTCTCCTTTTCCCTGCTTTTCCCCGTTGTTGCACCCCCGCCGGCTGGGGGAGGCTCTGTGCCGTGTCCCGGCCGCCTTCCCCTGTCCCTGCTCCCCTTCTTCAATCCTCTGTCCCCATCCCTTGTAACTTGGGTTCATAACCTGCGGTGTCCTCCCTCACCCCCCCGCGGTGTCCGTGTGCCGTCAGGGTGAGCGCCTGCCTTGCCTTAGTGGGGTGTCCCGAAGCCCCCAGCAGCCTGGCGTTCAGGCCAGCCTGAAAATCAGGGATCCCTGCCCGCCCGGTGGGGGGCTCCCTGGGGATCCCCGACCCCTCATGCCGCTGCCCGGAGAGCCGGGGCTTTGCCCGCCACCAGCACACAGCTGGGCAGCTGAGGTGGGATCCCCGTGCTGGGGAACGGGGCTGCAGCCTTGTGTGGCTCCCCCGGCCCTCCCTGCAGTCACCCCGCACGCGTTGGCTCGCTTCGGGCAGAGCTGCCGAGGCGTGCAGTCAGCCCCGCCTTGGGAAGGTGGCATCCAGCGCCTGCCCTCCTGCAGTGACTCACGGCTCTGCCCCTGCTTCGGGGACACGGGGCAGAGACGCTGCCTGGTGCACTGCCTGGCATCGTGGGGTGACACCTGAGCCCCAGGGCCAGCAGCATCCGAATCCTTCTGGTTTCACGTGCAGCCCTCTGCTCGTCAACAGCTCGAGCCCACCTGGCCCTGCCGGCTCTGGCGGAGACGTCCCCGTGGCCGAGCAGCTCCGCTGCCCGCTCGGTGCTCAAAGCGCCGCTGTCCCGTGCCCGCCTGCTCTCCGTGCGCTGAGCTTTGCTTCGATCCCCGGTGGGGGACATCCTCCATCTCCTCGCGGTTACGTTTGCGCTTCCCTGAGTAAGTCGCGTCTTGCTTTGAGAAACGACCCGGAGATGTCAGGACAAAAAAAAAAAGCTTGGAAAATCCCCTTGCTTAAAGGCACCCGGCGCGGGGGCTGCCTCTGCCTCGGTTCTGCGCGGCAGAAGGGGCGAGATCCAGCTCGGAAACTCGAAGGAAGGGCGGCGCACAGCTTCAGAGCGGGGCAGGAGGCTCGTTTCCGAACGCGAGGTGTCACCTGCCCCCCGAGCTGTGCCGGGCCTGGTACGAGGCACAGCACGGGCGGCGTGTCGGAGAGCAGCGGGCAGAGCCTGCTAAACGAGCAGCTGACGAAGCTCAGGGCGATGCTTTCCAGCCTGAATTCCCTCCGGTGAGCGCGTGCTCTCGGCTCTTTTCTCCCGAGCACCGCTTCGCTGGCGGGGTTTGACGGGGAAAAGTTGTGCTGGGGGTGGGAGGGATTCCATGGATTCCCCTGGTGGTGCTCTCGCTTTGGATCTGCTTCCCCCCACAGAGCCCCTGGGGGCTGTCAGAGGGGTTCTGGACGCTTTCAGGTGTTGTTCCCGAGGTTCCCGAGGTGTCACCAGCCCCGGGGAAGGGACGCCAGCAGGAATGCCAGGCCGTAAGCAGGGCATTGGGTACCAGAATTGAGCCCGGGAGCATCGGGGGCTTGGAAACGGCTGCGGATCGCCTGGGTGCCCTCGCAGCCGTGCTGATGGTGGGGCTTTGTGCTCTTTTCTAGCACGTGGATATGGAAAACTCCTATCTCTGTGGATACTTGAAGATTAAAGGCCTTACGGAGGTGAGTGCTGGTGGCGAGGCAGCAAGGGGAGGTGCTGTGTGAAGGCTTTGCTTTGTCCTGGGGGGGTGAGAGAAGCTGCCAGCAGAAACGGGAAGCGTGCAGGAAAGCTGTCCTCTCGGTAAGTTAACGGTGCAGCCCGTTGTTCTGGGCACACAGAGCGGGTATGAGGGGCCCTGGGGGGAGTGCTGAAGGAAGGAGGCTGCCCTGGTGTCCCGCGGGGTCTGAGCAGAACCAAACCTGGCCCCACGGTCAGCTTTGGGCACTCCTCCAGGGGCGGCGTGTTGCCGAAAGAAAACAGAACAGGACCCAAACAAGCTGGTTTTTGCCACGCTTCCTTCGATACCCGCGTGCTGTGAGCTGCCTGTGGACGTTTCTTACCGTGATTCCCCAGGTCAGGGCCCTTTGGGCTGCAGCACGGTGTGTCTCTAACGACAAGTGAGTGCTGGAGAGGTTCGCTCAGGCTGGCCCTCCCCTAGCCCTCAGATGCAGAGCTCAGGAGGAGCTCGTGGCCGAGGAGCTGTGCCACCTGCACGTGGCTGCTCGCGATTGTCCAGCTCTAACGGGACTCCTCCGGGTTTTGTGAAGCGGGCAGAGTGGCAAAAGAAAGCTGGAGTGAGAGGGGGGGAGCCTGGGGTTGTGTTAAAGTCGGATTTTCAGCATCAGCGTGCTGCCTGGGGGGTCAGGAGCAGCCTCGGGTAGCCCGCAGCCCCTGCTGCGAGCTGCTGCTTTTCCCCGTCAGCAGGTGACGAATCCTCTCGCCTCCGTTCTCTCCTAGGAGTACCCAACCCTCACCACTTTCTTTGAAGGGGAAATAATCAGTAAAAAGCACCCGTTCTTAACGCGCAAGTGGGACGCTGACGAAGATGTGGATCGTAAACACTGGGTAATTAAAACGGGGGCCAGATGTAGGGCTGACGCGGTCCCGGCTGAGCAGCTGGTGGAGAGGTGAGGCGCAGGGAGTGCGTGTGTGGAGGCTGTCAGGAAGGCCTGGAAAGCTTTCCTGGAGGGTGCCCACGCTTCCCCCTCGAGGTCTTTGGAGGTCCCTTCAGCAGGCTGCTGGCTGTGCCCTCAGAAGGGAGGGGATGTCTTCCACCTGCCAGTGGTTGGAAGCAGGAGCAATTCCCATCCCATGCTCCCCCCTCGGGGAATTCACTCCTTGTTTTGAGAGCTTGTCACAGAGTGGGGCAGGGGAGAGGCGTCCCTCTGGCGCACGCACGGCGTCTCGGCCGGGGCACCAGCACCCTCCACCTCTCCCCAGGGCAGAAGCAGGGCCGCAGCCGCCTTGACCTGCTCTTTGCCAGGCTGATGTTTAGCGGGGTTCTATCCAAACGCACCTCTCTGGAAGCTCGGGAGCTTCCACCGGTGGGCTGGGGGTGGCTGGCCATCCTTGCACCCCCCGGGCTGCTCCAGGGGTGTGTTCAGGGCTGCTCCGAGGGGATCCTGCTCTTCCCTCCGAAACAGCAGCTGCCACTACCGAGCGCTTTTCCTGCTTCTTGTCTTGATTGGTTTTCCTTTTGTTCCAGGGCAAGTTCCAGGCTTTCTACCAGTATGCAAAAACATTTAACTCTGATGACTTTGATTATGAGGATCTGAAAAACGGGGACTATGTCTTCATGCGATGGAAGGTAAACCCCGCGTGCCTCCCTCTCTGATGAGCTGCTTTCAGTTGCCCTGTGGTGCCGGGAAGCTTTTTCAACCGCTGCTGCTGGCCTGATGAGAGATCCCGCCCTACCAACCAACCTCGTAACCCGCCATGCTTACGAATTCCAGCGTGACTCCTGTCTAGTCAGCTAATTGCGTCCTTCAGGACTGCAGCCATGCCTAAAAACACAATAGGAAAATCTTGTTGGCGCTCTGGAGAGGGTGGAGGAATTGGTGTCTGCAGCCCCTGCGCTGGGCCTGTGTGGTCTGCCCCTCCCGGCTCCTCAGCTGGATCGATTCCTCCCTCTTGACACGAGTCTTGTGCAGCTGCGAGGGAAGGAAATCGGCAGGCAGCCCTGGTTCCTGCTCTTGTGATTGGCCTCTGGTTGGGAGAGGGCAGGTGTCGGGCTGAAACCGATCCCGTGTGCTCTTTAAAGCTGCTTCTCTTGGTTGCAGCTTCCCTGTAAATGCCTGCAGTGCAGGTGGGGAAAGAACACGCTGGGCTCTGGGCTGCTACGAGCACGGGGAATGCTGAGCCAGGAATATCTTTGTGTCAGTGGTGCCAGGGCTCGGTTTGGGGTGCGTGGGGGAGTGTTCGACCGGCATCTCTAAACCCAGCCTGTGTTTCGTGTGCAGGAGCAGTTCCTAGTCCCAGATCACACCATCAAAGACATCAGCGGTGCTTCCTTTGCTGGTTTCTATTACATCTGCTTCCAGAAGTCAGCAGCGTCTATAGAGGGCTATTACTACCATAGGAGTTCAGAATGGTAAGGAGGCTTCCTTCCTTCTGAAGCGCTGCCTTCCCTCCGTGCCTTGGCCCTCCGGAGGGTGTCAGAGGGGGCTGGGAGAGGGAGCCTGGGGCTTCCTCACCTGTAGCAGCTCTGCTGCTGCTCCCTTCAGGCAGGAGCCTTGCTGGGCCAGAGCTTGGTACCCCAAGGTCCTCGGGGTGTTGCTGCAAGACACAGGGAACAGCCAAAGTTAATTGGTTGTTTTCTTGCTAGAGCCATCTGACAAGTGGCTGCGGAGAGCTCTTTTCCCCGTGATAGCTTTGGATAAATAGTAATGGCATTTGTCACACGCAGCCGGGGAATCAGCTGAGTGGCTGGAAGCCCTCACGGGGAGGGAAGGTGCCTGGGAGGCTCTCAGACAGATCCCCTCGAGCTAAGCTTTGAAAGACCCGAGTGTAATTTCCAGCTGTAGCAAATGCCGTTTGAACATGAAAGTTGGTGAGCTTCAAAAGGCGTCCAAAACCCACAGCCAGTCCACCTCAAACAGTCTGGCTGCAGGTAGCTCAAAGGCATGGGAATGGAAATGAGGAACGGGGCTGGATCCTCCCAGGGTTTTGGCACCGCTGGAAAATGGGGGCCTGAACACCTCAGAGTGTCCCAAAAGGGAAAGGAAAAGCCACCGGGACATCTGCCTGCGGCCTGCCAAGCAGGAGCTGTTGGTTCTAGGGGGATCCTGTTGCTCTGTGTAATCCTCTCTGTCTTTTTTTCCTCTCCCCAGGTATCAGTCATTGAATTTAACTCACGTTCCTGAGCACAGTGCTCCTATCTACGAATTCCGATGACAACTGTCCAGAACTGGTACCGCACAGAAGCAAACCGGGCAGGGGAGCATGGCCTGCCAGGAGAACTGTGTCCCTGTCGGAGCACGGGAATGCACGCTTCTCTCCTGCCCCTCGGACTCGTGAGAGAGAGCCTGAATGTTAACCCACCCAGCCCAAGGAGCGTGGCTGCTGGAGCTTGATTCTCCCTCCTGTCGAGTGGCGATTTGATCTTTAATCTGGTTTTAAGATACCTTTAATGCACTTTTCTTATTGCACAGCTAGTTTCTCTCTCACTGAAATTCCTCCCAGCTCTCCTCTGGAAGCTGTTTCTCAGTAGCTGGAATCAGTGGTCTGTCCTCTGCGTAATAAGAAAATATAAGCACGGTGCTTTTATTTTCGTTGTTACGGCCTGATGTGGGTTGAAATCGCCAGGACTCAGGTTTGTTGCCCGGATTGCCAGCTCTGATGCTCCCAGAGCCAGGCGCAGTCGCGGGCGTGAGGCTCTGCTTGGCAGGCAGCCGCGCAGGCAGTCGGGGGAGAGCTGGCTGAGACGGATGAGGCTTGAACGAGTGCTCGCTTGGCGCTGGCTACCAAGGCTAGCTGGAGCTGCAGATCTTTCAGGAACGCTGGCCCTTTGGAGCTGGGAGCTCTCCCAGTGTCTGGATACGCCACTGGGAATTAATTTGTACGGACTTCCAGGCTCTCAGTAAAGTGGATCTGAACTCTGCTTATAGGTGTATATTTGCTCTTTACTTAAGTTAAGGGTTATAAAAAAAAAGACTTTTATTAAAAAAAAAAATATTTTTATGGTTCCTTTTCCCAAGGACCCTATGGCAAATGCACAATTACTCGATTACATTTTACTGTTTTCACATTGAAAACTGGGAATGTCTCTGTCAGTTTTTATATCCGTGTGCGTAATCAGCTAGCCGCTTTGGGACAGTAACCGGAGTGCAAGTGTTGAGCAGCGTCGCGGGGACACCTCGAACTGTTCAGCAGTTGCACTCGACCTCCATGCTACACCAACACCACTGCTTGATACCTTTTTGCAAGGCAAAAGAAAAAAAAAAAAGACAAAAAAAAAATCAGTAGCTCTCCTGACTTTGAAATGTTTCAAGTGATATAACTTAAGGCTTGTGTGCCAAAGTGTGTGTGTGTGTGTGTATGCGTGTGTGGTTTTTTTAAAGACATTTTGAAAGTTGGCCTCAGTGGTGTATTTAATGTGACAGTCACACCTGCAGGGCTTTTGTGCGAGTTTAGTTTGCATTTTTCTGGCTGTTTAAAACCCACCCCCCTGAAGCAGGCTTGTGTCACGCACTGACCGGGCAGGCATTGAGAACGGGTTTGCTGCCTGGGAGAGGAAAGCAAACCCCCCTGCGTACCTAGTGCTGGTTGTTCAGTTTTCCTTTTTTTTAAAAAAAAAAAAAAAACTTACTTTTTGCAGCACGTCTGGTATTTTGCGGCAGTCGAGTTGCTAGCCTAAGCCTTAACAGGGACGCGTTGGGTTCTCAGCAAGCCCGTTTCGTGTGTGCCAAGCTGGGACCGTGCACGTTGGAGAGGTGGCGGGGGCTGGTCTCAGGGGATGACGCAGCACCACAGGCGCCTTTCTGTTGTGGGCTGCTGGCTGCGGATGAATCCTCGTCCCCGGAGTGAGCTGCCCTGCTTGCAGATGGAGGCAGGAGACCCGTCCCGCTGTGCTGGTGATAAGGGAAGCATGTGGCATTGTCTTGGTCGATGCAGGTGGATTTGTAGCGTAGCACAAGCAGGGTGGCTGTGGAGGAGCTGGAGGAAAAAGGGGGACCTTCTCTGCTGGTGTGATTAGAGCAGCTTAGAAATAATTCCCCTTTTGCTGTGCTCCTCTGAGAGAAACGAAGCCCCTGCGGAGGTGAGGGGAGGTGTTTAACGCGTGGGACTGGGAGATGTCCTGGTTTTGGAGACTAAAACCAATGGTGCTGCTTGGCTTAGAGAAGTGGAAGGGAGAGCCTTTGGGAACATGGCTGCATGGGTGCAGAAACCCTTCCCCGCGGGTTGCTCGTGGGTCTCCGGAGCTGCATGTGGTGCCGGGGGTGATGCCAGCTGCCCTGTGCTGTCCGTGCCAGTGTTACACTCGGGTTTCTAATGCTGTTTAGTTGAAATGATTCTGTGGTTGTTCATAGAAGCTGGGTTAGGAAGGGTCCTGGGGTTGTTTAGTGTGTAACTACCCCAGAATTTCCCCTGAAGTTTTCCTCTGAGCCACTGAGACTTGGTATGTGGAAAGAAGGGTGAGGAAGGAGGAACATCCTTTCTCTGTCCCTCTGCCTGTCTCATTCCAGCAGTCTCAAAGCACGTTTCAGCTGAAATCCAAAATTGCCAGATTGATGCCTCCGTAAGACATGGATTTGGAGCAGGTTGTGAAGCCAAGCTACCGGTGGTGGCAGCGGGAAGGTTTGAAGGGGCAGCCTGTGTTCAGAACTTCTCTTCTCTAAAGCCTTGATTTTGATTTTCTTTTTCTTTGAATCCTTTGATAAGCTAAAAAGGTGTTAAAGT
Organism: Heteronetta atricapilla; assembly: GCA_011075105.1. NCBI lineage: Eukaryota > Metazoa > Chordata > Aves > Anseriformes > Anatidae > Heteronetta > Heteronetta atricapilla. Next base: position 2,882,417 of record CM021744.1, on the reverse strand, counting down.
ATGTCACGTTGTGGTGAAAGACGACTAACCAGGTGAGGTTCTGGGAGAGGAAGTAAGAAATGGGGTATTTGAGTCTTCTGAAAAGGTTGCGATTTCTTCTTTTTAACTATGTTGGCTGAAGAATTAGTATATTTATGGATGGAATATGGAAAAGGGACTGGAAGAAGTATTTTGCAGAGCTATCAACGTCCAAATTAAAAATGAAATGTATTTAAGGGGCCTGTGTCTGTGTGTGTTTGTCAACCAAAGCAATTGTTGGTTAACGGGGACAAGGGTGCTTTGTTTCACTGCTCAATGACATGTCTGAGAATCCAAAAAGCTACTGATTGCCTGAAGTGGGTGACAGGGGATTAATTGGAGGGGAGCAGGGGGGCTCACAGCTGTGACTGGGGACACCTGGGTGCCTGTCCCCTGGGAGGCCTGAGGGCTGTATCCCCATGCACCTTTTTTAGGGGAGGAATAAGGGGGCTCAATGCTGACCGAGGAGTGTGAAGAGAAGGGAAGGGGAGCTCTGTATTGTGCTCTGGTGAGGCCGTGCCTCCAGCACTGTTCATTCTGGGCCCCTCACTACCAAAAAGACATCGAGGCCTCGGAGCGTGTCCAGAGAAGGGCTACAGAGCTGGTGAAGGACCTGGGACACAAGTCCAGCGAGGAGCAGCTGAGGGAACCTCTTCTCACAGGTAACTAGTGACAGGACGAGAGTGAATGGCCTCAAGTTGCCAGGGGAGGTTCAGGTTGGAAATTAGAGAAATTTCTCCTCAGAAAGAGCAGCCAGGCACTGGGACGGGTTGTCCACGGAGGTGGTGGTGTCACCATCCCTGGGGGTGTTCGAGCAAAGGTTGGACGTGGTGCTTGGGGACACGGATTGGTGGGTGATGGTTGGACCGGATGATCCTGTGAAGATCTTTTCCACCCCCATTAATTTTAGGATTTTATGAGGCGAGCGGGTCGCGGTGGCGGGCGGAACGCAAAGCGCGGGGGCTCGGGCTCGGCCGGAGCGTTGCGGCGGGTGCACGGCAGCGTGTGTGTGCGCGCTGGGAGCAGCCCGGACGGTTGAGGGGGGCGGACGGCCGGGCCCGCGGCACTTCCGGCGGGCGGCGTGAGGGGGCCGCGGCGGCGGCGGGCGGGCGGCGCCATGGGCATCCTGGAGAAGATCTCGGAGATCGAGAAGGAGATCGCCCGCACCCAGAAAAACAAGGGTGGGGGGCCCGGGGGGAGCCGGGGGGTGAGGGCTGGGGGGCTGCGGGGCGGCCCCGGGGCAGGGAGGGCTGTGGCGGGGGGCCCGGGCCCGTCAGCGCCTTCGTGAGGGGAGGCCGGGGCCGTACGGGCGGAGGAGGCGCTGGGGAGGGGAAGTAGCGAATCCCCCAACTCCTGGGCTTCTTCCCCCCTTGTTTCCTCCCTTTTTGTTCCCTCCCCCTGCTGTAAAGCAAGTTCCTGCTGCGGGAATTGCCTTTCTGGGTGCTTTTTTTTCCCCGTGTCAGGTGCGAATTCAGGTGTCTGGGTAGGAATGAGTCGCTGAAGTACCTTCACCTGTGTAAGCCAAGTGTTTTTAGAAACTGGTGGGAGCAGGGGAAGGTTGATCCCAGCCCTGTGGCGCGGTGTGCTGCAGGGGCAAGCTGGGTGGCTGCTCCCCAGGGCTCCAGGGGTGACCGCTCCCCTGGGCTCCCCGCCTCCTTCCCCTTCCTGGGCTCCCTTTGTGCCATTTATCCCCCGCCTGCTCTCCCCTGGGCTGCTGCTTATACCCAGCAGTTCTTCTTGCTGCTTTTTTTCCCCTCCCACCTGACTTTGTCTGCAGTTACTCAAAGGCTGGCGTTCAGCAGCCGGTGTTCCCCTTGCAGGACGTGCGTAGGGCAGCCAGCACACGTGGCAGCACTTCCTTAGCCCCCAACTGAGATCTGAGCGTTTCATTTTAGGCAGGTTCTCGCTCACAGCGGCGAGTTACCGCCCGCAGCCCGTTAACCACTTGTTGTGTCCCTGTTCCGCAGCTACCGAGTACCACCTCGGCCTCCTGAAGGCAAAGCTCGCAAAGTACCGAGCCCAGTTGCTGGAACCTTCCAAATCCTCCGCCGCCAAAGGAGAAGGCTTCGATGTGATGAAATCTGGAGATGCCCGGGTGGCGCTCATTGGGTTTCCTTCCGTGGGTAAGGTCAGTGAGTGCCGAGGTAACCGCGTGGGGCGGGGGCATCAGCGCTGTCCCTGGGTGTTTTTGTACCCTGGGAGCTGGAAGTTAGAGCTGGGGAATTGCTCCTTCACCTCACGGGGTGTTCCTGAAAGCCTTAACCAGCCACAGAGGCGCTGAGAAAATATCTGAGAGGAGGATTTGCCTTCACTCAGGAGAAGTGCCGGGAGTCCCCTACTGCCTCGGTCCCTGAGAGCCACAGCATGGCTTTGAAACCGAGCGCTTCGGCGCTGTGAGTTCTGGTGAACATCTGCCGGTGTTGTGGTTGGAGTATCTTTTGTGATGGTGACCTCTTGTGTTTCAGTCCACCTTCCTGAGCTTAATGACCTCAACTGCCAGCGAAGCCGCGTCCTACGAGTTCACAACCCTGACGTGCATCCCAGGCGTCATAGAAGTAAGTGGGGTTCTCCTCTCTGCCAGGAGCTGGCGGTAAGAAACCCGCCCGGGTGTCCGTGGCTGTTTGCAGCGCCTGCACTTGTCCTAACCGAGGAGCAGAGGCGTCCAAAGCTCTCTGCTGGCCTCTGCTTTGAGCTTTAGGAGGCCTCGAGTGTCCGTGCTGCCTGGTTTTCTGCACCCTGCGGCGCTGGCGGAGCGCTTCCCTGGGCTCCGTAACTCCTCGGGCTGCCTGAGGGGGTTTCACATGCTGGGGTTTGGCCGACCAGAGCGGGGCGAGAGTTCTCAGCTGAATTTTTTTAGAGCTGCTGTCGGCGCCGTTGACCAGCTGGCTGGAAACCTGGACAGATTTGTCTTTAATGAAGCTTTAAAAGAGGCAAGCTGTACTGCAGTCGGACTGGAGGGGAGAACACAGCTACTCCTGTCCTCCAGGAGTTCTGCTGGCGGTGGTCTAAGCGTCCATCAGCAAACGATTAAGGGCATCAAACTGAAAAGCATCCAAGGGTAACGAGGGAATGTGGCTCGGAATGGGAAGCAGAGGTGGCGCCGATACATTTGCTTTCATTATTTAACACGAACACAAATGTTGTAACGCACCCAAGTGCAGCCTGTAGCTCCGGCCACGGCTGAAACCATTCCTGGGGACTTCACCGCAGCAACAGGCTGCAAGCTAACGGCCCCGCAGCCCCGGGGAACCAAAGCCTTTGTCAAACCTCAGTCCTGGGACCCTTCAGGAGGCCAGCGCCTGACGTACCGCGGTTGCTGAAGGCAGCTCAGTAGGAAACACTCCGGGGGTGGCCTCAGCTTAGTGCAGAGCTGTCCCTCTCTGTCGGGTTCCCTCAGCTCTGCTGTCTGCAGGTTCAAAGGCAGCTTGGGTGCCCCGCGCGAGAATCAACTTCCCGTCCCTCTGCTTCCTTTCCAGTACAAAGGAGCCAACATCCAGCTGTTGGATCTGCCTGGGATCATCGAGGGAGCAGCACAAGGTTGGCTGATCTCTGCGTTCGCGTGCTGTAGGAATCCGCCCTCGACATCATCCCTGGGCAGCTCAGATGTTAGCGGCTTTCCTGGGCCAGTCGTTCCTGCACTGGCTTTCCAAATTAACCTTCTGGATCTTACGTGAGGCACGATTCCTACCCCCGGGCCCACGCGAGGCTCTATACGTAGCAGAGAGATGCTTTTCTGGAGGTGGCAGCCAGAGCAAGTCGGTCACTTCTCACCTCCCTGCGTGACTGTTAGCTTGCTGCCTTCTGCTTCGGGGGAAATCTAAAGAAAGACGCTGGAGAGGCGGAGGGGGAGGTGACAGCTAAGCAGGGCCTCGTTTTGACCGACTGCCTGCGTGCCTGCGAGTCCTCCCAGAGCTCCTGAGGGTGGGAAGAGGCGTTGTCCTTGTCCCTTGCTTCATCCTCCTCCTTGTTGGTCGGTGGAGCCAGCAGAAGCCTTATGAAACTTAGGGAAACCTGACGCTCTCTCAGAGGAGCGTGGCCTGGTGAATGAGGTCCCTCCTTGCTGACCGGGTGTCTGTAAGCCCTGTGCCCTCACCGCCGCTCTGGGTGAGCCGTGCGTGGACCTGGAGCAGCTGCCGTGGCACGAGGCTGGGGCTGTCCTGCGGGCAGCAGGGGTGTTTCACCCCCCGCAGCTGTGTGCAGACAGCTCGACGTGTTCTAGGTGTGTAACCCGTGGGGGGGGGGAGCAGCACAGAGTATTTCTCCTGGCTTGTGCCGGGCGTGGGACAGCTTCAGACTCGCTCAGGCACCCCCACAGGGTTGTAGGATCCTTTTTCCTTTCAAGCATGAGTCCCCATCTGTCCCAGAACTCAGCTCCTTCCTCTCCCTGACCCACGGCCGTCTCCTCTCTTCCCAGGGAAGGGCAGAGGCCGGCAGGTGATAGCTGTGGCCCGGACAGCAGACGTTGTTATTATGATGCTGGATGCCACGAAGGGTGAAGTACAGCGGTGAGTGCTTGCTTCTGGGTGCGTGGGGCCGGGGTGCTGGGCCAGGTTCCCCCATCCGTGGGCAGAAAGCGTGCCAGCTCCCTGAAATGCTGCATCCCCCGGGTGCCGGGGAACCAGTATTGAAGCTCTTGAGCACCAGGTAGAGGTTCTGCACCGTCAGAAGCTTGCTGGCTGACTGGGAACAGCATTTACAGAACCTCGCAGACCTCAGCTTGGGCTTCTCATTCGAAGGATCACTCCTTCAGGATGGCTTCTCGGACGGGGACACTGAGCTAATTTCCACCCCAGACTCTGTCCTGCATTAGCTGTGGGTGTTACGTCGCGGCGACAGCTTCTGACGAGGCTGCGTCAACGTGGCAGAAAGGAGAAGGGTGGCGGCCGCCTGCCCGCGCTCACTCACAGCTCCTAACGTGCGTTGTCCCTGCAGGGCCCTGCTGGAGAAAGAACTGGAATCTGTGGGGATCCGGCTGAACAAAAGCAAACCAAATATCTACTTCAAGGTGAGGTCTGGTGGGCTGCTGCGGTCACAGCTCGTGTCTGTCAGAGCCGAGGTCGCTGCGTGCTGCCCCTCGCGTTGGACGGACCGAGGGGATTTTGCACTGTTCTCACCTTGCTTCGTTGCCTCCTTGCAGCCGAAGAAGGGTGGAGGCATCTCCTTCAACTCCACCGTCACGTTAACTCAGTGCTCCGAGAAGCTGGTGCAGCTCATCCTGCACGAATACAGTATCCTTTTCCTGAAACCGAGACCCTCGAGTCAGCAGCCCACGAGCCGAGTGGTGCCTGCTGTGGGACAGCCCTGCTGTCTCCTTGGTGCTCGCTGGGTTAAGAACGGGCCTGGCTTGATTTTTTCCATCTGTGCTCCATTTTTCCAAGCTGCACCGAGCAAGCTCAGCCCCTTGGCTCACGGCTGTATGTTGGCATTTGCGCCTTGACAAGGTTCACCTCAGAAATCTTCAACGCTGAGGTCCTTTTCAGAGAGGATTGCTCCCCGGATGAGTTCATCGACGTGATTGTCGGCAACAGGGTCTACATGCCGTGCCTCTACGTGAGTATCTCAGACACAGCCCGCCTGCCGCAGCACCCAGCGTCTCCATTCCCTGCTGAAGGGCCTTTGTGGTCCCCGAAGCAGTGATGTTGTTGATGGAAGAGGTGGGAGCAGAGCTCAGCAGAGAGATTTTTCCCGGCTGTGCCTGCGTGACCGTCCTGTGCCAGCTCCCTGTGCCCTCTGCTGGCTGCCTGCCGTGGAGCAGCACGAGCTGCGCGTCCTGGGAGCGCCAGGCCTGCGGGATGCGGAGACTTCTGCTCCTCTGCTGCTCTGCGTTTGGGTTTTCACTAGTCCCTCGTGCCGGAGGTCATTTAACAGCTCTGATAGTCACTGGGGCTGTGAAATCTGTTGGTAGTTGCAAGTCAACCCAAACGGAGAGCTGTAAAAGGTCCAAGCTTGCGTTTAGGCCCCTGAATTTCAACGGTTGATTTTATGAAGAGTCAGCAGTGTTGCTGAATTGCCTTACTAAAGAGCGTATTGTTCTGCCTTTGGCCTAGGTGTATAACAAGATTGACCAGATATCCATGGAGGAAGTGGATCGTCTTGCTCGGCGACCCCACAGCGTTGTCATCAGGTAGGAGCCTGCGCGCTGCTCGCCGTCCTGCCCAAATGGCTTGGTCGTTCATTTCATACCTCCTCCTCCAGCTTCATCCCAAGAAAGGGCTTCTCCCAGGGCTGCCTGCAGCTGTTGGGGGGAGAAGTGAAGAACCACCGCGTGGCTTTTTGCAGACTTCGTTCCTCTGGAAGGCCGCTTGCTTTCTCCACACGATCTGCAGGGCAGAATAAGTCACTCTAGCTCATTCCCTCGGAGGTGCTGATACATCCAGCCGGGGCTTTGCTGCTTCCAAGCTCCTTTCCTTTCTGCAAGCCCTGTTGGTTTAATCTCGTGTTTCTCCTTTGCTGACCTCGTTACGGCCTTTTCCCCTCGTTTCCTAGCACTCTAATGGGATGTTTCACCTTGCTCCTCTGGATCCCTAAATCACAAGAGCAGTAATCACAGAGACTTTCGTGCTGTTTTGCAGCTGCGGCATGAAACTGAACCTGGACTACTTGCTGGAGAAGCTCTGGGAATACCTGGCGCTTACCTGCATCTACACCAAGAAACGAGGACGTAAGTGACCGTTAACCCTTTGTGCCTTTCAGATCTTCAGCTCAGCCTCTCATCAAGCACAGGCATCCAGCAGGGCTCGGAGCGACCTCCGGTGCCTTGTAAATGCCACGCTTCCACCCTCCCACACCAGCTGTCAGCATCAGGCCTTGGGAAACGTTTTCTATTCCATCTGATCCAGCCTGGCGTGCATCCCTCCTGCTCTTTCTGCACTGGAAGAGCTGAATTTTCATAAGGCTTTGCGTGCTGATGTCATTAAGGAGATAAAATTTGAAATTCATTGCTTTCTTCCTTCAAAAGTTTCTGTGTATGCTCTGTGATGAGCCGTTGGCCCGATTACTGCCCCAGAGAGGTCTCCTGTACTGCTGTGAGGGGCTTGGTGATTCCCGTGCTGGGCTCCTGAGGCTCAGGAGTGCCTTTGATCCTCCTTTTGCTCTGCAGTTCATTTCTGGTTTTGCCCAGCAGTGGAGGCATGTCTGTAACTTGTTCCTTTTCCAAGACCTTTATCTTCAGTTGAGAACAGCTCTGAACTGGGTGGGCGTGAGGGGATTAAGGAATTTTTTGTGAGTTTGCTGAGCTGTGAAACCTCGGGGATTTTACAGAAAGCTGCAGGGTGGTTCAGCTTTTCTTAGGCAGGTTCTTTTGGCTTGGGAAATTTTTGTTTGTTGAAAGCCAAATGTTCGGAATGGGGCTGGGGTAGGCGAACTGCAGGAAAGCAGCTGATTCTGTGACATGGGTACCCCTCCGTCTGGGTACCGGAGCGTCTGCAGAACCGATTCGATGCTTCCAGCCTCCTAAATACCTGGGAGGCTGCCGCCAAGTGGAACGAGGCAAGGAATTTGAGAGCAGCAAGCACAAAGCCATGTGAGATGGCATCAGCGTGTTGGAACACATTTGACAGAAAACTGACTATTTTTCCCCCTTTCTTCTGTTTTTCCACAGAGAGACCAGACTTTACAGATGCCATTATTCTTCGGAAAGGGGCTTCTGTGGAGCACGTGGTAATTTCTCTGTATCTTTTGCAGTTACTTGTCTGTAGAAGGCAGGTTCATCTTAGAACCTGCCACGATTTACTTGTGCTTTGTAAGGCTTGAAGTTTGTCAATGTTTAGTTGGGCTTCTCCTTTTGTTACCCTCACTGACTCCATCTGCCTTGGGTTTCTTTCCTCGCTGCTGTAAAAGGTTGAAAAGGATATTTAAGGCTAGAGAAAAGCACGTGGGAGCAGTGGAATGGGGCGTTTTGTGGACTGCTGATTCCTGTGGTTTTGTTCTGTGTTCTTCCAAGTGCTGTTAACCGGCTTCTAAAGCCGCTGTTACAGTTTCGGATATAGACTCGAGTTGGTTTTGATGCCTGGCTGTTGAGCAAGTTGTTTTCCACCTGGTGTCACTGAACTGCCTCGCGTGCTGTCTGTCTGTCTTGCAGTGCCATCGAATTCACAGATCATTAGCCAGCCAGTTCAAATACGCCTTGGTGTGGGTAAGTGTTTGACAGCAGATGAAATCCTCGGCCTCGTGTGTCTCTGGTCTTCTCCTAACCCTTCTCCCCCTTCTTTCTTTAAAGGGGACAAGCACAAAATACAGCCCTCAAAGAGTGGGCTTAACCCATATGATGGAACACGAAGATGTCATTCAGATCGTAAAGAAGTAGCTCTCTTTGCTGGTGCCTGGCCTTGTCTTTAATCACTAGAATTGGAACTGACCACATAAAAGCAAAGCAAAACAAAACATAAAAAGAAATAAAATGAAAAAAAGAAAAAGGGAGACGCCTTCCACAGCTGAGAAAGCAAGAAAGCAAGCGTCTGTGAAGCTCCTTCCCTTGGAGAAAAGGCATAAAATGAGGCTACTGTGCTTGCAGGTGGGGATGGGGAAGATGGGTTTCCATCTTGCAGAGTTTCAGGCGAGGTAATATTTCTTAAAAATAATTTAAAAAGGAGCCAAGACTTCTAGGACGCAGTTCCTGGAGCTGGCAATGTCCTGCCCCTAGCGGGGTTTGCACAAGTCTGTGTCAGCCTACCAGTGGCTCGCTCCACCAGTGGGAAATTTATGGATTTGTGTGAACAAGTCGGGCCCTGTGCTTTGGGACGAGGAAGCCAGAGCTGGGAGAACATTGCCGATGCTTTGCTGCTTGTCTGTTCACTTAATTTAAGCATTGATCTTGAAACAGAAAATGAAGCTCTTCCTCTCCTGCTCACCGGACGCGTCTCTACGGCTTTGATGGTCGGAGACTTCAGTCTGTGTCCGAGACAAGCCCTGGTGAATTCACGACGGTCCCTCCTCAGTTACATTAAGACGTGGCACTCCGTGCCTCCCGTTAGCCCTGCGGTGGGGTTTGCAGCTCGTCCTGCTCCAGCTGGTACTGAGATGAGAAGTGAAACCTTGTTACTGAACAGGGAGCTGAACTGCAGCAGGGTACGATCAAAGAGCCATCGGCTGCAGTGAGGGTTCACTTCTGGCATATCGCTGGTGCAAGGAGTTGTCTCGGCAGTTCCCTCCTTCGCTCTCGTCCTGCCCATCAGTCCCTGAGAGTATTGCTGGGGTTCTCCTTCTTGTTCGCGCCCCTAATTTCCAGTAACGGCTCGCTGAGCTCAGTACCACCCCCTGCCAGGGGTTTTACCCCAGCCCTGTCCAACGGCATTGCTTGTTTGGAGGTTTTTCATCAGAAATCTGGGATTTTTCTAATCATGCTTTTTCATTAAATAGCGATGCTAAAAAAAATCAGAGTGCCTGACAGAGACCGGCTCTTTCCTTCTGGGATCAAGAGTTGCCGATAGCTTTTTATTTTCTCTCGTGGGGGTTCGGTCTGATGTGGATTGTTAACTGTGAGGACAGGTCTGATGGAAAAACTTGTCTGAGCAGGGCTCCTTCCCTCTTCTGTGCTCCTCCCCGCCCCTCACAAACCGATCGAGCAGAAATGGAAGGACTATTTTATTTGAAAAAATAAAAACTGCTATTTCACGTGAGCCGCGGACGTCTGCCTGCAGTATTTAGACAGCTCGGTGTGTTTTCTAATTCTCTTTTTCCTATCTTTGGCCACCTGAAGGATTACGGAAGCTGTTGCAGGAGGTGGTGAGGTGGAATAGATTGTGAAGCAGCTGCGAGAGGGCTCTGAGGTTGGGGAGGACCTCTGTGAGGTGTCATGGGAACCAAACAGAATAGAATTCACACTAGCCAAGCTAAGAAGGTGACTTTGAACTCCGTGAGTTCCCTTCCCTGTTTCTGGCTTTGTTCACAGCTGGAGCGCAGAGCAAATCCCGGCCGCGGTGGCAGCTAGCGGAGAATGAGCTCCAAATTAGGCGCATTATGCCTGAGCTGGCTGCAGAAAGCAGGCACTTCTCGGTGTGAGTTGGGTGGGATGCCGTTCCAGCACATTAACTCGCCCTTTACGTTTCCTGTGAAGGTTGCACAGGCAGAGCTTTTCCCGCACGCGGTCCTTTTGGTTTCGTTTTGTCCCCGAATTTCTGACTTTTAGCTCCAAACCAAGGGTCCTGCCAAGCCCCCCAGCACACAGGTGGGCAGCCGGGATCGCTGGCTGGGCTTTGTCCTTAGGCCAAGCAGCCTGTGGAACTGGGGGGATGGCTGATGCTTGTGTCAGCCTGAAATGCCCGGTATTCTCCTCAAAAGCGTGTCCTTGGGTAGCTGGTGCCTGCCTCTTGGTGCGTTCGGGTTTCAAATTGACTAGTCCAGCGTGCCATCGTTTAAAACCTCTGTCTAATTAGCCTTACCGGGCTAAAATGCCAATTTAGGAAATTGGGCATTTTATGCTGCTCAAAATGAACCGACGGGTGATTGAATTTGGAATGCGGATGCAGTAAAAATAGTTAAATCAGAAGAAGCTAACTTCTTTTTTTTTTTTTTTTTAAAGTAAGGGTGGCTTTTCTGCAGGCGCGTTTATAGCTGTATTCGAAAATACAGGCGTTTAATTGCAGCGTTCATTCTTCCAGACAGCTTCCCTAATTGTTCTGTGCTACCGTTAAGAGCCGCGAGCATCGCAATTCGGCGCGGCAGCAGGCTCACCTCAAGCTCCCCCTGAATCCCAGGGAACAAAGGTACTCGAGGCAGGTGGGAAATCACCGCGACATCCACATTGTGCCCCGGCCTCCCGGGGTGTATGGAACTGCTCAGACCTGATAGCTCTGTGAAACAGCAAAGGGAAATGCAGCGCAGAGCCTCCTGGCTGAGTGTTTGTGGACAAAAGCACCTTTTTTTTCCCCGTCCAGCACCATGGGGGTGCAAAAGCAGCGCCCCCAAAGAGCAGCACGAGGGAAGGCTCGGCCGGATGACAGCAAGGAGCAGAGCCTGGCTGGGTGGCAGCCTGCTGTGCGGCCCCTGCTTTCCCTAGCCCCGTGCTCTGCTCCCAGGGGGCTGCACCCATCCTGCCCCGTCCCTGGGGGGCTGCCGGGTGCCCCCCAGGCGTGGATCAGCTTTGCCACAATCCCTCAGCCACCCTCCACCTAGCCCTGGCAGCATCCCGAGGCGTGCTCCCTTTCAAACGCCTGTTCCAGGCAATCAAGCAGGTTTGATTGGCTGAACGCTCCCTTTATAATTTAATTTACTCGGGAATCGTTTGCAAGGTAATAAAAAGAGACTGGCTCCGAATACATTCATTTAATTCAATGAGAGACGGTGACTGCGGCGGGCCTGCCTCCGCCAGCTTCCCTCGCCCCGTCACGCTGACATCTCGCGGCGCTGCTCGGGGCCCCGTGTAAGAGCCGCGATCCGCGGTGACAGCTTAATTGTTTCACGCGCTGACAGGGGTCACCCCCAGCCAGACACCGCGCCTTGTGCGGGGCCGGCTCGGGAGGCTGCGGGGAGGAGGATTTACGGCCGCCAAAACGGTTCCGAATTCCTCCGGTTGCGCCTGCTAAATGATGAACCCTCCCCGCGGGGGTTGGGGCTATTGATTGTAATTTGCAGTTAAGCCCTCGCTTTCTGAGGAATCAGCATAATCGATGCCCGCCGCATTACGGCGGGGATGCGTTAGCCTGCAGGAGAGGCACGAGGAGGAGGAGGGAGCGGAGGGGTTCCCAGCTCGGGGTGCAGCAGCCTGCCGGGGTGCTCTCCGTGCCCCTGGGTTTGGAGGAGCCACAGGTTCGACTGCAGCAGCGCTCAAAACGGTCCTTGGTTTTGTGTGGTGCAGGAACCCAGTGCTGGAGGGGGAACATGAAGCTTTTCTGACCTTTTTTTTTTGGCCTGCCGAGCTCAGGCTCCTTGCACAGGCTCGTGGGAGGTGCCCCGAGCCACCGGGCACAGGGACGGGGACCAGAGCCGGCTGCTCCCCCATCCCTGCTCCTCCCCAGCCCCGCACGAGGAAGGTCAGCTCCCATCCCCTCCGCTCACGAGCGGGCGATGAGAATAATAGCGCTCATCAAATATGCATTGGGTGGCAGCCGTCGGCAGCTGCCGTGCAGCAAATATGGTCCTGCGGGTGCCGGCAGGGTGACGGTCCCTGGAGGAGAGAGGCCAAGGGTGTGACACCGGCAGCACTGAGCTGGCCTGGCAGCATGCGGGCCAGCTAGGCTACCCAGGTGAGTGGCCACGGGTGCCAGTTGGGCTTGCAGAGGCGGCGATGGCTTAGCCAAGGTGCTGGGGAGGGACGTTTGTGTGCGCTGTGACCTCCAACGCTGTGGCCGCAGCTCCTGCAGCTCGCGGCACGAGGCAGTTTGACGCCTCTGGTTGTCCCCACCGGTCTGCTCCTGTCCCTTAATCCCCCTGGCCTCACCTTCCCCACAGTCACAGCGTTCCTGCTGCCCCCCAGAGCAGAGCTTCCTCCCCCAAATACCCCATCCTTCTCCGTGACATCTCTCCTACCCCTTCTCCCCCCAGTTTCCTTTACCGTGGGGGGGTTTTACCCCCAGAAACCTGCCTGGCCCAGCACGGAGTTCTGCCACCCTGGGGTCAGTGCCACGGTCACGGTGACACCATGGGGCCGTGAGCCGGGGTGTTTGGGTGCACACCAGCTGATTTAGCACGGGGAGCACCTCTGGCCCCTCGCTGCCCTGCCCTGCCCACACCCCGGCTCCTGGAGGGCAGCAGGGACGGAGGTAGGGGCGACGCAGGGAGCTGGGAAGGAGGACGGGGCTGCGCAGGGTGCTGGGCACCGCAGAGGGCGGTAGGATGGAGTCAGGACCTGCAGCAGCCTCCCTGCAGCCCCAGTGCCCTTTGCTCGCAGCTCTGGGGGTGGATCCAGCGGCTCAGAGGGATGGTGCTGCGGTGGTGGCACGGGGGGGCTGGCACCAGCTGTGCCACCCCCAGGGCTTTGTTCTGTGCGCCTGTGCCACGAGGAGGAACGGGGCAGGGCAGTTCCTTAGTGAGAGCAATGGGTGCTGTGCAGCGGGTGCTGCCGGTCGCTGGGTTCATGCTGCTGCTGCTCCTCGTCCCCTGGGTGTCCCCAAACACCCCACGCGAGGGGCTGGAGCGGTGCCACCCGTGCCTGCGCAGCACCCGACCGTCCCGGGCAGCGAATTCACGCCGCTGCTGCTTAAACTTTGATGAATCCGCAGCGGCAGGAATCCAGGGCTGGCATTAACATTTGATGCAGTCACCCCGCGGCCGGGCACGTGCGTGTGCGGGCGCACCGCTGCGGGGCACACGTGTGGGGGCACACACAAGGCATGTGCAGGGTGCCCCGTGCCGTGCACAGCCCCTGCGCCCGGGGGCTCCTTCCTCCCCCTGCTGCCCAGAGCTCACGTTGAGGCTGGGGTCCTGCTCCGTGGCTCCCCGTTGGCCGGGGTCCCTTGGGGAGGCGGCAGGGTCTGGTTTTGGGGTGGCGGCGCGCTTTGTGGGTGCAGAGGGTGGTGTTTGCCCTTACCCAGGTGCTTAGGGAAGGATGAGGGGTTCTGGGTTGGGGGCTCGGGGCATCCTCCTCAGGGCGCAGAGCTGGCTGTGCTGGGAGCTCGGACCCTGCAGCACCCCACTGTGAGCCGGGGGGGCTGCGGGGATGCTCCCCGGGGGGTCCCAGCGGGATGCTCCGCACACGAGACCCATCGCTCCCCGTGGGGGCGTTTCTCACCTTCCCTCTCGCTTCTTCGGAAAAGTCTCCGGGCAGGAGCGGCGCGTCCCTTGCATTATTCACGGCGCCACGAGCCCCGGAGCTTGGGTTACAGCCGGCAGCCCCGCGGCGAGCACCTCGCGGCCGGACTCGCGGGGTGCCGCGGGAGGCAGGCGGCAGCTCCTGCCATCCCCTCGCTGCCGTCCCCGCGCCATGCCCAGCCGGGAGCCCCCGCGGGCGGCCACGGGAGCCACGCACGGGCACGTGCCCTGCCGAGACCGGGCGCAGGTAAATACCCCTCCCCGGGGCGGGGGCCGCCTCGTGCCGGCGGCGTGGGGCAGCACCGGGGCCGGGGCGGGTGCGAGAGCCGGAGCATGAGCGCCTGCCACCACCGGGATGGTCGGCAAGAAGGGGGAGCCCAAAAAGGAGGCGGATGGCAAGGGCAAGGGGGGCAAAGGGAAAGGGAAGGATGGCAAGAAGGGCAAGAAGGAGGCGCTCGAGGAGGCGGAGGAGACGTCGGACACGGAGCTGCTGAAGGCGGAGGAGACCGAGGAGCCCGAGGTGGTGGAGGAGGAGAAGGAAGAGGAGGAGGTCGCTGCGGAGGAGCCCAAGAAGGCGAAAGGGAAGGAGAAGAAGGGGGTGCTCAAGGCGGTGGTGGCCAAGAAGCCGGGCCAGGGGAAGAAGGTGCAGCTGGAGACAGAGGAGGAGGAAGGCAAGAGCGATGCCGCGCCGGCCAAGAACGTCAAGGGCACCTCCAAGCTGGCGATGGGGCTGGCGGCCGACATCACCAAGAAGAAGAAAGGGGCCAAGGGCGCGGAGGCCAAGGCCCAGAACAAAGCATCCACTGCGGCGTCTGGCCCGGCCGAAGAGGAGGAGGTGGTGGCAGAGGCACCGAAGGCCCGGGCGAAGCGGAGCCTCCGCAGCACCTCCAAGCTCTTCCTGGGCTTCAAGAAGCTGGGGCTGCGTCGGCCCAAGAAAGGGCAGTTCAAGAACACCTCCCGCTTCTTCTGGGGGCTGCAGAAGCAGAGCACCAAGAGGAAGAAGAAGAAGAAGAACAAGGCCGTGCTCAAGTCCACCTCCAACCTCATGGTGCGCTTCAAGCACGTGGGCAAGAAGAGGAAGGAGGCGGATGCTGCCGCCGCCGCCACCACCGCCGCCACCACCGCCACCACTTCCCCGCCAGCAAAACCATCCTTCCTGCTGCTGCGCCGGGCAGGGCAGGCGGCCGAGGACGGCGCGTCCCTCTTCCGCCGACGCCCGGAAAGGAAATTCAAGCCCCGGGCGCAGGTGCTGAGCAAGGCGGCCGCCGCCACGGGCTGGCTGGCCAGGAAGCTGCTCTCGCGGCGCGGGCGGTTGGCGGGGGGCGGCCGGGCGGCCGACACGGCCTGGCTGTCCCGCATCGGTGCCAAGAAGCTGCCGTTCCCCGCGGAAGACGAGATCCTCAGGCACCGAGCCAACATGAGGCGGCTCCCGGCCGGCAGCGGGCCGGCGGCCCCCGGCACCGCGCGGCACGGCCAGGAGCGGCTCGGCAGCATGGTGCGGCGCCCGTCACGGCGCAGATCGCAGCGCGCGGAGACGCCGGCGCCGCGCTACGGGTGGGCACGGGAGGAGCAGGATGGGGCCTACGGGCGCCGGCACGGGTACGCCAAGGAGGTGCAGGATGGGGCCTACGGGCGCCGGCTGAGCTACGCCAAGGAGGAGGAAGATGGAGCCTACGGCCGCCGGCGTGGCTATGCTGAGGAGGAGGAGCCCTACGGCCTCCAGCATGGTTATACCGAGGAGGAGGAGGAGGAGGAGGAAGGCTACATCCGATCACCAACCCCAGCCTACCCGGCGGGGTACGGCTTTGAGGACGTGGCGCCCAGCCGTTACGTCGAGTACCCTGGCTACGAGGCGGAGGAGGAGTACGGTTTCTACGGGGGGGGCTGGGATGAGGACGAGCCCCTGGAGCACCCCTACGGCTACGCAGAGGACGAGGACTACGAGCCGTACGGCGACAGGACCCCGCTCCACCTCCACGACCCTTACGGCAGCGACCTGGAGTACGGCGAGGAGGCAGCGGGGCCCTTCGGCTACGGGGGGGACCCCTACGAGGACTTCGGGGACCCCCTCGGCCCCATGGCAGGCGGCGGTGGGTACCTGGGGGACGAGTACCCCGAGCACCGCATCCAGTACAGCGAGGGCGGGTGGGCGCCGCACGCCCAGTCCTCCTGCAACCCCTACGCCCTGCCCCTGGATGAGATCGCCGAGGCCGAGGAGCCGGAGGAGTGGGAGGAGGAGGAGAGGGATTATCCTTTCTCCATCCTCAGCACCTCCTCGCTCAAGGGCATGCGGGACACGCTGTCCTCCAAGCTCTCCCTCAACAGGAAATTCAGGCTCTTCCCCCGGCCTCAGGTGAAGATTTTCGGCAGGGACCGCCTGGACATCTCCCTCCCGCCGTCCCCGCACCGCGACGAGGATGACTACGACGAGTACGAGCCGCCGCCGGCTGCCGGTGGCCCCGCGGGACGCCGGGGTGGCCGGGTCTCGGCGGCGCGGGCGTGCGGAAGCCCTCTGGGGCAGTTCCTGCAGCGCTCCCTCTCGCAGCCCCAGCCCCTGCTCCAGCCCCCCGGCCGCCCGCTGCGGGGTGCAGGAGCCCCCCGAGACCGCGGTGCCCCCCAGCCTTCCTACAGGCGCTTCAGCCGCAGGCTGGCGGGGATGGAGAGCGCTGGGTCGGTGCGGGCAGGGGCTGGCCGGGACCCCCCGCCACGAGACGCTCCGTCCAGGGACCCCTCCCCACCAGGGGGGCCGTGGGGACAGCCCCCTTCCCGGGAGCCGGGGGCTTTGCGGCCGCCCTCGCTCCGTAACCCCTTTGCAAACCCTGGGGGCTCCCCCCCGCCAGCCCGGCAGCACCCCGGCAGCGTGCGGGGCGAGGGCGCACGGCGCTCCCCATCGCTCAGCGCCAGCCTCCGCCGACTCAGCCCCGAGCCCCCCGCCGTGCCACGGGCACCCCCAAACACTGCGATGTCAGGGCCGGGGTCACAGCGTTTGGGGGTGCCCGTGGTGGGGTCGGGGAGACCCCTGTCCCCGCGGCCGTCGCGGCGGAGCGGCCCCCCCGGCGTGACAGCCCCCGGACGGCTCCCCCAAGCCTGGCCCCGGCAGCCTGAGCCCCCCACCAAGGCCGTGAAGCCGCTGATGAGGACCCCCTTCCTCCCACCAGCCTCGCGCCCTGGCAGCCGCCGGCGCGGCCCCCCAAGCCCCTCCTGGGACGAGGGACCCAGCATGGAGCTGCCCCCCTGGCAGGGCACCCCCCCGCCGCCCAGCCCCGCGCCTGGACCCCCCAAATCTTTCCTCCAGCGCATCGGGCAGCCCCTGGCTGGCATGGCCCCCCAGTCACAGCCAGCAAGGCCGTCTCCTGCCGAAACGGGAGGTCGCAGCCTGTCCCCGGGACGGATCCGGCGCGTGGGGCAGTCCCTGGCATCGCTGCTGGTGGGGAGCATGGCCCCCACCCGAGCCCCCCCATCGCCACCGCCTGCTCGCCGTCCCCTGTCCCGCTCGCCCTCCCCGCCGAGGCGCGCGTCCCGGCGGGACGGGGGCACCCCCGGATCTCCAACCCCAAACGCGCGGTGCCCGCTCCCCCCGTCCACCCCCAGCACCCGCCGCAGCCCCTCGCCCCGCGGCCGTGCCCCGGGCTCTCCGTCCACCCTGCGCCGCAGCATCCGTGCCCCCGAGCCTCCGGAGAGCGAGGCTGCGGCCGGGGAGGACGGCGCGGGGCGCTACGCCGTGGTGACGCCGCAGATCCAGAGGCTGGGCTCCTTCCGGAGGGCGTCCCGCATGTACAAGCAGCACTGGTCCAAGCAGCACGTCGTGCGGGTGCGGGAGATGCCCGACGCCTGGACGGCCGAGCAGGGATACCCCCGGCGCCCCGCCGAGCGCGGCCGGCAGCGGGCGAGCCAGCGGGGAGCCGACATCGCCCGGTACCTGAGCCAGCGCTCGCCGGCGGGCGGCTGGAGGGACAGGAACCCCTGGGCGGACGGGTACCTGGGCACCAAGCAGCCCTGGCGCAGCAAGGTAATGCCGGCGGCGGGGTGTCGGGGCGAGCGCGGGGTGGTCTGGCGTGGAGATCCCCCTGGGATGGAGCCGGTGGGCGAGCAGGCATCGCGTCCGGCCCCAGCCACCAGCCACCCGCTCGCCTGCCGGGAAGGGAAAGCGTGGTGCGAGGGTTTTGGGGGAGCACGGAGCGGTCAGAGCTGGGGGGGCGAGCGGGTGTGGGTGTTGGGGGGGGTCCTGCTGGATGGGGGACGGTGACCGCACGCCCCCCCCCCCGTGCAGGGGGACACCTGACTCCCGCTGGCTGCAGCCCATGTATGTAAATGCTGAGACCCGATCCGCGGGCTGGGGCGGGAGAGGTTTCGTTAGCAGGTGGCACGGCGACCCCGGTGGGTGTCCGCTTTCCTGCCTGCCGTCAGCCGGGCTGGGCCGTGCTGCCTCCACGCTGCCAGCTCTGCTGCTCCTCTGCGGCACAGCCACCGCACCAGGCACGGCCACGGGGAGCAGCCCACCTGCCTGCTGCCAGCAGGGCTGGGGGGCCCCAGGAACGGTTCCTGGGACGGTCCCCAGTGACTCCTTCTTGGCCACTTGTCCCGATTTCCAGCCCCGTTCTTCTCCGTTGATACGTGACGCTCTTGTTGGGACCCGCTTTGGGACCGTGGGGTGCTTGCGTGGGGTCCCCGTGCTCGCTAGCATTGGGTTCCCTGGTCTGAGGTCACGGATGGCGGTTTTGGGATGGTGAAAACGACCCGGGTGGGACGTGGCGGAGGGGGCAGCAGTGCCCTGATGGCCCTGCGCGGTTGCTCCGTGCAGATGCAGTCGCTGTGCAGCCTGCCCATCGTGCGCTACCAGGAGCCGCAGGAGGAGGACGGGCTGGAGGACCTGACCCAGCTGGAGTGAGTGCCCTGGTCCTGGGGGCTGCGGGTGGCAGGGACGTGTCTGGGGACGGGTGGCACGTCCTGTGCCCCCCTGCGCCCTGTAACACAGCCTCTGCCCGCGCCAGGGACCTGCAGGAAGCCGCGGTGCTGAGCAACATCCGGACACGGTTCGAGCGCCAGCTCATCTACGTAAGGGCAGGGGCGCAGGGGTCCCCTGGAGGCTGTGGGGGCTCCAGGGGTCTTCGCCCTCCCAGAGCCACAGCCCCGGACCTCGTTGTCTCGCAGACCTACATCGGCAGCATCCTGGTGTCGGTGAACCCCTACCGGCTGTACAACATCTACGGGACGGAGCAGGTGCTGCAGTACGAGGGCAGGGCGCTGGGCGAGAACCCCCCGTGAGTATCGGGGTGCCGCTGTGCACACGGGGCACCGGGTGCCCCAGCCGTCACCCGCCCCGGGTCCTACCGGAGCCCCCAGGCTGGGTGGCCGCTGGAGGTCCCCGTGATGCGGTGCCACATGCCCCAGACGTGCTCCCCCCCTCCTCCAGGCACCTCTTTGCGATCGCGAATGTCGCCTACTCTAAAGTGATGGATGCCAAACACAACCAGTGTATCGTCATCAGGTGAGAGGGGCCGGCCGCATGCAGCCCCTAATTAGCACCGCCCTGATTGCGCAGGGTGCCGGCACGAGCCCGGCCCGGCCCCGCGGCCGACGGGTGCCTGTGGGCACGGTGAGGGGGCGCGGGGTGGGCGCGCAGCGGGTGCCTCCGCTCTGCGTTTCAGCGGGGAGAGCGGCTCGGGGAAGACCGAGGCCACCAAGCTGATCCTGCGCTACCTGGCAGCCGTCAGCCAGAAGCGCAGCACTGCACAGCAGGTGGGTGCTGCCCGCGTCCCCCCGGGCACGTCCCCGTCCCCTGTCCCCTGTCCCCTTGCTGCTCTCCCTTCCACCGTCTCCACCGCTCTCTCCTTGTCCCCACGCTGCCACCCGGACCACGGCAGATAGAGGTACCGGGGGGACGCGGGCTGGGCTGGCTCAGGGGGGCTGAGCGTGGTGGTGGCACCGCTGCCACCTCGTCCCAGCGGCACGGGGACGGCGAGGATGGGGACGGGGAGCGCTGTGTGTGCACGTGCCTGGGATCGTTGCACCGTCCCCCATCCCCATGCAGCCTGGCGGTGTCACACACCTTGAATTTGGGTGTGCAAAGCTGGTGGCACAGCAGGAGGGCTCGGCACAGGGGGGGTCCTGCTGGGGGGACAGGCTGTGGCCTTGGGGTGTCCAGGCCATGGGCTCACCGTGGGCTCTCCCTGTTGGCCACCGGCAGATCCTGGAGGCGACCCCCTTGCTGGAATCCTTCGGCAACGCCAAAACCGTGAGGAACGACAATTCCAGCAGGTTTGGGAAATTTGTGGAAATCTTTCTGGAGGAGTAAGTAACGCCGAGCCCCCGCCCCGCATCCTCCTCTCCCGGGGGGCCCCAGCCCAGCCCCGCTCCTGGGGTGCCCCTGCCCGCTCCCCGTCACGGCTGGGTGGGACGCACGGGGGGTGCTTTGGGGGCTGAAGCGTGGCGGGGGGGACAGGAGAAGCTGCCCAAAGTCATGCAAAATTTGCTGCCCCCTGCCCACAGCCCTGGGGGGGTACAGGGGTGCCGTGCCCAGGGTGGGCTTGTGGGTCCCCACAGCCCCTCATGGGGGGATGCCTGGTGTCCCCCGGGGGTGCAGCAGCTCCATCCCTCACTCGGGATCCCAGCTCAGATCCCTCTCCCTGCCCACCCATCCCTGCTGGGGGGGGGACCTGGGGACCGGGGTGACCCCCAACGTGTGCCGGGGGGGAGCTGGGGTGGGCGCGGAGCCACCCCCCAGCCCCCAGTTTTCCAGCCGGGCGCCCGCTCTCGCCCCTGCAGAGGTTTGATCTGCGGTGCCATCACCTCGCAGTACCTGCTGGAGAAGTCCCGCGTGGTCTTCCAGGTGGGTGACGGGGGGGTGGGACACCCCCAGACCCCCTGTTTCTCTCCGTGTCACCCCCATCACAGCTCGGCTCCCTGCCCCGCAGGCCAAGAGCGAGCGCAACTACCACATCTTCTACGAGATGCTGGCGGGGCTGCCCGCCCAGCAGCGGCAGCGCTACTGCCTGCAGGGCGCCGAGACCTACTACTACCTGAACCAGGTTGCGTGCCCACCCCCTGCCCACCCCCGGCCCCTTTCCGAGGGTTTTGGGGTGTCCCCCTGCGTCCCGGCCCCCCCAGGTTTGGGGGCGGGCTGCTGATGGCACCACGGGGGCCGTGGCAGGGTGGGAACTGCGAGATCCCCGGCAAGGACGACGCGGAGGATTTCCGACGGCTGCTCAGCACCATGGAGGCGCTGGGCTTCAGCGTGGACGAGCAGAACAGCATCTTCCGCATCCTCTCCTCCGTCCTCCACCTGGGCAACGTCTACTTCGAGAAATACGAGGTACCCGCGCCGGCCCCGAATTGCCCTCTTTCGACCCGATTTGGGGGGTAGAGGAGGGGGCCGCGGTGTCACCCCACATCCCGCAGACGGACTGCCAGGAGATCGCCACGGTGGTGAGCGCCACGGAGATCCGGACGGTGGCGGAGCTGCTGCAGGTGTCCCCCGAGGGGCTGCAGAAAGCCATCACCTTCAAGGTGACGGTGAGTGCGCGGGGGGCAGCCATGGATCCCCTCCTCTCCGAGCGCTGCCGGACCCCAGTGGGTCCAGAACCGCGGCTGTGGGGGCTGACGGCCCTGCCACCCCGATGGCTTCGGGTGTCCCCAACCAGGAAACGCTGCGGGAGAAGATTTTCACCCCGCTGACTGTCGAAAGCGCCGTGGATGCCAGGTGGGGCGAAGGGGGTCTGGGCTGCGGGGGCACGGGGACGGCACGGGGAAAGGGGCTGGAAAAGGGCCCGATTGCATCCCCGGTGTGGATTCGATGCTGGGGACCCAACCTGTGGCCGGGGTGCCCCGTGCCAGCGCTCTGCTCGCCCACCCGCGCAGGGATGCCATCGCCAAGACCCTGTACGCCCTGCTGTTCGGCTGGCTCACCGACCGCATCAACAAGCTGGTGTACCCGCGGCAGGACGCCCTCTCCATCGCCATCCTCGACATCTACGGCTTCGAGGTGGGGGCTGGCCCCGCCGCGTCCTCCCTCTCGCCCAGCTCACCCCGGCTCCTTTGCGGTCCCGTGAGCCACGACCCTTTATTTGTGGCAGGATCTCAACTTCAACAGCTTCGAGCAGCTGTGCATCAACTACGCCAACGAGTACCTGCAGTTCTTCTTCAACAAGATCGTCTTCCAGGAGGAGCAGGTGGGAAGGGGAGACGAGCTGGGGTCTGCCCGTCCCCGGCCACCCCCGGTGTCACCACGGAGCTGGGGACTTTGGGGTGTCCAAGTGCCCGCCCCGAGGCGTGGGGCTCAGCGTGCGGCCGGCATCGCAGGAGGAGTACCTGCGGGAGCAGATCGAGTGGAAGGAAATCCCCTTCAGCGACAACCAGCCCTGCATCGACCTCATCTCCCAAAAGCCCTACGGCATCCTCCGCATCCTGGACGACCAGAGCTGCTTCCCCCAGGTGAACCCACGTAGCCCGGGTGGGCGCACCCCTCTCTGCCGGTGGGGAAACTGAGGCACAGAGCAGCAGGTGCCCACGAGCCGCAACGGCAGAGCCGAGAGCTGGGGCTGGCCGGTTCCTAAATCCGTCTGGAAGCCTTCCTCCCAGCCTGCAGCCCGCTGAGGGGGGGGATTTCTCCCCTTTTCGGGTGCGGGCAGCATTTCGGGTGCCTCCCAGGGGTGCCGCGGAGCCTCACCCCGCGCCGTCCCCAGGCCACGGACCACACGTTCCTGCAGAAGTGTCACTACCACCACGGCACCAACCCGCTGTACACCAAGCCGAAGATGCCGCTGCCCGAGTTCACCATCAAGCACTACGCGGGGAAGGTGACCTACCAGGTGCGGGGCGCCCAGCCTCTGGGGCTGGGTTAAATACAGGAGGTTCACGGGGGTGATCCCACATCGGGGGGCGAGGGGCAGCCCTGGGGGGCTGGCTGGGGCTGGGAGAGACCTTCGGGGTCCTGGCCTTGAGCTCCTCGTCCCCCTGCCGTGCTCCTCACCGGGAGGTCTTGCTGTTTGCCAGGTGCACAAGTTTTTGGATAAGAACTACGACCAGGTCCGCCAGGACGTGCTGGACCTGTTCCTCAGCAGCAGGACCAAGGTAGGGCCCTGCCCAGCCTCGGGGCTGTGCGGTGACAGGGCGGGGGGACATCGGCCCGTGCGGCTTTTATGTTCCCAAGCTTTCATCCCCGTGGCTCAGGAAACCAGGGGACCCGTAGCAGAGGACGCCACAGGCTCGGCCCCGTGCCCTTCTCCCCTGGGGTTCCCCAGGCTTTGCCCCCTCCATCAATGCGTCCTCCCCTTGGGATTCCTCCGTCACAAAAACCCAGTGGCCTGTCCGAGAAGGGGACCCGGGGGTGCTGTGCCACCACAGCCACCTTCCTCCTCCGTAACCCTTCCCATCCCTCCAAGGTGGTGGCCAACCTCTTCTTCGGCCATGCCCAGGTGCTGGCCCGGCAGCGGAGCCTGGTGAGGAGGAGCAGCACCAGGACGCGGCGCTACAAGGCTCCCACCGTGGCCGCCCGCTTCCAGCAGTCGCTGCTCGACCTGGTGGAGAAGATGGAGAGGTCGGGGCGGGCAGGACGTGCCCTGGTGGCAGGGCTGGCTTTGTCCCCTGTCCCCTGTGGTTGATGTTGTCCCTCCAACGCAGGTGCAACCCCTTCTTCGTGCGCTGCCTCAAACCCAACAACAAGAAGGTGAGAGCTGGCCTGGGCAGCGCGGTGGGTGCGCGGTGGCACACAGGTCCCCGCGTCCCCCTTCCCCTCGCCGGTTTCCTCCTGTGGCTTCACCCCCTCGTTCCCCAGGAGCCGGGGCTCTTCGAGGCCGACGTGGTCAGCAGCCAGCTGCGCTACTCGGGCATCCTGGAGACCATCCGCATCCGCAAGGAGGGCTTCCCCATCCGCATCCCCTTCCTCGTCTTCATTGATAGGTGCCGGGGGTGCTCGGGACGGTGGCTCGGAGCTCGTCACCGCGGGGAGGGTCTGTGGCGGCGTCCCCAGCCGGGCTGTGGCAGGGGGAGGTGTCCCTCGTGGTGACAGTGTCACGGGCTCACCCAGGTACCGCTGCCTGGTCGACATGTGGTCCAACGTGGTTCCCAACGGGGCCAACTGCGTGGAGATGCTGAGGAACCTCTGCCCCGTCAGCCCCAGCATGTACTACGTCGGCGTCACCAAGGTACCGACCCCCGAAGGGCCACCAGGCTGTCGGGGCGCTCGGGTCCCAGCGGTGCCCCGAGGGGAGGCAGCCGAATCGGGGGGTCTCACGACCTGTGTCCCCCCCCCCCCCCCCCAGCTCTTCCTGAAGGAGCAGCTCTACCAGGCGCTGGAGAGCAAGCGAGCCCGTGCGCACCACCTGGCCGCGCTCACGCTGCAGCGCTACGCCCGCACCTTCTTCATCAAGCGGCGATTCCGCTCGCTGCGCCGCAAGATCGTCCTGCTGCAGAGCCGGGCGCGAGGCTACCTGGCCAGGTGGGGGCCCGGGGGACACCGGGGTGGGGGACACGGGACCCAGCAGGTGGCACGGGGTGACGGCGGTGCCCTCCCACAGGCAGCGGTACCGGCGCATGAGGCACACGCTCATCAAGTTCAGGTCGCTGGTGCACATCTACGTGAACCGCCGGCGGTACCTCAAGGTGAGGTGGGCAACGGCACGGCACGGGGGGGTCACCACGGGATCCTGAGCCCCCCCCCCAGATCTTCAGGGCAGTGCCTGGTGGGTGATGGCACCCCAGGGGGGTCCCGTGCCGCTGGATCTCCTGCTCAGCGCGGCGTCCCTGCTTGCAGAGGAAGGAGGACGCCCGCCGGCGGGCGGAGGAGGAGAAGGAGAGGATGAAGCAGGTAACGGGGTGAGGGTGTGCGCAGTGCTGGCAGGAGCGTGTGCGTGTACAATGTGTGTGCAAGGCTGTCGTGCCCTCGTCCATGCCACGTGTTCACGCATCACCGTGGCATCCGGGGTGAGGAGCAAGCGGGCACCATCCCTGTGCTCATGGCAGGAGCTGACGAGGAGGGAGGTGGTGGACGTGACGCACCTGGAGATCCCCGCAGAGCTGATGGGGCTGCTGGAGGCCGCGGCGGGTGAGTGGGGCAGGCACGGATCCCAGCTGGGCCACCCTTGTCCCCATCCGTGGGGTGCGGGTGCCGGAGCTGCCGGCTGTGCCGTAGCCGCCCGGGAGGTGAACGCCGGCTGCGTGGTCCTGGTGCCGCCCCCGGCGCTGCAGCCCGACTCCCAGCTCACCCTCCCGCTCGACATCAACGACTACCCCATGGCCAAGTACGTGCGGGGCCACTTCCAGGTAAGGGCGGCACCGGCAGCCCGGCGGTGGGCGCCTGCCCCGGTGGGCGAGGGGCTCGTGGGGTTCCTCGGCACCCCGGACGCGGTGGAGTGGTTTGGTTCGGGGTCCCCCGCATGCGGCTTGGCGGTGCCATGGGGCGTGAGAGGGGCCGGCTGCGGGGTGGCTGCGGTGCTGCGCGGGGCCGGAGGCAGCCTCCCGCCCGCCCGCCCTCCCTGTGGGTTCCTGTCGTCTCCAGGGGCCGGGGGGACCCCGCTGAGGTTATCGCAGAGAGACCCGCCGAGCCCTCCTGGACGCCCGACGCGGGGCAGATCCGGAACCGCCTCGGGCGCTGCCGCTCCGCGGGGCCGGGAGACCAGGTCGCCTTGCTCCCAGGCCCCCGTCCCTGGCCCCGGCTGCTTTGCGCCCTTCCTCCTCCTCCTCCTCTCCCCCTGTTTGGGCTGTGTGTTTCCAAGTCTCCGGGATCCCCAGCAGCAGCGCCGGGGCCGGATCCCGCTCTCAGCCTCACGGCGGTGCCGGCCCCATCCTGCCCCCCAGCCCCGTAGCTTCCACCCGCGATGCTCAGCGCCGTGGGTCTGTGCCTCCCACCGTGTCCCGGGTGGCAGTGGCAGGGTCCCCTGGGACCGGGTAGCCACGGGTGCGGGTGTCGCTGCAGGAGCCGGCTTTCGGGATGCTGACGGCCCCGCTGGCGGCTCCGCTCACCCGGCTGGACGAGGAGCTGTGCCACGAGGCGCTCGGCCTCTTCAAGCTGGTAGGTGGGACAGCGGCGCGGGCTGCGGCACGGCGAGGAGGAGGAGACGGGGTGGGAGGAAGGAGCCGGGCGGCCGCCCCGCTCTGCCCCTGCTGTCCCCGCGGCAGATCCTGCGCTTCATGGGCGACCCGGGGCTGGGCGGCTCGCAGGAGACCCTCTTTGGCAACTACATCGTGCAGAAGGGGCTGGCGGCGCCGGGGCTGCGGGACGAGCTGCTGGCACAAGCCGCCAACCAGGTCTGGCGCAACACCAACGTCAACAACGAGGAGCGGGGCTGGCTGCTGCTGGCCGCCTGCCTCAGCGCCTTCCCCCCCTCGGCCGCCTTCGACAAGTACCTGCTCAAGTGAGCCGGGGACGGGGGCTCGCTGGGACCCCGGGGCATGGCGTGGGAGGGGGTCTGGGTCCTGCTGGGGACCGCCGGGGAGGGGACAGCCCCCAGATCCGCAGGGTCCCATTTGGACAGCCTGCCCGGTGGCACTGCTGTGTCCCTCTGGCATCCTACCGGTGCCCTCAGGACCTTCCTGGCACGTGTACCCAAGGATGCTGCTCCCACCTGGGGATGTTCTGAGGTCCCTCCCCGTGGTCCCTTAGGACCAAACTGCCACAGGTGCCCGGGGCCACCACCGGGCAGCCCCTCAGCGTCCCCCCTTCCCTGCAGGTTTGTCTCCGACTACGCCTTCGCCGGCTACAAGCCGGTGTGCCAGCGCAAGCTGATGCACGCCATGGCGCGGTCCCAGCTGGGCGCCGCGGCTGCCCGCGCCTACCCGCCCTCGCTGCTGGAGTGGACGGCGAACCGGCGGCAAGCCAGCATGGCGCTGCAGCTCTTCTGCTTCAACGGTGCGGGGCCGCACGGGGACGGGGCTCCGAGGGGGTCCAACCCCCGCTGGGGTCTCCGGCAGGAGGCAGGAGGGGAGCTGGGCACGCGCTCACTGCCCGTCCCTCCCCAGGCGACACGTTCTCCTGCCCCGTGCACTCCTGGAGCACCGGCGAGGACCTGGCCGGGGATGTCCTGAAGCACAGGTACCCGCTGGCTCAGCACCCAGCGGGGGGAGCGCGGCACCCGGCATCACCCCCAGCCATTTCGGGTGACCCCAAGCTGTAGGGTGCCCACCTCGTGGGCACGGTGTCCCCGCGGAGCCGGGGCGCCACCACCAGCAGCCCGCTGTTGGCAGGGGGCTGGCGGAGGGCTGGCGGGGCTGGTCCGTGGCCATGAAGGCGGGCACCCAGTGGGCCGAGCTGGCCGGCCACGACTACGTCCTGGACCTCATCTCCGACCTGGAGCTGCTGCAGGGCTTCCCCAAGCAGAAGTCGTGCTTCCTCATCGCCTGGGAGGGCGCGGGGAGCCACGGCCGTGCCAGCCAGGCGTAGGTACCCAGCACGGGGCACCGGCGGCAGGGCCGGATCGGTGCCACGGGGTGGTGGGTTGGGGCTGGGGGGTCTCCAGTTAAGCAAGCACCCCCTCCCCACAGGGCGCAGGGGCACGGTGGGGTGGATTTGGACGAAGTGCCTCCTCCTCCGGCCGTCAGAGCGCCCACGCTGCCCTCGCTGGCGGAGGCAGAGGGGTACCCGCCGCACGGTACGGCCCCCCCGGCCCCACGCTGCTCCCCCGGCCCCGAGCTGCCTGCGGGGCCGTGCCCGCTGCGGGGCCAGGGTCTCATCCTGCGCCCTGCCTGCCAGACTCCGACTTCGGGGAGCCGCGCACCCAGAAGGGTTTGGACCGGTACCTGGACAGCCTCTTCGACCCGGTGCTGTCCTACGGCAACGGGGTGAGAGCTGCGCCCCCCCCTGCCTGAGGCACAGCGGGGCTGGAGGCGTGGGGCACAGCCCTGTCTCTGCCTGGGGGCTCTGCCTCAGTTTCCCCCCGCTGCTGGTCCCCAGGAGCTGGAGAAGCCGGCTGCCCTGGTGCAGAGGATGAAGGGAGGCGGCGGCACAGGAGGAGGGGAGGGAGGAGGTGACGCCAAGCAGACCAGAGCCGCTGCGCCTGCAGAGCCGCGGCAGCCGAGGGGTGAGCTCCGGGGTCTGTCCCTGGCTCTGTGCCTCAGTTTCCCCACCTGATCCCCAGCCCCTCGGCTCCGGGACACCCTGGGGCCCCGCAGCCCTCGGTGCCAGGCTGGCCCAGCTCTCCCCTTTGCCTTCACAGCTGCGGAGCCAGTCCCGTCCCCGCAGCGCTGGGTGGACCCCAACCCACCAGGAGCCCCGGTCAGTGGGGCAGGGCCAAGAGGGGCTGGGCCCAGTGCTGGGGACACTGGGGGACAGTGGGCCAGGGGCAAGGGCCTCATGGTGTGACTGTCCTTGCAGGGCAGAGCAGCGGACGGGTCACCCACCCGCGTCCCCCAGCCCCGGCCCTACCTGCAGAAAGCGGGTAAGGGGTGCCCGGGCTGGGGTCCTCGGCTTGTGCCGCCGAGGGGACAGGGTGCCCGAGCCTGAGCTTGTCCCCGCAGCTCCCACAGCCCGGCAGTGGGACGGCGAGCCGGTGCGGCACTCGCGGCTCAACTCGGAGCACTTCCCGCGGCCCACGCACAACATCCGCAACATCATCCGGCAGTGCCAGCCCGCCCCGCGCGGCACGCAGCCCCCCAGGTACCCCCGGCACCCAAGGGGCTGCCAGCCACGGCCCCCGGCCCCGTTATCCCGATGTTGGGGTTTGGGTGACCCTGGGGTGCTGTCTCCGCAGCAAGCTCTTTGGGAAGAAGCTGGACCCCCACGAGGAAGCCATGCAGATCCTGAAGGAGCAGCTCTCGGCAGCACAGGTGCCCGCGGCCGCGATAGGGACGGGGACACCCCCGGGACCCCCGTGCCGGGCTGGGGTTGCCGCCAGCCCTGACCACAGCCCGCTCACCGCCCCGCAGGGACCCTCGGAGGCGGTGGCCGCGGTGAAACCGGTCACGGGTGGCGGGTACCAGCCGCGAGCACCGACGGGGAGACCGGTGGCCACGCGGCCCCCAGGTATCACCGGGTGGGGGTCGGGGCACAGGGGGCATCTCGTCCTCAACTGGGTGATGCTTGATGGGTTTGGATAGGGGCCCAGCTCCGCGGCATCCTCACGGGACAGCTGCTGTGCCCGGCTAAACCCTCTGCGCCCCCCCGTGCCTCAGTTTCCCCTGGTGGAGGGGGGCTGTCGGTGCCCCCCCCCCCGGGGACACGCAGGGCTTTCCCACCCTTTGCAGTCTCCGTGTCCCGGGAGCTCCCGTCCGAGGGGCAGCAGGTCCAGACCCAGCTCCACCGCAGCTGCAGCGAGGACTTCTACACCTACCACAACGTGCCGTGGAAAATGTACATCCGCAAGGAGGTGCGGGGCCGGGGAGGGGGGCACTGGGAGAGGGCAGGGGGACGCGGGGCGGGCAGCAGCACCTGCTCCGCGTCCCCTCTGTGCTGGGACAAGGCTGGTGTCAGATGGGCGCGTAGATACAGGGGGGGTTTTCCGTGCTGCCGTCCCTCCTGGCAGGTTTTCTACCCCAAGGACGGCTTCGACAACCCGCTGCTGCTGGACCTCCTCTTCCGCCAGGTGAGGCGCTGAGCCAGCCCCGCACCCGCTGAGCCTCCTGTGCCCCATCCGAGGGCAGGGAGGAGGCTGGAGGGGGGGGTGGCTGGGGGGCACCTCGCTGCCCGTGGTCCTCACCCCCTGCCCAGATCTTCGCCGACACGCTCTCCGACACCTGCATCCGCATCAGCCCCGAGGAGCGGCTCCGCATGAAGTCCCTCTTCGGTAACGCCGCGCCCCGAGCCTGCTGCTCCCAAGGTGGGGGGTTCCCAACCGGGGGGCTCCCACCTGGCCATTTTGGTGCCTGTCCCCATAAGCTGGGGACACTCAGCCAGGCTCGGGGTGCATCCTGCCGGGCTGGGAAAGGGGTAGAGCAGCCCCGCTCCCACCACAAAACCCCCGTCCGGACACCCAGGGGGCAGGGGCATGCTCACCGTGCCGTATTTCCCCCCCCGCAGCGGAAAACAAGCTGGACTCCTTCAGCCCCGTGGCCACCGAGAGCGTCAAGAAGGAGATCGTGGCCGCCGCCCGGGACGGCTGCGAGGTCTATTTCTCACGGCTCTTCCCCGCCACGGTGAGCACAGAGCCACAGGGCAGGGTGGTGGCATCCCCGTGCCCCCGTCTGATGTGGCCGTCCCGTCCCGCAGGGCAGCGTGGGCACAGGGGTGCAGATCCTGGCCGTGTCCCACGCCGGCATCAAGCTGCTGAGGCTGGTGAAGGGCACCAACGTGCCCGGGGAGCAGCTGCGGGTGCTGAGGGCGTACGGGTAGGGGCGAGCCCGCGGCACGGCCCCGCACGGCTCTCGGGGTGGGCTGGGTGCCGCGGGTGCTTCACCCTGCCCTCGCCCTGCCCCAGCTACGCCGATGTGCTCTTCGTGACCACCCCGTCCAGGAACATGCTGGAGTTCAACCTGAGCAGCGAGAAGCTCATCCTCTTCTCCCCCAAAGCCCCCCAGGTCAAGGCCATGGTGGACCAGTTCATCACGGAGCTCAGGAAGGTCGGGGGGGGCACCTCCCGGGGCTGGGGTGGGCAGCAGGGCTTGGTGGGGTAACCCCCCGGGGCGGCCCTGCGGCTGGGGGTGCCTGAAGTCCTTGTGCGCATGGATTTTCCACGGGCGCGCACGGATTTCCTTGGGTCCGCGTGGATTTCCACGGGCGTGCACCCATGCGAGGGCTGCCCCGGCCCCCTCGGTGTCCCCAGGACTCCCAGTACGTGGTGGCCGTCAGGAACTACAGCCCCGAGGACGGCGCCCGGCTCAGTTTCCACAAGGGGGACATCATCCACCTGCAGCCGCTGGAGCGCCCCGAGCGAGGTGAGCGGCCCCCCGGGTCCCCGCACCCACAGCCCTGCACCCTGCCGTGGGGGTCCCTTGGGAGAGCCACCCCCCCCCCCTTGCACGGCTTCACCATCGCCCACTGCCCCTGCTCGGCGCTGCTCTGCCCGGTGCCAAAACGGCCTCGTTTGGGGACACGAGGGTGGCAGGTCCCCGTGACACCCCTGTCCCTCTTCCCCCCAGACCACTACTACGGCTGCGTGGTCCGCAAGAAGGTGATGTACCTGGAAGAGCTGAAGACGGGCACCCAAGATTTTGGTGGGTGGCTCTGGGGTGCCGGCATGTCCCCAGCGTGTCCCCAGCGTGTGTGCTGCTGCCCTGGGCCATTTTGGCACCAACCCGATGCAGGGCCATGTCCTTGGGTCCACCAGGGTCCCCCCTCCTGCGTCCTTTCCCTTGATCACCACCAAACCGTGGCTGGTTCCAGCCAAAAGCCACATCCAGACCCCCCTCCCGGGGTGCTGCACAGGGGCAGGGGCTGTGCAGGGGTGACCCCCGGGGCCATCCCCACCCCTCTGCCCGGCGCAGGGTGGAAGTTCGGGGCCATCCACGGCAGGTCGGGGCTCTTCCCGGCCGAGTACGTCCAGCCCGTCGCCGCCCCCGACTTCGTCCACTTGCCGGCGGAGAGGAAAGAGGAGCCCCGGCACAAGCAGGGCAGGGTGGCAGCCTCGGGGGCCGTGGCCGTGGCCGTGGCTTCCACTGCTGTGGCCCAGGAGCTGGACCGCAGAACCGAGGTGGGTGCTGCCGTGGGGTGGTCGCCCTGCACCGTGGGGCCGTGCCCCGTGCCCACAGCCCCTCTCCGCAGGGGTCTCCTGCCTTCCCCGGGGCTTCGGAGGGTGATGGAGGTGACCGGCTTGGGGACATCGTGGGGACCTGCCCCATGCTGGCCTTTGCCAGGCGGTATTTCCGCGCGGCACGGCATGGGACCACGTGAGTGCTGGGGTGGGGACACCCCGTGGTGGGGTCACCCCGTGGTGGGGTCACCCTGTGGTGGGGACACCCCGTGGTGGGGACACCCATGCCCAGCCGCTCCCCTCGCCCCTCTCTCTCACAGGGAGTCCTGCGGGACGAAGGGTAAAAAGGAAGGGCCCGACGGGATGGAGATGCTGAGGTTCACCAAGGTGCGGGGAAGTGCCAGGGTGCCGCCCTGTGCCTGGGGTGTCCCTTGCCACGCTGTCACCCGCGGGTCCTCCCGAGGTCCTGACGTGCTCAGGAGCTCCATGAGTGCCTCCCCCATGCCCATCCCATCCCTCTGGCTGCTCCTCTCCCCGCCAGGTCCCCATCCAGGAATCGCTCATCGAGTTCACGGACGGCAGCATCAGCAAGCTGGCCACCGAGGCTTTCCAAGGTAGGCACGGCCACCCGCCCCGACCCCCTGTCCCCACGGGACCCCCATCCTCGGAGAAGGGTCTGGACAAGCAGACAGGGTGGCCCAAGCTGTTGATGCTCCTCCAGCCTCATCGCCTCCCCCCGCAGCGGTTCGGGAGGCTGGGGTGTTTGTCACACGGAGGGGAGCACGTCCCCGGGGAAGGGTCGGGGCGAGCTGTGTCACCGTGTGCCTTTGTTGTCCCCAGCCGTGATGAAGTTCATGGGCGACCACCCTCCGAGGGGGCACACGGAGCTGGACATGGTCTGCACCATCCTCAAGGTAAGCCCCGCGCCGGGGCGGGGAGCGCCGGGGGTGGCAGCGGGGATGTCCCCAGCCGTGGAGCGAGCCGTGCCTCTCCCCTAGCTGTGCGCGGAGCACGAGGTCCTGCGGGACGAGGTGTACTGCCAGATTGTCAAGCAGGTCACCGACAACACCAGCTCCAAGCCGTGAGTCCTGGAGCCGTGCTGGGCTAGGGCAGCAGAGCCAGGCTGGGGACAGCCGTGTCCCTGGCCGTGCTGAGCCACCCCGGCACCTGGGGGGACACCCAGGGGCTGGGGGTGCCACCGCTGCCGCCCGCACCCTGCCGTGCTGGGCTGCTCCCCAGGGCTGTGGGTGCCGGTTCAGCTGCCGAGGGCACCCCTCGCTCTGCCCGGGGGCTCAGCCCCAGCTTTTCCCTGCAGGGACAGCTGCCAGAAGGGCTGGAGGCTGCTCTACATCCTCACCGCCTACTACAAGTGCTCCGAGGTGCTCAGGCCCTTCCTCCTGGCTTTCCTGCAGGGTGCCAGCGGGCGCCCGGAGCTCCCTTTCCATGGTAGGGGCCGTGCCCACCCCGGGAACCTTTAGGGGACCCGGGAAGGGTCGATATCACGGCTCAGCCCCATCCTGCCGGGCTCTGTCCTGGTGCCTGCGGGGTGCCGCAGAGCCGGTGTGCCCCGTGCGCCCACGTCTGCCGCCACCACGCCAATCCCCGTCTCCCCCAGGGATCTCCAAAGCCTGCGAGCAAAACTTAAGGAAAACCCTGCAGTTCGGCGGCCGCAGCCTGTTCCCCAGCAGCATGGAGCTCAAAGCCATGGTGGTGAGGCCGGGTGCCCACGGGCAGGGCTTCAGATCCCCCCCCCGAGGCTGGGGATGACCTCGACATGCTCGGGAGCCCCCCACGGGCACCGCCACGGGGCTGTGCTGATGGCACCACGGGGCCCTTTGTGGGGACGTTCCTTGGGGGAGCACCTTGGGGGTGCCCTGAGCTTTTAGGGGGGCTCATGGCCGGATGGGCAAGGCACAGGAGGGGATGTCCTGGTGGTTTGGGGGTGCTCTCTGGGGGTCTCGCTGCGAGAAAAGCACCCCGTGTCCCCGGACAGGCTGGGCGCAGCGCCAAGCGCCAGCTCTTCCTCCTGCCCGGCGGCATCGAGCGGCACCTCAAGATCAAGACGTGCTCGGTGAGTCGGGGGGCGCGAGGGGCTCGCTGCGGACACCCCAAGGCCGCGGTGGGCTGGGGGACTTGGTGCTTTGGGAAAAAAAGGGGGCTCTTGGAGGTCTCTTCCCTGGGGAGCTGCACAGGGCGAGCCCCCGGGCACCATCCCAGCCACACGTCCCCCTGCCCCAGGTGGCTCAGGACGTGATCGAGGAGCTGTGCTGCGAGATGGGGCTGCAGCGCCCGGAGGCTTTCGACGAGTACATCCTCTTCGTGGTCACCGACAGAGGTGAGGGGCTGCCGGCCGTGCCCCCGGGCCGGTGCCCAACGGGGGCACCGGGGACACCGGGCTGAGGCTGCCGGGGCCTTGCAGGGCAGAACGTGCGGCCGCTGACCCGCCGGGAATACATCCTGGACGTGGCCACCGAGACGGAGCGCCAGGACGCCAGCTACACCTTCTGGTGCCGCCGCGTGGTCTGGAGCCAGCCCCTCAAGTTCGACAACGAGCTCTACGTCACCGTGCACTACAACCAGGTCCGGCCCGCGCCGCGGGGCTCCCCCGGGGTATTCCCCATCCCCAAGGTGGTCACGCTGTGTCGTGTGTCCCCCCCCCCCCGCCTTCCAGGTGCTCCCCGACTACCTCAAGGGGCTGTTCACCGTCCTGCCGCCGTCGAGGCTGGGAGAGCAGCACTTCCAGCAAGTGGCCAAGCTGGCTGCCCTCCAGCACCGCGCCAAGGACGGCCACCGGCTCCCCACCGCGTACGGACGGAGGCGCGGGGGCACGGCCGGGAGCTCGCGGCCCGCGGGGACCGGGGGACCCCCTGGCCAGAGCTGGCCCCGTCCTCCGTTGTGCCCGCAGGAGGGAGGTGCAGGACTACGTCCCCCCGCAGCTCTTCCACCTGCTGACGGCCCAATCCTGGCTCCACACGGTGACCCAGCACGCGCAGCAAGCCCAGGCGCTCAGCGCCCACCAGGCCAGGGCGCAGTTCCTGGGTGAGCGGGACGGGGACGGGGACGGGATGCCATCCGGAGGCTCCTCCGTGGGCGTTCTGGGACCTCCACGGAGCCCCCGTCCTCCGCCCCGCAGGGCTGCTGAGCGCCTGCCCCATGTTCGGCTCGTCCTTCTTCTACATCCAGAGCTGCAGCAACAACGCCATCATCTCGCCCTGCATCCTGGCCGTCAACCAGAACGGCCTCAACTTCCTCAGCAAGGACACCCACGTAGGTGTGGGGGGCTGCAGACAGGGGGGGTCCCCACTTTCCCATCCCCTGCAGCCCTAATCTGGGCTGGCACAGAGCCGTGGAGCCGATATCCCGCTCCCAGCACCGTGGGGACCCCTAAATATTTGGCACCCCCAAGCCTTGTTCCTCCTGCACCCGCTTTGTTCCCCGCCGCCCGGGCCACCCAAGTCCCTGGGGGGCCAACAGGGGACCTCGGGGCCACCTCCCCTGTTGTCCCCCCACCCCAAATTCCCTTCCCCCAGGAGCCGGTGGCCAAATTCTCGCTGAAGGAGATCCAGGCCACGCGGACGCGGCGGCCGACGGCCGGCTCCAGCTACCCCTATGTGGAGATCACGGTGGGGGAGCTGCTGGCGCAGGGCATCACCCAGCTGCAGCTGGAGCAGGTAGGGGCACCCCCGGAGGGGCTGGGGGGACGCAAGGGGGGGGTGGCCCCCCCCCCCCCCCCCCGTGCCCACGGCTGTGCGCCCCCTGCCCGCCGCCCCGCAGGGCCTGGAGCTGTGCCGCGTGGTGGCCGCGCACGTGGAGAGGCTGCTGGGCGCGCGGGAGAAGAGGCTGACGCTGCCGCCCAGCGAGATCACGCTGCTCTGAGCCCAGCGCCGGGGGGGGCTTGGGGTAGTTTGGGGGGCCCGGGGGGGGCCCCGGGGCTGGCCCCCCCCCCCCCCCCCCCCAGGTCCCCCCTTGTGCCCCTCGGTGGGCTGTGACCATGAGGATTTCATACAAGGCCGCCGCGCTCGGACCGCCTGTGTGTGTGCTCTGTGCTGCGATCGCTGACAATGGGGGGGCTGAATGCGGACCCCGAGCCCCCCCCCCGAGCCCCCCTAATCCCCCCCAGCCCCCTCTGAACCCCCTCCAATCCCCCTTCAGCCCCCCCAATCCCTCCCTAATCCCCCCACACCCCCTCAGCCCCTCTTGATCCCCCTTTCCCCAGCCCCTACCAGACCCCTGACCCTCACAGCTCCTCTCAGCCCCCCCGACACCCTCGGCCCCCCTGATGCCCCCCAGCCCCCCTGACCCCCCCAAATCCCCCTTCAGCACCCCCAATCCCCCCCAATCCCCCTTCAGCACCCCCGATCCCTCCCTAATCCCCTCAGCCCCTCCTGATGCCCCTTCCCCCAGCCCCCCTGAAACCCCCCAGCTTCTCTCAGCCCCCCCAGCCCCCTCAGGTCCTCCCCAGCCCCCCTGATTCCCCCTAATCCCCCCAGCCCCCCTACTCTCCCCCTAATTCCCCCAGTTCCCCCCAATGCCCCCCAACCCTCCTCAGCCCCCGGATCCCCCCCATGGCCCCCCAGTTCCCCCTAGCCCCCTCTGACCCCCCCCAGCCCCGCCTCAGTTTCCCCTTCCCCCCCCCCCCCAAAGGGGGCGTGCGCTCCCCTCAGGCACCTCCGCGGCCACCCCAACCCCCTCACCCCCTCCCTCCCTTCCCTCCTCCGCGCTCGCGAGGCCCCCTCCCGCGCCGCCCAATCACCCTCCGCCTCTCCCCTCTCCGTCCCTCCCCCCTCCGCCGGGCGGCCAATCGCCGTCCTCCCTCAGCGCGCGGGCGGGGAGGGAGGGCGGGTCCCTAGGCGAAGCCGCGTCGGCGTGAGGGCGGAAGAAGGGCGGAGCCTTGCGGCGGCAGGGAAAGAACGGGGGAGGAGGGGGCGGCGGCGTCGTTGGCCGCGCGCGCGCATGCGCGGGGCGGAGCCAGGGGGGCGGGCGCGCGGCGGCGGTGCCGGCGCGGTGGGCGGGGCCCCGCGGCGGCCCGGGGATGTCGGGCGGGCTGCTGGTGACGTAGGCGCCGCTCGCGCCGCGGGAACGGCTGCGCGAGACCCCCGGGGCCCGCCGGCCGACGCCCCTCCCCCCTCCGGTACCGGCTTCCCTCCTCCCCTCCCCCAGCCACCGGCCCCGGTGCCCCCGGCCCCGGGCCCCTCCGCCATGGGAGCGGGCAGGGCGCCGCGCCGCGCCGGGGCCGCCGCTGGGCATGTGCCAGGCTCGGCCGCCTCCGCCGCCGCCTGAGCTTGCCCGGTAACCGGGAGCTCCGGGCCTTTCCCGCCGGGCCGTCGCCGTTTCGTCGTTGCCGTTACCGCCGCCGTTACCACCACCACCACCGCCGCCGCCGCCGCCCCGGGCAAAGCCGTGAGTCGGGCGTCCCGGATCACCCGGGAGGGGAGGAGGGGGGTCAGCGGGGCGGGAGGGGGCGGGACGGGGCTGCCTTAACCCCTCCGGTAACCCCGGGACCTCCCCGGGACCACCCGCCAGACCCCCTAACACCCCCCGGTAACCCCTATATACCCCCTGAGCCTCCCGGTAAACCCCCCCATACTCCCGGTACCACCCCCGCAGACCCCCCTATGCCTCCCGGTTACCCCTATACACCCTCCCGTACCCCCGGTAACCCCCTCTGTACCCCCCGGTACCCTCCCGATACTCCCGGTAACCCCCCGGTACCCCTCCCGGTAACCCCCCCATACCCCCGGTACCCCCCCCGGTGCCCCCACCCCAGCACCGTACCCCACAGAACCCAGCCCGGGGGGGGGGCAGCGGCCCTTACCGGCAGAAGGCCCTACAGGCCTGGGCCGTGCGAGGGACACCGGGAGGGACCGGGGGGACACCGGGAGGGACCGGGGGGACACCGGGAAGGGGAGGGGAAGGGACACGAACCCCCCCCCGGTCCCACCTCTGACTCCCCGTGGTGTCTGTCCCGGCAGGGCGGCGGGTGCCATGAGCAGCGGCTGCGCGTCCCCGGCGGCGGCAGCAGCGGGGCGGTGACGGGAGCGCGCGGGTGCCGCGATGGCCGGCAGCGGCTACACGGACCTGCGGGAGAAGCTCAAGTCCATGATGCCTTACCGGGACAACCCCAAGGGGCCGCGGGAGGCCCCGGAACCCCCCGCCCCGTACGAGCGTAAGCGGCGTTACCACGAGGACTCGGCCTCGGAGCCCAGCGACTACGAGGAGCAGCAGCAGAAGGAGGAGGAGGAGGAGGCGCGGAAAGTGAAGAGCGGCATCCGACAGCTTCGCCTCTTCAGCGCCGACGAGTGCGCCAAGATCGAGGCCCGCATCGAGGACGTGGTGTCCCGGGCGGAGAAAGGGCTCTACAAGGAGCACACGGTGGACCGGGCGCCGCTGCGCAACAAGTATTTTTTCGGGGAAGGTTACACCTACGGCTCGCAGCTGCAGAGGAGGGGGCCCGGCCAGGAGCGCCTGTACCCGCGGGGGGAGGTGGACGCCATCCCCGAGTGGGTGCACGACCTGGTGATCAGGAAGCTGGTGGAGCACCGGGTGATCCCCGAGGGCTTCGTGAACAGCGCCGTGATCAACGACTACCAGCCGGGGGGCTGCATCGTCTCCCACGTGGACCCCATCCACATCTTCGAGAGGCCCATCGTCTCCGTGTCCTTCTTCAGCGACTCGGCGCTCTGCTTCGGCTGCAAGTTCCAGTTCAAGCCCATCAGGGTGTCGGAGCCCGTCCTCTTCCTGCCCGTCAAGAGGGGCAGCGTCACGGTGCTCAGGTAGCTCCCCGCGGCCTCCGTTGCGAGACGCCCGGCCCGAGGCACGGGGACGCGTGCCCCGGTGCCAGCCGGGCCTTCGGCTCGGCTCCCCGGGGGGCCACGCGGGGTCCCCGGGCGGTGGGAAGCGGGCTGGGGGCCCCCGGTGCCGCGGGAGGGACGGCGTTTCGGGGTGGTCCCGTGGTGAGGGGGGGCGGATTTGGAGTTGTCTGCTGGTGGGGCTGGGCTTCGGTGTGCGTTTCCCCGAGCGGCTGCGGTTGGCCTCGAGGCGCGCAATGGATCCCGGGCTCTATTCTTAGCCCTCCCGACGGGCCCTTCGGGGCAGGGCCTCGCGCTCCCGGGCTGTCACCGGGGAGCTCGGATCCCTCACCTGCGGGACGGGGACGGCGAGGGCACGGCGCGGCCCCCAGCGGGGCAGTCCCCCGGGGAGCGCGGCGGCGGCGCGACGCGTGCCGGGGCAGCGCTCGCCCCGGGGAGGTGAAATGACCTGCCCAAGGTCACGCAGCGAGCCGCTGCTCAAGCCGGGCTCGGCGCCCTGCAACGACTCCTCCCGAACCCCCGGTGGCTCCTCGCGGGCACGTGGAGCCCTCGGGACACGGGCGGCACGGCCCCGAGCCGACCCGCGGGCTCCTCGCTCCAGCGCTCGGAGGGCCGGTGCCGCGGCTGCCGGGCCTCGCGGGCACATCCCGAGCCTCGTCCCCGCGTCCTGAAGGTCAGAGCGCTCGCCGCCAGGAGCGGCGATGGGCCGGGCTCTGCCAGCAGGGCTCAGAACAACCCGCTTTGGTGGTTTTTTTTTGGGGGGGGGACCGGTGAACGTCCCGGGCCGCTTGCAGGGCTCCCTGCTCGTAACACAACCCCGCGCCTTGGCTCGTAAAGCGATCGCCTGCAGGGCACGGGGAGGAATTTTCCCCCCCCACGGCGGCGGCGGCGCGCTGGGGCATCGGCGATAACCTCCCGTGGGATCTCACGGAGCTTTTATCCGGGGGAAAGCCGCTCAAACGCGAGCCGGTCCCTCCCCACGTTCAGTAACTCCTGTAGATCAGCGGGATCGAGCGAGGCCGCGGGAGGATCCGCCGGCAGGAAAAGCTCTCCCGAGGCTAAAAGCATTTTCTCGCTCCCCGCGGAGCGTGGCCGGGGCAGGGAGGCTGCAGGAGAAGGGCAGAGGTCAGAGAGATTTCCTGGGAGGGAGCCACGGCGGCGGGTCCGCTGGCTGCGGGGCCGGAGGCGGGCGGCAGAGCTTTGGGGCTTTCGTTTTTTCACGAGGCGAAGCCCCGCGATGCCCCGGGGTGAACGCTCGGCCTTCCTGGCCTCATTCCCGAGGACGCTGCCAGCGCTTTCGCGTCTGGGGAGCGTCCTGCGGGGTCGGTCCGTGGTCGGAGCCAAAATCACCGGGAAGATTCTCCGGTTCCCGTCCGAAGCAGGGTCGGGGATTAAGCAGGGGAGGCTGGGCCGCTGGCGGGGTGAGGGAGAGGGGTTTGCTCCGCTCCCCGACAAAGCGGATCGCGGCTTCTTGTCCCCCAAAACTGCTGGGAAGGAGCTGCCTCGGGGTTCCCCGAGCGGTTCTGCGCCCACGTGGGCGCTGCGGGCCCTTCCCTGAAGCAGTCCTGGGATGCAGACGGAGGCGTTTTGGTGCCAGCTGGGTTTCCTCGGCGCCCGAGGACGGCGTTCACCAGCTTCACGCGGGGTTAGGTGTTGGGGCCTTCTGCTTCCCAGCAAGTCACGGCCTCTGACCCGGGGAGGATTTCAATTTTGGGATGATTTCAGTTTCGGTGCGGCGGTTAGCAGATGCTTAGCGCTCCCTGAAAGGAAATCCGATGATGTGACCCAGCACGATGCGACCCCGGGTTCCTGAGCAAACCTCCCGGCTCCCCTCTGACCCCAGAGCTCGGGGAGGAGAGGGAGGACAAGGGGGGGACCTCGGGGGGACCTCGGGGTGCAGCTCCCAGCCCAGCTCCCGGCGGCGGCGAAGCCAGCTCCCCGAACTTGGCTGTCTCTCTCCCCGCAGCACGCAGTTGCCCTGGAGATGGGGAAGCCGGCGGAGCCGCGCTCCTTTCGGTACCGTGTGGAAACCGGGAGGCTCGTGGGAACGCCGCCGGCTTCCTCCTTCCCCTTCTTCCTCCGTCTCGTCCCCCAGGCCCCGCGTGTCCTGGGTTCAAAATCCCCCTCCCGGCCTCGCAGCCTCCCCCTCGCCCCGCAGAGGGGCTTTCCCTCGTGTCCTGCCCTCGGCTGGGCGCGCTTTGCTCAGGTTTTTCCCGGTAAGGCTCGGGGTTGTTGGTAAATGCCTCGCGGGGGACGCCGCTGCTCGAACTTTGCAGCAGGCTCGAGCGTTTGCTGCGAGGCCGGGCTGCCTGCAAGTCCCGCACCGGCCTCAAACTCAAGCTGTAAAACGTTCACGTCTCAAACAAGAGGTTCGGGTTGAACAGGCGTCCTCTCCAAAGGGCTTTGGAGGAGGAACGGAGACTCTGCTCGCCAGCAGGACAAAGGCTGAGCCGCCTGGAGGCCGTCTGCCCAGCCCGGTGCTCCTCCAGCGAGGTATTTTCCCCCCGTTTCCCTCCCCGGGGCTGATTTGCCCTCGCAGGACCCTGCTCCAGCCCCCCTCTGCCCGGAGAAGCGGGCGGCAGTGGGCGTTTGCTTCCACCTCCGAGAGGAAACGGCAGCAGAGCCGTGCCGGAGCCGGGCTCTGACCTCGGTGCCATCAGCTCTGTCCCTCGGTGCTTGCTGGCTGGACCGCGTCTGCGAGTTTGGTTTTTATTTCCCCCCTGTTTTAAGAAAAAAGAAAGGAATTCGAGATGCATCAATCAGCAGGAGATGGAGGATCGGCCCCGCCGCCTGGGAACGGGGTTTTGGCAAGGGGTTAGGCTGGGAAAACAATTAAAATAAAGGGGGGGGGGCACCTGGTGGGCTTGGGTTTAATTATTGAGTGCCACATCTCCGGGCTGGGGTTGGGGACCAGCGAGGTGTGGCTAGCCGGGGGAGCGAGCTTCCCCAGGTAACGTTTGCAGAGCTCTGAGAGCCCAAAACCGGGCGGGTTTTCCTTCTGGCACCGGGAAAAAAAAACCAAAATCCTGTTTTCAGTTACGCTGGGGCTCAGGGAGGGGGAAATAAGAGGCTCGGGGAGGAGCTGTGGGTGTGGGAAGCCCCAGCAGGTGAGCATCGTGCTCGGGTGCTGGCTGTGGGCAGCAATCCGGGGCTTTCTTTACTGAGTTATCCCTGGAATAACTTGAAGAGAAGAAACCCCCAGGTGCACCGCTGATGTTCTTGGGGGTGTTTCGTGCCAGTGTCCGTCCCCGAGATGTGGCAAGGGCAGGGAGCAGGTGAGAAACCCCCGCTGGCACCAAGCAGGACAA
Organism: Heteronetta atricapilla; assembly: GCA_011075105.1. Lineage (NCBI taxonomy): Eukaryota > Metazoa > Chordata > Aves > Anseriformes > Anatidae > Heteronetta > Heteronetta atricapilla. The sequence continues at coordinate 2,841,041 of CM021744.1, read as the reverse complement.
CGGACAAACGATCTCGCTCCGTTCCTCCCATCGCCGGAGGGGAGGAACACGGCAAGGTGCAAGCTGAGCTTTCCCCTCCCCGGCTTGGCACCGGGGCTGCCCGGTGGGTCCCCGGGAGGGCTGAGGGCAGTCGTTCGGTGCTGCCCGCCTGCGCCTGGGGGGCAGAGCTCTGGGGAAATGGGGTCACGTCTGGGGAGAGGGAACGAGAGGCCGGGCTGACGTCTGGTGCTGGAGAGCGCGGCTCTCGGAGCAGACCTCACCCCGATGGTCGGGGGCAGCTCCTCTCCCCATGGGTCAGGTCTCAGACTCGGAGCTCCCTCCTCAAAGCAGCCTTCAGGAGAGAAGTGAGCAGGCGGGTGATCTAACCAGCTAAAGCAAACCCCGTCCTGGCCCCGGAGGAGACCTGCGTGTGCGTGACGTGTTGTCCCCCAAGCACCCCGAATTCACGGGCTGCTGAAGCCTCGTGGCGGGGAGCGCGGGCGGCGGCTCCCCGGCCGTGCCGGCGGGCAGGGGGCGAGCAGCGGGAGCCGAGGCTCCTCTGAGGGAAGGAAACGCTGAGCTCAGGCTCCTGGCATCCCCACACGAAACGCTCCGTAAGCGTGGAGCGAGGCAGGGCGTGCTGCGGCTGCCTTGCGAGCGAAACCCCTGCCCCCGGGAAGCGCCGCGGTCGCGGATCCGCACCCGGCGAGGCTCCGGGAGCTCCGCGCGGGGTGAAGCCGGGGCAGGGGCGCGCTGGCTCCCCCGCGACCCGAGCGGCCTCCACCCCAACGCCTTCCTGCCCTTGTCAGCCATTTCGGGAGGCGTTTCGCTTCTCCTTCCCCGCGCCGGACTCTAGAAGGCTCTCGTGAACAGGCTTGCTGGCAGCAGGGGGCAGGCCCCACCTCGTCAGCACCCGGTGGGAGCGGTGAGGTGTGCTCCTGGCGGGGTGGCTCGCTCACCCCCAGGTGTGCTGGCTGCTCTCCATCAGCTCGCCTCCACGCCCCGGGGCCACGGTCTCGCACGCTGCGCCGGACTCCAGGCGTGGTGCTGAGCAACAAACAGCCACGAGGGGAAAGAAAACCTGCGCGTTGCAGGTAGCCGAGGCCGACCAGGGCCCCCGCTGCCTCCCCACCTGCTGGGAACTCGAAGTATTTCGGTAATCCCGTACACCAAAACGCTCTCCCGCCAGCGACGGCTGCGGCGTGGTGATGGAGCCGTGAACCTCGCGCGCTCCGTGATGGCTCAAGCTGTGCCTCGCCCGGTGAGCCCCGTGGCACGGAGGTTTTAGGAGCCCAGCTTGGTTTGCAGCCCGCTTTGGAGGCTCGCCGGGGCTGCAGCGGGGTCATACCCTCACCGAGGAGTGGAGGAGAGGGGGAGGCTGCCCAGCGGGAGCATCCCGTGCCCAGGTGGTGGGGGTGAGGCGCTCAGCTCCTGGGGCACCTGGCACTTAGTCTGCACCCCTCCTCCCCTAACACTTCTGGTCGGTGCCCAAGCCCACCTGCGAGCCCCGGAGAGGCTCTTCCCATCGCCTCGCTGCACGGACGTGTCCGGGTGTGCTGCGGTGAGAGAGGGCTTTTCCTTGGGACGTGAGCGGGAAGGCGACGGGGTGATTTTTCTTCTGTTGTGATCTGACCTCTTGATAAAGCTCCCGTAAACAAATCAGCTGAATTTACGCTCCGTAAACTCGTTCTCAACACGACTTGCTTCGTGATGTTGCGGCAGGTGGCGTTTTCTCTGGTGTATGCTAAAAAAAGAGTGATTTTTTTTTAAAAAAAAAGACCTGATGGCTGCTATTTTCCTGAAGTTCCTTCCTTTCTGGAAGCCCGGCTGGGGAACGGTGTGTTCAGAGGAGGAATTCAGGGTGGAAGTTGGGAACCGGCTGGCCAAAGCTTGTTGTTGCAACCCCTCTCTGCCCCTGCCCGTTGCCTTTCTCACGGTGGCTTTCTGTTTCTGTTGTCAGCGGATACGCAGCCGACGAAATTACACACTGCATTCGACCGCAGGACATCAAGGAGAGGAGAGCTGTCATCATCCTTCGGAAGTAAGTGGTGGAGCCCTCCGGCCAGCAAGGCCACCGCCAGGCTGTGGGTGTGCTTGTGAAGGTGCCGTTAAAGCAACGCTTTAACAACAACAAAAAAAGCCTCGCTCGATACGCTGGGTCGATACCAAGTCTGTTAGGTCTCACAGAGCCTGCAGAGCCGTTTGCAGGCTCTGGTCCTGTCCCAGCACCTGCCTTTTGTTGGCTGCCTGGCTCCAAGCAGCTGGGGTGCTGAACTCCTGTGCTCTGCCTACGTCGCATCGCACGCTTCCTATTTCAGGAGATAATAGTGGGGGAACCACCCCAAAGTCCCCAGTGTCACCTTCTCCTGCTCCCAGAGGTGGCATTTCGCATCGGTTCCTTTTACTAGAGGAGTGAAAAGTGTGCGCACCGCACTGACCCACCTTCGTTGTGCCTTAGAAGTTGTTACCAGCAATTCCACTGCCAAGAAATGTTTGTAAGTGGAAGCGCGCGTGGCTCGGCTGCTGCTAACCCAGAGAAAAGCGTGGCCACGATGACAGGGCTGTGGCTGTGGCCCAGGCTGGCACGAGGCTAGCAGGCAAGCGGTGTAGATCCGGAGTTGTGCAACTCCTGGGCAGCCCAGCTGGTATCCAGACAGCCTGGCGGTGTGAAGATAGGGCACGAGGCCGGCAGAGCGGAGTCGGACATCTGGACCTGGGAGGTGAAGGCAGGGAAACAGCAGCCCTGAGGTATGAGCGAGGCAGAGCTGGGGAGGCGAGGTGAGGTGAGGTGGGGCGGGCGATAGGGTGGCATGCAGGGAAGGGAGGGGAGAGCCAAAGCACCAACGTGTATGGGGAGCGGTGAGGTGACTGCGAGGAGAGCCCAAAGGTGGCTGCGTTCAGTCGTTGGGTACTGCACCGACAAAAAGCTGCGCGAGTGCTGATGGGCACCGGTGGGAGGCTTCTCCAGACCCTGCAGGGGGAGAGATCTGAGCTCCGGCTGCTTTAGTCGGGCTGTGGGGCGGAGAAGCTGCCTGTCCTGGGCTGCCCGTAACAAGGAACTGCTCTGCAGGCTTGGCTAAATGAACTAGAGCTGCCCGGGCTGGTGCAGAGGGATAACTCCCTGTTCTAACTGCCTCTTGCCTTCACCAGCACCTCTGGGCACAGAGTTATCTCGGGTCGGCCTGGCTGCCCTCGGAAAGCAACCAGGCAAGTGCCCAGCTCCCCAGGACGTACCTGGCCGGACTGCTGCTGCCTCCCTGCTGAGCAGACGAGGCCGTTAGCCCCCGGCAGAGCCGGCTGCCCGCGTTTCCCCAGGCGTCCTTCCGCAGCAGCCGGTCCCTCTTGTCCTCCCCGCGGGGGCCCGAATCGCTCAGCGTTAGGGCAGGAGTCTCTCTGCCCCGTCATACGCAGACAGCGATGACTCGCCCGGCGAGCCGAATGAAACCACAGCAGGATCTTCCTACGAGCAGAGCAGGAACCCTCCTCCCAGTGATTATTTCTGTGTGATCTCCGTAGGGCTGAGCAGCCCCGCTGAACGCGTGCCCATTGCCTGTTCGCCAAGGGGTCTTGCCCCGTGCTCGCGGCCCCCGGAGCTGCTGGTGCTGCAGCGAGCGCCTGGATCACGCAGCGAGCACGGGCTGAAAACTGCGAGTTGTGCAAGCAGGAAGGTTTGGGAGCAGCCCCTGACCTCGTAAAACCCATCTTCCTGGTGAGAAGCAGCCCGCAGCTTTCCAGAGGGCTCACGTACCCTGCGGCCGCGGCGTAAAAGCTGCCTCCAGGAGCTGGGATATTCGGGATATTTGGCTCTGAACGTGCCGTCGGAGCCTGGATCCCTTCTTGCCTGCGCTCCGGGCACGTGGCTCCGCAGGCGGATTTTGCTGGCAGCGGCAGGACAAAGCTGTGAGTGCCGGAGAAGCGGCTGGCGTTCTCGGCACGCCCGAGTGCGGCGAGGTTCCCAAGTAGGTCAGGAGCACTGGAGAGCTGCAGCGGGCTGGTGCTGACGGCGTTCCCTGCGCCTCGGGGAGCGCGGGGCTGCGGGGAGCGGCGAGGTTTGGGAGCGCTCGGGGCGGGGGAAGGAGCGGTGCTCCGAATTTCCTCAGCTGCTGCGAGAGGTAAGGTGGGAGGCGGGGGGAGAAGGGAAGACGACCTCCAGCAGGGCTTGAAAGCCATTTTAAAGGGCTTATGCAGCCGTTTGTACGTAGCTCTTTGCAAGGCGTTGCGTTGGGGGGTTATTTTATTGAACTTGAGCTTCGCCGGGTACTTTGGGTTCCGTTTTGGTGGAGCCCCTCCTGGTGCCTGCTCCTGCAGCTCCCGTCCACGTGGCTCTGCGGTGCCGGAGCGTGGCTGGTGCACTCTGATCCTTGCAGTGCATTTAGTGGGTTTTTAATTGCAGGCCTGCAGTTGTCAGATTTGAAATATATTTAAACCTCCCAGCGTGTTCAGGGCAGGATCCGCAGTGCTTTAGGTGCTCTGGCTGGCCTGGCTCCAGTCCCGGAGCTGTGAACAGCTCGGGATGGCTTTGCAGACCAGCGCAGGCTCCAGCCTGGCAGCAGCTGCCTCAAAAACCTGGCTCAGAAGCTGAAGCTCCACAGCAGGGGACACGTAGTGAATCTCCCCTTTCTTTCACCCAAACCCTTTGGTATTCGCCTCCAATTCTGGGGAGGAAGGCTGCAGGAACAACATCAGGGTGCCTTTCTGTCCAGAAACGTGCATGGATCCTCCTGAAATCGGCACTCCGGAGCCCTGGCACCAGCTTTTAGCACCCTTTGCCCATTCTTAGGCTTCGGTCTGTTTTGAAATCGACTTGAGCAGTGCCTGCAAGTGGTGACTGATAATTGCACTGCACCGGGAGGTGGTGACGGCACCGTCCCACGGCACCGCGGTGCCGCTGGTGCCGCGCAGCCTGACTCGCGCTCCGACTCACCCCCTTCTGACTCGCGCCTCCCGCTCTGCAGCTCTTAGTCAAGCCGAGAAATGCCCGACCCCACGAGATCTCGGGGAGAGGAGGGGAGTTTCCAGCTAGAAGCGGTTATTGCAGGTGGAGGCGATGATGGATTTCTCGGCGCATCTCCCAAGGCGGCTTAACTGGAGCTGCAAGTTGTTGAGGAGCCGCTGTGATTTCACGGGGTTTCGCAGGGAGCCCGGCACCTCTGCTCAGTACCCTGCCCCTGGGATTGCAGGGAGCACAGCACCCTTCCTGCCCTCACAGGCTCACCTCGTGGCTACGCTGACCCCAAAGCCTTTCTCTGTCTTCTACCAATGCAGTAAAGGTTAAAAATTGAAGCGTCAAGTGCAAGAGAACGGCAGCTTATTCTGCCTCATCCAGAGCTGTGTGGTAGGGATTGAGGGTCCTGCTTCAGTGCATCCAGTCTCTTGCAGCCTGCTACCAATCCTGTAGAAACTCCTTACAAGTTCTTCTTTTTTATTTAATTTGCAGAACAAGACTAGACGCACCTCGATTGGAAACAAAATCACTGAGTAGCTCCGTGTTGCCACCGGGTTACGCCTCCGACCGCCTGTCGGGAAACAACAGGGACCAGATCCTGAAACCCAAGCGGTCCCATCGCAAAGCAGACCCCGATGCTGCTCACAGGTAGGTTGGGCTCTCCTCGGAGCACGGAGCTGGCCCCTGAACGTCTGAGGCTCCTGGCCTTTGATGAGAGAGGCTGCACGGCACGCTAACAGCATCCTGGCGTGCGCCTCTCGGCCAGGTGCTTCCCGTGGCACGCGGATCCGTTGTAGCAGAACGCGTTGCTCTGTACGTTCCCCCTAGGCTTGCGGAGGCTAAGCTCCGGCTGTAAGCAGCTTACATTGTTTATCCGGTGAGTGGCATAATGAAGGAGCAATAGATTTGGCTGGCTCTTGATAATGCAGTGATTCAGAACAATAGGTTCCCTGCAGCTAATTATTTTTGACCTCCATTGCCGAGCAACCTGTGCAGCCGCGTTAAAGTGCGGTGTGAGAGTAGTCTTTGGAGAGAACGTGAGAACCAGGGAGGGTGAAGGACTCCTTGGGAAGCTTCGTAGGTCTGCTTTGGTTCCAGAGCTCTGTGTGTGTGTGTGTGTGTATGCAAGCAGACTGGGTGCCTCAGCCTGACCTATGGTACAGCTCCTTGCTGAGGCTGCAGACAGCTCGAGCTCTGCAGCAAGGCTCCCCTTCAACCACCACCTTGTCCAGCGTATGTCCTGGTAGCCACGAGCGATAGCCGGCCTGCCAGCTGTCGCTTCTGCTGCTCCCTGGCTCCGAAGCCTCCCAGGAATTGATGGGGCATTCTCTGCACGTTGTGCAAAGCCCAGAGGTGCTGGGGCTCGGCTGCTGCGGAGTCCCGGCCCGTGTTTCAACCTGTCCTGGTGAAGGCGGAGGAGGGCGGGGATGGCGTGCTGATGAGCAGCGCTTGTCCGCCGGTGCTCAGAGTGGCTGCACCCTGATCACCAAGCGAGGCGAGCCTGCGGAGGAAGGCTTAGCTCGGAGCCTGCAGCGGGCCGCGTGCGATCGGAGAAGGGGTCGTGCAGGGCAAACCTGCAAGCTGCTGAAAGCCTGACGCGGAGGAGAAGCCGCCTTATCGGAGAGCAGGCTCAGCACAGACCCCAGCAGCAGACGGGTTTCACAAACGTGTTTTTCTCTTCCTTTGGCCTGAAAGACTCCAGCGTAACGTAGGTAAATAGCACAGGCAGCAGCATCTGTCAGAGGAACTCGGTTGCCACCTAGGATCAAATGAGCTAGGACAGAAGCCTGCCAGCACGGCCCTGGTGAGAGCGGGGCAGCTTTCTACGAGAACTGACTGCACTAACGCTGGACAGAGCAGCGGGAGGACGCAGGGGCTTGGAGCTGTGGTTTAATCCTCCGCCACGAGCATCCTCATAGCTCCTCGGGAGGGCAGACAGACCCCTGTGCCCGCGGGGCTGCAGGCTGCGCCTAAACGGGGGCGGCCAGGCTGTTTGGAAGTGTGCATGATGGAGGTAAAAGACCAAAGCTGGCCGTGTAAAAGGGCTCGCAGCATTCGAAGCGAAGTTCTCAGCCTTTCCGTGGGACGTGCGGCTTGGCGATCTGTTCCTGCTCTGCCGAGAGCCCGGAGCGTAGCACCGGGAGAGCGGGGTGGAAAAAGTCACTCACGTTGCTCAAAGCATGCAGAAATCCAGATGGTATCCGCACAAGGAGCGCTTAAATCCCGTTCCGGACGTGTTCTCACTCCCTCTCTCCCTCCCTCCCCCTCTCTCTCTCTCTCTCTCTCCATAGGCCACGGATTCTAGAAATGGATAAAGAGGAGAACAGGCGCTCGGTCCTCTTACCAAAACATAGGAGACGGAGCAACTTCAGCTCCGAGAACTATTGGCGAAGGTCTTACGAGTACACGGAGGACTGTGAGGAGGAGGAGGAGGACGGCAGCCCGGCCAGGAAAGTTAAAATGAGGCGACACTGAGGAATGCACTTTCCGGGCTCGTGGAGCTGATGAGATCGGCCTCCAGTCTGTGAAAACTCTCTCCTCCCTCTGGCTATCTTCCATCTAGCTTCGGTTTTGGTTTTTCCTTTCAGGCTGAAGAGTAAACAGGAAGGATCTAGCGATTTGTTTTTATGAATGGAGGAATGCTGAGACATATGTAAGGATGGAACATGTCCAGTGCACGTGGTGTCCTGAGTCATGGGTCAAACGGGCACCTCTCCCTTAGGAAGCAGATAAAGTTATGCCAGGCTGTCTGTTGGGATTTCTTTTGAAAACACCAAAAAGTTTAACTGTTTCGTTGCGCAAGGTTCAAGAATTGTATTTTTGTTGGTTTGTTTTTTTTTTTTTTTTTTTTTTTTTTTTTCTTTAACTTCCTTTCCAAATGTTCTAAATATGATGTTAGACCCCAGGAGCTGAAATTCTCTGTGGTGGCCTCGTATTCCTTGCTTCACCAAAGGGCTCCTTGGTCTGCTGTTACCTAGTTGTCGTTGGGTTGTGTTTTAAGAGTGTGCCCTGCAGTAACTGGAAGTTTGGAGCTTTGCAGACCCCGTTACTGCGTTGGTTACAAAGGGTTTAGGACGTTTGTGTTGCACTTTAGAAACCAGTTTTAAATGCCGTAGATTTTTCTTTCCGGTCCCTCTTCCCAAGCCAGCTCGGGCTCGCAGCCTCGTGTCCCCGGGCTGCCCTCTCCGAGAAGAATGTGCTTACCCCTGGCTGCTCGGCGCTGGCCTGACCGGCGACGTGTTTTGGTTGAGGAGGGAGGAAACGTGGCTCATTTCACCGAGGCCAGGCCAGCATCGCCCTGAGGTCCGTGTTGGAGCCCGGGGGCTGCAGGATCAGCACCGAGCACATGCTGCTTTCCGGGGGACAGCAAAGAGGAGCGGGCGAGGGCTGTGCCTGTGAGGATGCTGGCCTTGGGCCCCCCCGAGAAAAGCTGTGTCCTCATCCTCCTGGCAGCGTGGCGGGCTGGCTTTCGCATCCTGCCCCGTGCTGGGTGGAGGGAGAGGAGCCGGCAGGGCAACCCCGTGCTGCGGGTTCATCGGAAACATCCACCAACGCCCTGCTCGTCCCGCCGCGTGTCCCTGGGGCGGGGAATTGGTGGCTGCCGGGGGGAAATGCTGAGCAGCAGCAGGCGTTTGGCCCCGCGGAGGTAACGTGAGGAAGTCTGCCTTCTGCCTCGGCTTCTCCCAGCTGGTTTGCGTTGGCCCAGCCTGAAGCCCGAGCGCGCTCCAAGCGTGGGGCCCAACAGCGTATTTAGAACCCTGCTTTTAAGGAACTTCCTCCGATCGATCCTTTGAACCCAAGTGTTGGCAGTCGTAAGGAGTAGTCTTATTTTTAAATTTTTACCGCTTTTGCCCTCCCTCGAACTGTAGTTTTTCTTAGTGTCGTGTCCCCACCCCCACACACACTTCATGGTCTGCACGCTTGGCAATAAAAAGATGTAATATATTTTGAAAACCCGTTTGCTGCTGTCTTGAGGAGCTCCCAGTCAAAAAAACAACCAACCAAACAAAAAACGGGCGCTGTTCCTTAGCAATCGAGCATGTTTGCCGACATCTGGGTCTCGGTGTCCTTTTCCCTCCCTGCTGACTCGTGCAGCTCCTGCCACTCGCCTGTCCTTGGGGTTACCGCTGGGGCTGGGTCTGGCAGCCACGCTAGTGCCCAGGAGATCGCTGTCGCCTTCGGCATCGCGCTGACCTGCGGGAGGTTTCCTAGGTGGGCCCCGGCTGCCTGTCCTTGGTTCTCTTGATGCCATCGCCTTCCCGGCGGCTCGGTGCGGAGGTTACGGGAACGGCCTCGTGGCCAGCCTTGGAAGGCCCCTCTCGTCTGCCCAGAGATCTGAAAGTTCACGCTTTTAGCGTTTGAAGCAGCGTTCCTTGCCCTCCTTGCTTGCTGCAGAGAATCCAGGCCAGCTCTGGGAAAGCTTGGCGTTCCCCGACAGCAAAACAGCGTGCAGGGAGCAGCGATCTCCTCTTCGTGGCTGGCATCTGCAAGCTAGAGACCTGCCTGCGGGATGCCTGGGAACGGCTGTTCCCAGTTCTTTCTAAATTCACCCTGGCCGTGCCCCCCCGTGGGCGTTGGGCTGTGCTGCTCGTGCTGCCGGCGGTGGCTGCGGTGAGGCCGAGCAGCTCTGCTCCCTCGCCCCATGTCCCCGCTCTGCTGTCCCCCCCCCCTCCCCATTTTACGCCTACCTCTGCAATACGGACACCGTGCTCCGGTGTCTCAGCTCACAACGAAGGCATCCTGCCTCGCCGGGGCTCCGTCCCCGAGCACCAGGAGTGCCGTGACTCCCGTGGGACAAGGTTTGTCCTCTGAAGGCTGAACAAGGCATCCCGAGGTCCTGCCTCGTCACCTCATTCCAGTCCTGGCGCAGTCTGCGGGCGCACGGGCAGCCCTCCTGTCCCGTCGGGTTCTGGTGTTCCTGCATGCCGTCTCCGGGAGCTCTGCCCTCCTGTTCCCCCCCACCCCAGGTCTGTGCCGTGGGTCCGAGCTGGCAGCCGGCGCTGGAGGGCCGGGGAGCTCCTTGCCGGAGTCTCTCCCCTGCTCCATTCCTCTTCGAGTCTCCAAGCTGCCTGCTTGGGGCTCCCACACCGCCCATCTGACCCGTAGCATCTCGCGGGCAAGGAGTTCCCAGCGTGCAGGCAGCCCATCTCTCCCGCTTGTACAGCCATTTTGTACACACGCAGTTGTATATGTGTAGATACATGGTTTTTTAACTCTTTTGCACTGAACAACGTCGGGGTGAAACCTTGATCTGAAACCAGAAGACACATTTTTCGCACGGATCCGGATGTCTAGATCCCTTAACTGTGACCTGTTTGGTAAAACTGTGGCTCAAAAATGCTGCTGTGCCCACTCCTCTCCTCCGTCGTGGCTGTGTGCAGGCTTCGGGGCAGGCCGGCGGCGCCAGTCTGCCACGGAGGACGGAGGGCAGCGAGCGCTGCTTTGTGGTCCCTTGCCCAAAAAGAAGGATTTTTTTTTTCCCCATCCCCTCCGTGGGACGGGCTCGTGCTCAGGCCTGACCCCCTTGGCTTTATCGTCCCCGTCTGGCTCAGCAGCGTGGTTCGTGCTCCTCTCCATCACCCGCAGCGTGTCCTTGTGTATCCTGCTCGGCCCGGCCCCGGCAATACGGCTGCGTGCACCCCAAACCCCCGGCCCAGACCACGAGAACGCCTTTCCCCAGGAAGGGGAGGGAGGTGGGCGCCGTCCCCGCTTTGCTGCCAAGGGAGGAATCGGGGTTCGCTGCTCTTGGCCTGCATCCGGAGAAGACTCGGCCATCGGACTTGTAGCGGTGGTTGCGTGGGCTCGGCCCGTCCTCTGGAAGAGAACGGGAGGAGGTTTGGTGGCAGGGAGAGGTGAGCTGCCGTGGGGACGGGGTGGCCGGTCGGGGAGCAGGTCCCTGCCTGGCAGAGGCTGCCAGGAGCCCACAAATGGGCAGGGAAAAAGCCAGGTTGCCACCTCCAGCCCCGCGCTGGCCCAACCCTGACACCGTCATCCCAGGAGGGATGTCGGGGCGCGGGGCTCCCTCCTCCAGCCTCGGGGGTGTCCAAACCCCAACCTGAAGCTGGGAACGTCCTGGAGGGGGGCTCGGAGCACGGCCCCGAGGTCCAAACCCCCCTCTTTGGTCTGCCCAACGCCTTCCCTTTCCTGGGGAGGAGAAACCTCGAGCTGAGAAGCGTGTCTCTGCTCCTTCCCACACCCCTGCCCACACTCGAAGTTCTGGCTGACTTTAATTTTTATTTTTTTTTAAAAAAAAAAAGATTCTAATTTTTTTTTGTTTTGGTTTGTTACAAATAAAGAATAAAAATTAAAAAACAAAGTGGCAATATTTTTTTCCGTAAGCTTTTCCTAGGAAAAAGCGTGGTTTGTAACAAAGTTGTACAGTTCTGAAGTTTGAGATACGAGAAGTACTGTGTGAAACGCTGTAAATGGAGCAGAGATTATTTTATGTACAGTCTGACGCGGGGGGAAAACTTTTAATTCCGGTCGATTCTTAGGAAGAATTTGGTTCTTCACTGTCAGGGTTTGGAATTTTCATGGTTTCATTATTATTATTATTATTATTTTCTTGTATAGATTGCTGCATTAATTGAATAAAAGCAGAAAGCATCGCTGTGCCTGCCTGTGTGGTGGGGCTGGGGGCTGGGGGGGGGCCGCAGCCGGGCTCGGTGCCTGGCTGCAGGGGGAGGGAAACGCTTGGAAATCCTAAATAAAGGGAGGCTCCGGCTCCGGGGGGATTTGTGTGCTGCCCTAGAAACCGGCACGGGGCTGCAGCGGGTGCTCCCATCCCAATTCTGCTCTGGTTTGCTGTGGGGCAGGGAGCAAGCGTTGAAGATGTCCCCGTCCTTCTGGCCCTGCCGTAGGGCCGGGGCTGCCACCTTGGTGGCCGTGGCTCGGCCTCTTGTCGCCCCAGGGTGCTGCACCCCGTGCTTCGGCCTCGCAGGGGCCCCTCGCCCGCCCTGCCCTGCGCCTTCCTCCCGCAAGAGGGAGATGGGCGTGCGGGGACGGGATGGCTGGATGGGGCCTGGCATGGCGTCCTTCCTCCTCGTCATCTTCCTCCTCCGCGGCCACGGCGAGCCGCTGCCTGGCCGGGCGCCCGCGGTGTCCCCGCGTGGGGAGCGTAGTGCTCCTCTCCATCGAGTCGTGGGGTCAGCCCCATTCCCTGTCCCTCTGTCTGTCCTTGTACGCCTCAGGAGCCTTTTGCAGGCGGGCTGCCAGGCTGGACGCTGACCCCTTGTTCATCCCCTGCCCCGTCCCAAAAGCTGCGGACCCCAAACTGCCCCTAGCCGCCGTGAGGGGTGACCCCAAGGAAGGGATGAGGAAGGAAACCGAGGCAGGATGCCCCAGAGGAGGGCACGGCGGCCGTGTCCGTGTGCACCCAGCGTTAGTCAGCAGGGAGGGGACGCCCTGCCCTGCGTGGGGACGGATGCACGCCTGAGTCACCCGCAGCGTGGGGCAGAGTGCTGGGGCCGGGCACCCCAAATTCCCTGTGGGGTGCTTCCTGTGTGCCCCCACCCTATTGCTGGGGGCATACAGCCCTCGGCTGATACGGCCCATGGCTGTGGGGCCGTGAAGCTGGTACGGGGCCCCAAATTATGAGGCTACCATAGTTAATGGGGATCCCCATGTTATGGGACCCCAAGTCATGGGGATCCCTATGTTATGGGGCTGCCCCACGGCTGTGGGTCCCCATGGTGGGGACGATGCCCCGCAGCTTGGCTGCCCCGTATGTGACGGAGCCCTGTACCCACGACACCCCATGGCCAGAATGTGCAGCCTCAGGGTACCCTCACCGCCCCCCCAGCCCCAACCTGGAGCTCTGCGACCAAAAAACTAAGGAAAGAGTTAAAAAAATAAATAAATAAAAATGCTAGGGGAGAGAACTACAACCCCCAGCATCCCCCGCGCGGGGAGGGAGCGCACGCGCAACGCGGGCGGGCGGGGCGGCGCGGCGCCTTGCGTGCGAGCGGGCTCTGATTGGCGGCGGGAGCTGTCCGTCAGGGCCGCGTCCCGCCCCGCCCCGGCGGTGCCTGCCCGGGCTCGGCGCGCGGCGCTCGGCGGGCACCGGGACCGGGACCGGGAGCGGCGGCACCGGGAGCACCGGGACCCGCACCGGGAGCACCGGGAGCGGGTCCGGCACCGGGAACGGGACCAGACCCGGCATTACCCGCACCGGCCCCGGTAGTACCGGGAGTCCCGGCCCCGGTAGCGCCGGCCCCGCCCGGTACCGGCCGCACCATGATGAAGTTTCGGTTCCGGAGGCAGGGCGCCGACCCGCACCGCGAGCGGCTCCGCCACGACCTGTTCGCCTTCAGCAAGGTGCGCACCGGGGGCGGGGGGAGGCGGGGGGCGCGGAGCCTTCGGGGGGGCGGTAACCGGGTAACGGGGAACCCCTCCGGGACCCCTCCGGGACCCCCCCGGGATCCCCACTCCGGCACGCAGGATGCGGCCCCCCCCGGAGCCGTGCACCGAGGACACCCCCGGGGTGCTGGGGGGGTGCTGGGGCACCCCTGGGTGCCGGTACCGGCCCCCCCCCCCCGGTGGTACCGGTGTCCCGCCGTCCTCCTTCCCCCGGCAGCGCCGTGCTGGGTGCTGGGGCACCCCCGTTGTGCCCCCCCCCTCGCACTACCGACACCGGGGTACCCTGAACCCACCGGGTTTTGGGGTCTCCCCCCTGCACCGTGCTGCCTCCGGAGCATCCCCGGTGCGGCCCCCCCCCAGCTCTCCGGTTCCCCCCCCCCCCC
>CM021744.1:2791794-2808659 GCA_011075105.1 Heteronetta atricapilla | reverse complement strand
CACCGACCCTTAGGGGCCAGCACCGGCACCGGGGGGACCCCTCCCGGCACCCCGGGGCCGGGCACCCGGCGGCTGCGGGGCCTGGCGGGCCGGGCGGGGCGCTGCGGGCCGGCCCCGGGGGCACGGAGCGGGACCGGGGCCGTGCTCCCCCCGCTGCCCCCGCACCTTGAAGTCGTTCCCGCTGAGGTCGACGCCGCGCACGAAGGGCAGCACCCCGGTGGCCGCCATGGCGGCGCTGGGCGGGCGAGCGGGCGCTAGGACCCGGGAGCGGCCGCTCGACCTCCGCTTCCTTGAGTTCCCGCCCCCAGGCGGTGACGCATTTAAAAGGGCGGGGTCGCGGAGGGGCCTCGTTGCTATTGGCTGCGCCGAGGCGCGCCGGGCACTGCGGGCGCGCCGGCGCGCCGCCACGCGCCGCTCTGCGGGGCTGCGGGGGGCTGCTGGGGGCTGAGCGGTGAGTGCGGGGCGGGGGGGGGACGGGGCACCGGGACGGCTCGGCTCGGCTAAGGTGAGGTGCCCCTGGGGTGCCTCCCGCCCAGCACCCCCCCCCTTGGCAGCCCCAGGAGCGGGGGTCTCCCTGACCCAGCCCTTCCCAGGGGGTCCCGGTGCAGCCCCCCCAACGCTCCTGTCCCGTCCCCAGCCCCGCTGTCCCCTCCCCCGGTTGCGCAACGGCCGGGCGAGGACGCGGGAGCCGCACCCGGGGTGACCCTTGGTCGGGCCCAGCGCCTCGGTGGCCCGCTCGGCCTCCCCTGAGGCTCGCCTGGTGGCCTCACCTCCACTACCCCACCCACCCACCCACCCCCGGAGGCTGCCCCCCGGTGCCGGCTGACGGCGCTCCGTTGTCCTTCTTCCCCTCCCCAGGGCGACCATGGAGTTCACGCGCAAGCGGAGCAAGCGGCAGGACGACAGCGGGCTGGGCAGCGTCCTCGACGTGCTGCTGGCCAACGCCAGGCTGGTGCTGGGCGTCAGCGGGGCGGCCGTGCTCGCCATCGCCACGCTGGCCGTCAAACGGGTGAGGCTGGTGGCCACCCTCGGGCTGGGGCCACTGGGGCTGCCCAGCTTCCCCTGGCCACATCGCACGCAGACGGGCTGCGGGGCTGCACCCTCAGTTTGCCCTCTTTGCAACCTCGGTTGGGGGGTTCAGGGTGCCGTGTCCCTTCCACAAAGGCGTCTTGGGCCCGGTTGCCATTTGGATACCTGAATGTTTTCTGTTTAAAAACCTCCAGGTAGCTAATGTGCGTCTTCCTGGCTTCAAAACTTAATTTTTTGGGCAAGTAGAAGCCCTGCACACTGCTGTGCTTACCCACAGGTTATTAGAGGGGCAGCTGCCCTCTAGTTTGGGATGTAACCACCAAGAAGCGGTGCTGGGAGGACAGCTTGCCATGCTGGGTTTCCTTCTGGAACGTCCCCTTGCTCCTCCAGGGGTGGCAGCCTTCTGCAGAGGGGGCTGGTGCTCGCGGGGCTTTCCCTCCCTGGGTTTGTGTGATGAGCCCACAGCTCATCAGGATGCCCTGGCCAGAACAACCAGCCTTTGGGGGAGCGCGGCTCCTGCAGCAGGGATGGGAGAGCCCCCGCTGTGTTCCCTCTGGGCGCGGCGTGGGATTTTTTTGGACCTCGCACGCATCCCCTCCTTCTGTCTCTCCCTGCAGCTGATAGACAGAGCCACGAGCCCTCGCGATGAAGGCGATCCCAAAGCCGAGCAGAAGACCCTGGAGGAGAGCTGGCAGGACTTGGCCTTGATCAAAGCGACACAAAAACCTCCCAAGAGGCAGAGAAGGGAAGACCTCAGCGAGCCCCTGCTCTCTCCGGCTCCAGCACCGGCACCAGGTGATGCTCGCGGCGGGCACGCGGTCGGGGCGCTGGGCTCCACGGGTGAAGATCACCTTGATGTGCTGGGGCTGGCTGCGCCCTGTGCTGGCTGCCTGGGAGCACCACGATATTTTTAGCTCTGTGGTCGGAAAGCTGACCCGATTGTGCCTTCCTCCGTGGGAGGCTCCCGAGCCGTGGCCCCTTTTTTGGCAGTGCCTGAGCTGTTCGCAGCCCGGCGCGGCGGAGGCCGCCTTGGCTTTGTTTCCCGGTGCCTGGTTTTTGGGTCGGCTCTGTCCGGGGGAGGAAGGTGTGCACGTGAATTGTGGTGGACAAAGGCTGACTTAGCCGGCTGGCTCCAAAGCCGGGGGTTTTTCGGAGTGGGAAGGCAGCCCGGCTTGGTACAGGGCAGGTCCTGAGGCACCGTGCCCCGAGCAGGATCGTTGGCAGCACCGAAGCGACCCGGCACGCACCGGGGCAGGGCTGGGTCTGCCCCAGGGTGATGGGGGCAAGTGGTGGGGCTGAGACTTGCGGGAGGGCTGGCACTATGTCCCTGGTCTGGCTGCTGCTGCTTAGCCTGGGTTGCCCACCTCTAGCACCTCTGGGTGCTGCTGGCTTTCGGGGTTAGTTTGAGCCCTGCGTTGGCTGAAAGGCGCTGTTAGTGTCAGCGTACTGCGTGGTGCCCCTCTCGGCAAGGTCGGCCTCGCCTCTGAAGGTTGAGGGCTGAACTTTCAGCTCACGCCTTCCCCGTGGCTGTGGCAGGAGATGCTGGTACAGCTGATCTGCCCAGAGCTGTAACTTCTTCCCTGATCCCATCCCCTTTTTGCAGAGCCCAGGGCCTGCCCAGCGCCTCCGGAGCCTCCTCAGGTGGAATCCAGCCCCCCGCGCTGCCTCACGCTGCAGGAGAAGCTCCTCTTGCACTACAGCAGCCACCTGGCCGCGCACGAGGCACAAGCAGCGTTCGGCCAGCAGCTGGCCCGGGGCATCTGCACCGAGCTGCAGAACTTCCTGAGGAACAAGTGCCCGGAGCTGCCCTTCGGCAGCCTCTTCCTCAGCGGTCCCCTGCTCGACGGCCTCGGGGTTCTCGCTGCTGACCACGTCCACTTCATGCTGCCCGTGGTCCTCGACGCCACGCTCTGGAGCCTCATCCCAGGGGAAGACACCGTGGTGAGAAACCCCCGGTACTGGATGATCAAGAGGAGGGACCTGGAGTATTTCCCTCGTGGGTGCAGCCCCTGGGACAAGTTCCTCGTGGGTCGGTACCTCTCCTCCAACGTGCTCAACGAGACCCTGCACAAGATGCTGGTGGCTTCCATCAACTGGCCGGCCATCGGCAGCCTGCTGGGGAGCCTCATCCGCCCCGTCGTGGCCTCCCGGGAGCTGAGGCTGGAGGTGAAACACGAGCAGGTGGAGCTGAGCGTCGCCCTCCTCCCGGTGGTGGAGATGGACGGCAAGGTTCTGCTGGCCGCTCCTCCCGAGGGACTGGTGGAAAACCTCTGGCTGGAGAGCTTCGGCAGGGCGGAGGCCTCGAAGGTGAGGGAGCTGGATGCTGGCGACGCCGGGGCCAGGCAGCGCTGCCTCCGCGTCCTGAACGGTGTCTGCGGGAGCCACCCCGCCCTGCACAAGCTGAGCGGCAGCCCCTTGGCGCACGTCGTCCTGCACCTCAGCGCCGCCGGTTCGGACTGGGCGGAGGGCAGCCTCGCTGCCCGCTTCCAGCAGGTGCTCGAGGAGCTGGTGGGCTACCTGGAGCGAGGCGTCCTGCCTTCCTACTTCAACCACAAAGTCAACCTCTTCGGTGAGCTGCTGGAGGAGGAGATCGAAGAGATGGGCTTCCTGCTCTACAGGGCCGTAGCCGAGCCAGGACTCCTGCTGGGGGAGAAATGAGCGCTGCGTGGGGAGCCCCCCGACGTCGGGTGTGCCCCGTCTGCCTGCTGCTCCCTGCCCTGGGTTGTGATGCTTCTAGTTGACTAGTCGGTAAGAGGCCAAGTTGTTGCACTTTACGAACAAAGCTATTTCTTCTGAACAGAATGTGCCTGAGAAGAGGTGGGCGGCGGCGTAAGGAGCCTCTTGCCGAGAGGCTCTGCCCTACCCAGGTCAAACGCAGCCCCCGTGCCTGGAGCACCTAAAGGCGAGTCCCCCCTGCTGGGAGCCAACACGGAGCGAGTTTGGCCTCTGGTTCCCAGCAAACCGCTGTCTGTCCCAGCCTGCCAGGCTCACCTCGTGCTCTGAAACTGAGACCTGAGCGGGGCCGAGCTTCCCCTGCCTCCTGGGGCAGCCCCTTCCCTTGCGAGGGAGCTGGAGAGGCGCGGTCCCTTGCTGCTGCTGCTGCTGCAAACCTCAAGGTTTGGGGTGTCCTGGGTGCTGTGTGGGTCCTTCTGCCAGCACCCAACTTGTTCTTACAGTGCCATGCTGCTGGGCTGCGCTGGGAGCCTCGTCCCTCACCAGCTCTGCAGGCCGGGACAGTGCCAGCCCGAAATAAAGCCCGAGCGATGCCCCTGCAGCTCTCTGGGCGTTGCTGTCGCTAATGTGACTGCAGGGTTAGATTTTGGAAACCCTTTCGGCTGCCAAATGGGTAAACTCAGCCCTACCTGGCTGTTGTGCCCAAAGGAGGGGCTCTGGGCCCCTTTCCTGGAGCCGATGTGGGGTTGGAAGGGTGGTGGCAGAGGAGCTGCGGCCTCCTGGGGGCACAGGCTCCTGGATGGGGGCTCCTGGGTGGTGCTGCCAGCGCCTGCGCAGCTTCTGGCTGCTCCAACAAGCCTCGGCGTCCCCTCCAGCCTGTCAAGTGACCTTTCCGTGCATGTATTGCTGCTGTCCTGGGCTCCTGTTCTCCTGAAGCCTTGTGGTGAGGGGCAGGAGGGGACAGAAACGATGCCTAGAGCAGAGCGCTCACCAGAGCTGCGGTGGTTCGTGCTGCTTCTTATTATGGTCTGTTTTGTTTGAGTGTTTTGTTCTTTTTTCCCCTCGGAGGGGCTGCTGGCGGGCTTTGGCTCTGGCTGCGGTCCGGATATGAAGGAATGCACGCCTGTGGTTAACGGGAGGAGCTATGCTGGTTTTGCACTCTGGTGGAGGTGGAAAAATCCTACGGATTTCAACGTGAGCACCTGTGGTGGTTGAGTTTTCTGTAGTTATCTTGGTTATGGAAGGGAAAGCAAACAAGGACTGTATTTCCTCCCGGTCTGAAGATTAATCTGTTCCTCCAAACCACTTCCCAAGTGTTAGCGATGAGAATAAACCTGCACTGTGTACCCTGCTCCTCGTCTCAGCTCTGTTTTGTCTCCTCTCCCCTGATAAGGGCTGAAGCTGCGGTGCGAGCTGGCTGGTGCTGAGCTCGTGCCATTGACCCTGCGGCTCTCACTGCTCCGCTGCCTGAGCACCAACTGGGGCTAAACCAGCCGAGCTGCTACCAGCCAGCGCCATCAGCAACGCTGACCCTGCTGCCTGCGTGCTCCGCTACCATTTCCTGCTCTGTTGCCGTTTGGAGGCTGCTGCCAGCTCGGTGACTGCATCCCAAAGCCTCGTCATCCTGTTATTTTCGCCACTGGCTCTGTATTTTTAGGCTACAGCTGTTAAGAGGGGTACAGGGAAACGCAACGTGAATTCTCCTGACCTTCCTCCGTAGCCGTAGGCCCGACAGCGATGAGCTGTGGCAGCGTTAGAAGCTCTCTTTTGTTTTTTCTCTCGTGCAGACTTGAAAGTGAACCCGTGCTGCTGTGCCCACCCATGCCTCGAGCTACCCTCTAAAAGCGCGCTGTGTCCCCTGTGTGCTGACCCAG
This sequence comes from Heteronetta atricapilla, assembly GCA_011075105.1. Taxonomy (NCBI): domain Eukaryota; kingdom Metazoa; phylum Chordata; class Aves; order Anseriformes; family Anatidae; genus Heteronetta; species Heteronetta atricapilla. The sequence goes on along the minus strand of CM021744.1, from coordinate 2,803,083 downwards.
GGGAAGTGCCCTGTGCTCAGGAGCAGCCCCAGAGGCCCTGGGGGAACGGCTGAGCGCTGCCCTCTGGCAGAAGAGGACCAGGCAGGTGTGTGGAGCTACTTGCTTTGAAGTAGAGAAAGCCCAAACAGAGGCAGGGGGGCGGGCTGGCTTTCTCAGGGAGCTCAGACTAAACGAAGTGCAGGGAAAAAGGAACTCCCTCCAGGTTCAGCCCCGCTGTCTCCCTATCCCCTGGACGGCAGCAGGACAACACAGATGCAGCTAGGGAGATAAAACTGCTTTCCCTACACCGCTGCAGCTCCCTGCTAAAAAAAAAACAAAAGCTGCAGGGAGTTTCTGCCAAGAAAGCTGCTGTATTGTTCCGATGAGTGAATGGAAAGAACAAGATTCGGGAGGGTGCTTTTATAGGAACAACGTAACTATTGTAAGGTGGAAGAAGCAGTCAGTCAGTTCAGATGCCACCGTATCCCGTTTAAAAATTAAATAATCTTTTAATACAAAGTTATTACTTTAACAAAAATAACTTCCATTAGCTAGCAGCGTCACGCCGGCACGCCTGGAGGTTTGGGGAAGGATGCAGCTTCCAATTCAGGAGCAGCCTAACACAAAGGCTCTTCCTGAGCACTGCAGTTGAGCTTCCCCTGCAGGCCGGGCACCGGCTCCATCATCTCTGCGCCTGGCTCTCCTTTGCAGATGGACAACCAAGGTAAGAGGTGTACGGGGCTGCGACAAAACAAGGGGAAGGGTGCTCAGGTAGCTTTCACCTCGAAGGGCAACTTAAAAATTCCACACTGTGGAAAGCCAGGAACTCGGAGTTAAGCAGCCCTGGGGCTTGTCCTGGTGGCTGTCATCCAGCTCTTCACGCAGAAATGCGGTGTAGATGTGTGACCACTGCCACAGAGAGCTGCAGGTGGACGAGACCCACTGCAGTTTCCTCTGCAGACTCACAGCTTCCAAATGCTTCCGATTATTCCAATCAGCTCAGCAGCCGAGCAGCTGAAAACCAAAGGATAAGACAAGCAGTGGAGCTTGCTCTCAGAGCTGGTCGAACCCTTGCTGCCCAGGCTCACAACGTGTGTGCAGTGGAGGTATCCCCGGCAGGAGCAGGCTGCGACCAGCCCCTCCAGAAGGCACTCACGGGCTCGTTTCTGTAGCGGCTCCCAGCCCCTCAGGAGATGCCGCCCAGGCTCAGTGGTTGTGAGGACAGGTTTTCTTCGTGTGGCCAGGCTGGTGGCAAACGCTACAGGTCCGTGGTTTCTTGGCGGTGCCTCCTGAGGAGAAGTTGCTTGGTCTCTTCGATTTACTTCCCAGCTCCCTTGAGTACCCGCTGCTCCCAAAGTGGTTCCAAGAGGCATCTCCAGAAGCCCCTGCAAAGGAACGACTTGGATTTAAACACCTTTGAAAATATACAGAGGTGAAAAAAGAGGGGAGAGGTTCACAACGGCAGGAGATGAAGGATTTTACCACCCCAGCCACTCAAATTAGTCCTGAAACTGCTCTTGCTGCAGATTTGCCATTTGCATGTTATCCATTTGTCCGCAGCGTCAGAGAAATGTGTGAACAGAACAGGGGAAACTGATCTTTCTGGTTGCGTGCTCTGGGCTACAGCCAAAGCAGAAACAACAAAACCTGCCAGAGTAAGACTCGCTTTTAAAGTAGCTCTGAAAGTCGTTCTAGCCCTCTAGGGCCCAATGTCTGAGGAGGAGGAGGCCAGCATTGAGCTCTCTCACACCGTCTCCACCTCTGTGCTTTGCTTACAGTGCCTTTGTGTCAATGCTTTTTCTGTCTTTCACATCCTTTTTTTTCCTGTGTGATACTCTTTTAGCGGGTGTTTGCTTTCTTTAGTGGGTGTTTGCTTTCAGCACCCTTCCACCGCAGCCATGCTCAGTGTCAAAGCTTCGGGCAGGCTTGGCCTTTCCCTGAGCCCCTAAACTAGGGCAGAGGGAGCACCGCAGCTTCCCTGATGTGACACAAGAGGGTTTAAGGTTGCCAAAGGTGGTGTCACCGCTTCAACTCATTATCAAGTCAGGAACAGCTCTCCCAAAACCCAACACTAAGATCTAGGACAGACAAATCCTGTCCCCAGCAGACGGTCAGAAAGCCTGCTGGGCTTCATCCAGGGACACACAGACAGGCAGACGCGCAGGCTTACTGCGTGTAGAAGCAAAGTATCCTGTTGCTGCTCAGAGCTCGGTGGATCTGTGATATGAGGAAGTGTCCTGCTGGCATTCGCAGAAAGGTAAGCCTGACTCGGTTGTTACAAGCAGCATTTAAAGCGCTGTAACGCTACCGACAGACGCTCTAAAGACACAAACCTGAAGTCTGCCAAGTGTAGGAGTTCCTACAAAAGCTGTGCAGTGACAGCATTAAACGTGTATGAGCAACGTCTGCTCGGTTTAGCTTTAAGGACAGCCTCCGAGCCTTGCCTCTCAGCCCAGGCCCAGCCTTACCCGGTGCTGTGTTTTCATCAGCCCACTGGAAGAAGCCGCACTGCTGCTCTCTGGGTTTTGAGCACGTGTGGAACTGCCGCCCCTTGTTAGGGCCGTCCTTTTGGACGGTGCGCGTGACAGCTGGCTGCTCACAGTTGCAGACTGCGCCACCTCCTGAGCCGGAGTTGTTGCTTCCAAAGAGCTCTGGGCCTCTCCCTCCTCCTCCTGGTCTCTGAAAACCCGCTTGGCCCCTTCCCCCAAAGGGCTGGGGCGGTGCAGAGCCCCGCGGAGCCGCGTGGCTTCTGTCCTCTGACTGCTCGTTAGCCCAGAGGAAGAAGTTGCAGGTATTGGCGTTGCACTTGTAGAACTGCCTGCCTTGATTGGGTCCCTCTTTGCGCACCGTTAACAGCGCGGCTTCGTTCCCGCAGTTGCACACCACTGCGTTGTTCCCGTTGTCTGGAGCAGCTGCAGGAGCAGCCCCGTGTGCTCTCGGTGTGCTCAAGGAGAGGAGATGACCCGCTGCTGGGTTCGGGGTCCCCCTCGCCTGCCTGCTGTCGCTGCTTGCTCTGCTGAAGGAGTTGTTGGCCTGCACGTGGTTAGCTTGCTGGCTGCCTGACCGCGCAGGCTGCGACGATCTGTGTAAGTACTTCAGGTCCAAGAGCTCTCTCAGCATCTCATCGCAGCCGCCGATGCAGCCAACAAACTCCAGGGGCATCATGGGTGGAACGCTGCCTCTCTTGAACTTAAACTTCAGTCTGGAAGGAAAGGAAGAATAGAAACCTACCAGTCTGTACAGCTTCTCATCAACAGACCTCAATTTGGACTTTATTGCTGTGTGTTTTTTTTTTAAGTTCTGCTATATTTATGCTGTTTCCCCTTTTCCCTCCACCTTCTTTCCATCCCCAACCCACAGGAGTGCTGCTCCAGCTTTCCAAGACCCGAACAGAAAACAGCTGCCCAGCCTAGCCCATGGAAGTCTCTGGCCCTGGTGACAAACAGGTAACGTCTGAGGGGTCACGTTTCCCTCAGGGATACCCGGTCTGACCTACCTGTGGACGGGATGGGGCCTACACTCAGCACAGATGCTCTCGTCCTTGGCCACATCCAGGACAAAATCAGGAAACCAGACTGCAGCTTTACAAGCTGGGTAGCCCATGCAGCTGAGATAGAACCTGCCGTGGGACAAAGGCACCAAATGAAGAAGAGGTAATGAATGTCAAGGCAGGCAGTGATGTTTCTCCTCTTTCCTCGGCTGTCAGAAGCTGTCCTAACATTTGGTTTTAACTTGAGAAAGAGGTTCAGCTGAGTCCACACGGCTTACATAGCTGGTGGAGTTCATCAGCTGTAGCCCAAGTTTTCATGCATGCTGCAGAGAGAAGGTGAATGAACGCTTAGAAAGCAGCCTGCTGTGTCTGAAATGATAGAGTGTCACCAACCCGCCATTCCTCTTGGTCTTCAGGACCATGTCGTTGTTGCACTGCGGGCATTTCCGAATGGGAACAGGCATCGCTGGGTAGACTTCCTCTTGCTCAGCGATTTCTGTGGCTTCTCCAAAATACTGAGCCAGGGCCTGGTCCAGCCTGTGAGGGAACAAGCAGAGCATCCTGTCTCCTGTGCAAAAAGCAATCAGGCAGTGAATTAGTGCCTGCTGCCCTCTGCACAGCCCCTCCGAGCTTCTCCATGAGCATGATGGTTCGGCACTGTGCCTCTAGATGTGGGTGCAAGCTGGAAGAGGTCAGTGCACTCTGACATCCCCCCCAGCCAGCTCTGAATTTAATGTGAAGTTTAAACCACGAGGAGCAGCTGGCAGCAGCCCGTGACAGCGTGCCACGCTATGAGTTGCCCCATCCCATGCAGATGCCTGCATGCACTGGGCAGAGCTCCAAGGAGACAACGTGACAGGATCCCACTCCGGGCTGAGCCTCGGATGACAAGCCAGCACTTCTCAGAGTGGCAAAGCAAGCGGAAGAGGGTAAAGATAAAACTCACTTGTTGGCTCTGGCCACAGCCTCAATGAAGACTTGTTTGTACTTCTGGACCTGCTGCTGCAACACTACAGATTTGTCTTTCTTCCCCTCACAGATCAGTTTCAGATCAGCCTCCAGCTCAGCTCGAAGGTCAGGCTTGGACATCTCGTAGCCCATGGAATCGTAGCCTGAGGAGCATATTGCAGGGTAAGTGAAAGAAACGAATAAATAAGGAAGCTGCCCTCCTCCTAACAAGCGCTGCCCGTACCTTCAACCAGCCCCATGCCCAGGTGGCCTGGGAGGAACCTCTGATCTGCTGTAAGGCCCACGTACATCCGTGTCTTGATTGTCTCGATGTGCTCTGCGTGAGTGGCATCAGTCCCTGAAAGCAGACGGGTTGTTAGTCAAATCAGGTGCCGAGAAAGGACTTCCCCTGTGCCTACTGCAGAGTGCAAGATGCTGAAGGGAGAGGGGGACAGAACTTATAGCCAGAAGCAGCACTGGCCTCGTGTTCTGTTGGCACTGAGGCCAACGAGGTGCAAACATGCCCTTGACCTGAACCTGCACATCCCCCTAGGTACTGGAGGCACTCTGCAGATTCCTTAGGATCCCTGGAATTTGCCCACAGGTCTCAACTACCCCTCTGTTCTGTGTATTTAAGTAAATTCGTATCTGAAGTGACACGTAGAGAATTCCCTGCTCTGAGGGTGGGGCAGAACTGGTACTGGGTAAGTTGAGAAGCTCATGAACAAAGCTCTCCCAGGAGTGAGAGGCCACGCTGCCAATACTGACCAATGCCATGTTTCTCCATGAGTGCAATGAGATCCGCTTCTGAGAGGAGCAATGGAGGGCTGGTTTCCCCATCCACCATCTCCACCGTAGTGGGCTGAAAGCGAGACCCTTTCTGATACAGTGGGATAACCTGAAGGGAAGGAGAATCTCTTTGAAAGTGCCTTGCTGGACCGTTTGTGGAAGACAAAACGTCGTGCTAACTGCAGGCCAGTGCAGTAACACAACAGCACCCTGTTCTGGAGGAGATCAAGGCTCAGGGTGCTCAGGATCTGCCAGTAATGAGCTGCCAGGGAGACCACGGAATGGCAAGTGCTGCTCCTCTGGGTGAGTAACCTTCCCAGCGTGGCAGCAGCCCTGTTTGGTCTCTGCAGTGTCAGAAGGGGGAGAATCCAGCCAAAGCTGGCACAATAACCTGGCACAGCTCTTCAGCAGAGATGGCTCTAAGGGAAACAGCCCCTGGGGCAGGAACTGTCCCAGGATGTTCTGTAGAGGGGCCTGAAGCTGGCTGGGAAGTTCTCACATCAGCACAACCCACGTGCAGTTTTAAACTGCAGGCACTCTAGCCTCTCCCACCTATGATTTTCAAGGGTGTTACCTTGTCGCTCCACTTCTCGTAAGGATAGACTTCCAGATAATTTCGGGCCAGGATCATTAGTCCTTGAGCAACAAAGCGCTCGTTAGCGATGTCAATCTCCACGGTTGTTTCCTGCCCCTTGGCGTCCTGAGAGCAGCAAGCCAAAAAATGGCGCACGATGAATTCATACAGCCTCTGCTCATTGCCCTAGCGTCAAACAGAAAGAGAGGGTCAGACTCTCCTCCAGTGTTAGCAAGGTGTCAAGAAGTAGGTGAGGACCCTGTGCTAATGTCCATACTATTAAGAGTTCTGTCTTTATTTTCCAAGCAGTGCCAGCCAGTTACATCCACCTTTATCAAACTCACCTGCAGGTTAGCCGTGTACTTGGTGGGGTGAATGGGCGGGTGAGCCTGATCTGTTTTGGTTCCGCTCCGCGGGGTTGGCCCACCCTGATCCAAAATCCTCTGCGCAAACGCCCCCCAGTTTGGGTCCTGCGTTTGCTGTTGCACTAAGGCGGAGAGGTTCAGCTCCTTGGGGAAAATGTTGGTCTCTGTTCGGGGATAGCTAATAAACCTTCAGAAAGAGAGAAGAACGCTTAAGAGGTGCTCCAGGATGCTTCCCAATTTATTATTTTTTTAAATTTTAAATAACTAAGTTTACCTAGACAAACCTTGCTTTCTTACCCCTGAGTATAGAGTTTTTCTGCTATCCTCATGGTTTCCTTTGCATTTATTTTCAGTTTGCGGGAAGCCAATTTCTCAAGTTCCTGTGTTGGGAGGAGCCAGGGAAAAAAAAAAAAGTATTTGTGCACGATTCTGAGTGGTGAGGAAAACATCTGCTCTAAGCTTCTTTCACATCAGTCTTTTCAGCACAGTTCAAACATACCACAGTGTCCAGGGGCAGGGGCCTCCATTTGCTCTTTGGCTTGCTCCCAACTTCAACAACAGTTGCTACAGGATCCTAAATGCAGGATAAGCAAAATCTCTTTGAAGAGTTCACCCAGACTGATCTTTAAACAGCTTGAGCAAGAAGGATGTGGGAAACGTTTAGCCGGTACTAGATCCCACGACTGTTTACAAGCTCTCCTACCTCCATACACATGTGGTAAAGGACCAGGCATGCCGTGTGATTAAAGAGCCGGTTCCTCTTCCAGTTGAAGACCACGTTGCCATCTTCGTGTTCGTGTGTCACTGTTTGGAAAACCAGATCAGAGTGATACAGCAGGCATGTAGCTAAAAACAGAGGCAGTGGGGCAACGCTACTGGTAAACCTTTACAGTTCTGCGTAATGATCGTGGCAAAGGAAGAGGAAATCACCTCTGCAGCAATCGTTTGTTGGTTGCCTGGCACTTTTCAAATACATTAAACCCTTCAAGACAGAGTTCAGCACTCATTTTCCTCCAGCATACCTTTGATTTTATAGAAGGCTTCAGGAACAAAGGCCTGGATGGCTTTAAAGCGTTCCACTACAAACCCCAGGGTTGGGAACTGGCAACTGCCATAGCTGATCAGCTGATCTGCTAAAATAGCAGGGAAGATCTTCCGGAGCCTCAGCGTCTGGAATCTGGTGAAAGCAGCACCTGGGAAAACAAAACGGACAGTATAAGTGAATACAGCATTGGAGGGTAATGACAACGCTGCAGAGGGCTCTTTTTAATAGTCTGAGTATTAATTTTACTCCAGTTTTAGTATTAAAAGTTGCAGAAGCCTTTCAGTGCCGCATATTAACCTAGCGTTTGCTTCAAATATGTTGTTTACAGCGAAACAGGAGATGTTTTTCAGTTGGTTCTGATCTAACAATCAGAACTACAGAGGGCATTTTTCTCTTGTGTCGGAGATACAGTAACAGATTTTTAAGTACCCCTTGATGGGTTTTAACAGTGTGAATTCCATGTGGCTAGATGAGAAGCAGGGAAGAGTGTTAGCCAGCTATCTAATTTTTACAGCAATCTAGGAGAGCTCAAGAGTTCAAGTGTATAGAAAAAAATAAGCTTTACATTGATGACAGAGCCAGAGCTGACTGTCCCCTGCCTACCTACCCCTTGCTCATGTGCTTTTAAAGAGGTGTGTGCAGCAGCTGTGGCCTAGCAGTCAGCTCTCATCCCCAAAGCATGTTTCCGTACCTATCCTGAGGTCCAGCTCCTGCCTGACATCAACAGCATCGCTGGTTTTTTGATCCGGTTGGGTGAGATTCTCACAGGCAGTTCTGACAGCGTGGAGCGTGATCTCTGAAAAGCGGGCTCGGAAAACCTGCAGGTTTGGCTTTACTGTAAGACAAAAAAAAAAATCTAAGTGACACAAACACCAAGGGAAGGGATAAAGTAATTAACAGCTGTCTTAGAATAGGGTGACAGCATATTCTTTTTATGTCTTTCCACTGGAGGAATGCATTTCTTGTGTGTCAAGGCCACGTATCTATCAGAATTACAGCCAGTGGATGTGACCTGCACACAGCAAGACAGAGAACTGAGTAGGAATGACAGCTCTAGTACTAGATCCGAGCAGTGGTACCTGTTAAATCAGCATTTTAATGGAAAGCAGATTGGTGCAACAGATGCTCTACACACCAGCTTTGCAAACATGAATGATCTCAAAGCCGATGTTCTCTCCTTCTCGGTCGCAGTCGGTCCAGATCACCAGAGCTTGGCACTGCTGGACTTCTCGTTCAAGGGTTCTCTGAGGCCAGAAAACACCACAGAATGAGGCACGCCGGGCCGCCGGCTTTGTCATTTCGTTTCAGAATGACTCACAAAGTGAACACGAAATGCAACGTGTATCCATAGAGACGGATTGTTGCAATAACATCTTGTAATTGTCTCTCTCATGAGACGAGGCGGCTTTCAAAAGAAATGATTCATTTATTTATATCTAGTTCTTTGTTTTTAAAGAAAACCCACAGCCTGGACTGGATTGTAGCACGGTCTGTTTCCTGAAAATGACATTTTTTTGTAAAATTGAGTTGCAATTACCAATTCCACCTTGGTGGAAGCAGCGTTTCTACTCTTAACACAGTAGCTGTTCATTTTCTGCTCTGATTTTACACTAGCAGGAGACTTCCATGATGCAGAAGAACAACACAGACCTAGAAAATCCAGGAGGAGTTTAACAAACTCCAGAAACTTTTCAGTTAAGGACAAAGGCACAATCCTCCCTCCGTCTGAGACAATATTTGCAGAATCAACCTCTGAGCTTTGGGTTTCAAGGAAACTGCTAACAACAACATACCTTAATATCCACGTAGTTTTCAGGACAGTATTTCTCGATTTCAGCTTCAAAAAGAGCTAGAGGGTTGCAGCTGTGCCTGGTAAACAGAGGACAAACAGCATGTAAGAAGCTAAAAACACGGAGAGATGCAAACTGGTGCTGTCCCGTGAGGAAATGCTGTTCAGGTACTGGAATTCATGTCTTATACTATGGGCCTTAACTTAGGAGCCTGCATGAAATGCCAAGTTATGGTTACTCAAAGAAGAGAGGAGATGTGGAAGGCAGCCCTAAACGTGCAGCTTCTCTTATTTTGGGCACAGAGAACAAAAGGGAGGGAAGTTGGATAAAAACGCCTCGCTCCCCTGGGTGAGTACAAACCATTTGCGAAATGGCAGCTTGAAATCGTGAGCCAGCAAGTGTCCCGAGACGGATGTCATCACCACGGTAACGTTCTGCAAGAGACGGGGTGAGGTAATTAGTGCCCGTCGTTTGCTGTAAGCTCCCCAGAGCCCTACGACCTGACACGGTTCTCACAACCCCATACCTCCCTCCCGCTGCTTCTGCCAGGCTCCTTTCCCTTTTTTTTTTTTTAGGGAGCTCCCAGTTCTAAATAACGTTTCTGACAGGTGGGGAAACAGAAGGATGGAAAGTTGAAAGAAAGCCAAGAAAATAAATCCCGACTTCTTGCTTTTGCCAAAACTGGATGAGCGTTTCCTAACTCCAGACTATAATTAGCATTTTGCGCTTCTCTAATCCAGCAGTGGAAGGGAAGAGAGCTCTACCTGGCCAAACATCTGGTAGTCGTATTCGTAGATCTTGTTGAACTTGGAAAACCCCTCTCTCTGGAAGGAAAAGGAAAGTTGCTCAGTTTCTGGCTCCTAATGGAAGCCAAACCACAGCATTCCATCTGTTATGGCAGGGCACAGGAGTACGGGGCAGGTGAAAATCGGGTACCGAGCTAAAACAGAAAGGCGAGGGAGGTGGGATGGGAGTTGCCCACACCATTTAGAGCCATGGGAGTGGCACCTCCCAGGGTCCCAGTATTTTAAAACACACCCGCAGGGGGTGCCAGGATTATCCCTGGCATGGAACAGGCTTGGCTTGACCGGTTATTGTCCCCACTCCTGACAAACAACCCTCCTGCTCCCAAAGATCATCAGTGCCAGCTCTGGATCCCTTCCACCTAATGGACGTCTGTGGAAGTTTCCAGATGGGGCATTTTGATCTTTTCCTACAGAAGCACGACAATGTCTTCCTTTGACTGAGACTGCCAGTGCTCAGGTTCTTAAGAACATCTTGCAATGGGACATCGGTTTGGTCTAGAAGCAGCTTTCTGATTCCTTGGCTTGGAAATTCCAATTATGCAAGCTGTTAAAGGTCACAGAACAAAGCAGCAGCTGAGAGGGATCTTTGAACTCCCCTTCCCAAACCACACACCATCTTGGCTTTGTTATGTGAACTTCAGTATGCCCCTGACACTTGCTGACGCTGCAGAAGCGGTGCTTTCTGACTGGGAACAGATGGTTTCAGCTCCCGAAGGCTTCCACGTACGCTCCAAAGCTGGGAACAGCACAGGGAACTGCTGAGCTCGATGCCTGGAGAAAGCTGTCTGTGTGGAGAGCACAGCTGGGGAGCTGAATCCCAGCAGGGCTTCAGGATCTGAAGGAAAATGGGTCCAAGAATCCCTGAACCATTTGGGCAAGTGGTGCTTGTCCACAAAAGAAAGAGTGTTTGTACCCTCGGGTGGATGGAAAGGGCCAGAGACCCCATCCCAAGCTCTGCACAAGACACATACAAGAGACCAGGAGCTGCACGGGCACTGAGCAGGGGCCCTGCTGAGCTGTCTCTAGCCAGCTGCACCAGGCCCATGGGCACGTGAGCGAGAGGCAAGGAGATGCAGCGTGTTCCTACCCGCCGCATCCTGCTGTTGGAGAGCAGATCTGCAATTCCCCGGGCGGCATCGTTCTTCTCAGCCACGCACAGGACCTTCCGGATCCTCTGCAGCGCTGCATCGTCCGCCGCCCGCGAGAAGAGGCGCCAGGGCTGGGGCAGCATCCTGACCCCACGGCTAGCAAAAAGCCGCGCGTGGAGGCTCATCACAGGCAACGGGGTCGGGTCCCATGGCACCGCGGCATGCGTCCTCGCTCGGGGGCTGGTTCCTGCTGGGGAGACAGCCTGCTTTAGGACCGGGAGCAATGCCTGGGTATCACAGAATGGCTCGGGCTGGAAGGGAGCTTACAGCACACACGGCTCCAAGCCCCTGCCGTGGGCAAGGCCCCTCCCAGCCCCACGCAGCCCCCAGCCCCACGCAGCCCCCAGCCCCACGC
>CM021744.1:2766231-2785797 GCA_011075105.1 Heteronetta atricapilla | reverse complement strand
ACCCAGCAGTGAAGGTTTTTACCCAGCAGTGAAGGTTTTTACCCAGCGGAGGCTGCCGTGAGCGTGGGGTGGACGCGCTGTGCCCGCAGCAGCTCCCTGGCAGCACGGCAGCAGGCGGTTCCCTGCGTGAAGCGGCAGCTGGCGGTGTCCAACTGCATCTCCTGAGCTTCCTGGCACTTCCCAAAATCCCTCGGCCCTGGGGCAGGGGTTGAAGGCAGGGCCACTTCTCCACAGAAAGCGTTTGCCGGCTTCTCAGCTTCGTTAAAGCCCGGAAAGGGAAGGGAGTCCCTAAGCAGGCGAGCGCCGCTGTGAATGTAGCACCGTGCCTTGTTCCTTTGTCCCCTCCCGCGTGCGGGGTGGCCGCTGAGAGCGGTGGGAGGGAAACGAGGAATCCTCAGAGCTTTTCAGGAGGAATCCTCAGAGCTTTTCAGGAGGAATCCTCAGAGCTTTTCAGGCCGAGGGCGGCCTCCTGAGGAGAGGCGGGAGCTGAAGGGAGGCGGGAGGCTTATTTCTAGGTGCTGTTTGCGGTTCAGCTGAAGCCGTGCTGTGCCGGCAAGCCCGCCTGGTGAGCGCTCCGGAGAGGTCTGGGAGGAAAGGACCGGGTTGTTCCACGTTGTGTCCATGCAGGTTTATTTTTTTCTCTTTCTGTTGGGCAGTTGACCTCCGTGGCAGAGCAGGGTCAGCGTCACAGCCCGCTGCTTCTGGCTGCGCCGATTCACGTCGTCGCCGAGCCTTTGCTCACCTACCTCTCGTTCCGGGGTGGTTCTGGACGGGGCAGAGCCGCGGCTCTCGGTGCCGGCAAGGCGGTGCCGCCGTCACGGTGACGCTGCTGGGAGGCTGTGCCTGCTGCTGCTGGGGGCTTCGTGCCCGTGCTTCCCTTGGGAGCCCCCCAGGACGTGTTGCTGGCTGCCTGTCGGGGGCTGCAGCCTCTGCTCCGTCCCAGTCCCGCCGTCCCTGTGGCACTTTGAAGCAAGAGGAAAAGGCCTTGCTGGGAAAGCGGCTGTGCTTTTATTTCTTTTTTAGCGCTCTTCTGATTACGTGTGGAGAACGGCCGTGATCTTACGAGACGAGCTAAAGGTGGATTTGTTTTCTTTGCCTGTTTTTAAAACCTCTGTTTACCGTGATCACAACGCGATCCTTCCGTGCCCGGGGAAGCTCGTGCGGTCTGGGGTTCGTCAGCACGAGCTCGACCCCGCTGTTACTTGCTGGGATAACCGCTCTGAAACCCGAGTTCCCCGGGGCGTGCTGTCCTCCTGCCGCCAGCATCCACGCTTCGGTCCCACGGCCGCCTCCTCCCTGCCGAAGGGCTCTCGGGGAGCTGAGGAGGCACAGCCTAACGGGGCGGAGGGCTTCGTTTAAACACTGGCACTACTTGTAGGCACCGGCAGCAGGGCTGCTTGAGCTCGTCGCGCTCTCCGGAGGCGTTTCCGAGCCCAGGAGGGGCTCGTTGGGGCATTCCTGGTGCGCAGCCGGGAAGCGGCGTGGCTTCGCCTTTTGCCGAAGGTGAGCGGTGTGCCAGGACGTCGGCTGCGCGCCCTCACAGCGCGCTCAGAACCTTCCCCTTTGTGATTCCGTGCCCTCCTGGACGCCGCTGTCACGTGTGAGCTGGGGCTGCTGGTGGAAAACGTTGTGCCTGCAGAGGACGCTCCCTGAAGTCTCGTGGATCTGCGTGCATCTGAACGACTTCCAAGCCGGAGGCGAGGTTCCCTGGGGGAAGGAGCACCTCAGGCGGCACCAGGCGGTCCTCAGCTCCCCGCACCCTGGCTCTGTTCCTCACGGCGGCTTGCGTTCGGTGCTGGAAGACATCCTGGTGCTGTTCGGGTCTGAGGAGGAAGGGACGGACTCTTCCTGCGGGCGGACAGCTCGGGATCGGGGCAGGATGGATGCTCAGGGACTGCTTTCGCGCTCAGCGGGCTTTGCCTGGAGGATTCAGCTGCACTCGTGCAGTGGCAGGTGAGTCGCCGCCGGCTTCTCCCTCCGCCCACCCGACAGCACTGCGGGGCCAGGCTGCGCTGGGCAGTCCTCGCAGCCCCGCCTGCCTGACCGGCCTCATCTCTGCCACAACGCGGCTCTGAGTTCGGGAGGACGCCTCGGGGGCTTGACGGGCACCGTGGCCTGGTGCGAAACAGGAGCTCTGTGCTACTGCGGCTGTGAGGAGCCCGAGAGCGCGTGCCCTTCCAAAACTGGCCCGGGACGTGGATCAGGGAACCCCGGAGCTTGCCGTCCCGTGGCAGAGCTGTGCTCAGCGACGCTCCCGGACCTCCCGACGGAGTGCCGCTGCTGGTCCCGGAGCCCAGCTCCTGTCTTCTCACTCGTTTTCCCATCTCTCTGATCCGCCTGCCCGGTGAAGGTCCCTCTGTCGGCACTTTAAGACTCTTCCCTCGCCTTCGCTGTTACCTCACCGGCTTCCAACGTCCGCAGACTTCCCACGGGTGAAGCTCTCGGTGCTCGCAGCTCCCGCGCAGCATCCCGCTGCCTTGTACCGACGCGCGCCGCCCTCCTTCCAGCGCGAGCGGGGCCGGCTCCTGGTAGCCACGGCGCGATGCCAGCCCCCCCTTCTGCCAGCCCCGGCGGTGCTGTGCGTGGCCACGACCCCCTGCCTGCCCCGAGCCTCCCGCATGCTGCCTGTGGCTCCCTCCTCGCCGCCGGGGGGGGGTTGGGGACAGCTTTCTCCGGAGAATTCCTCAGCGCCGAGGCCTCCCGTGGCTGGCTGCGGGGCCGCGTTTGTGCCCCTCTCCTCCCCTGCCTCCGGAGCCCCCCTGCTTGCTCGTGCTCTGAGGCGCTTTCAGCCCCCGCCACGAGGATGCTCAGCCATAGGAGCAGGCGTTACCAACCCGCCGCAGGTTTCCTTTCTCAGAGAACAGCGCTCGGATTTACCTTCGTCCTCTAGCAATCGCTTCCTAGCAGCTCCCGAGCTGTCTTGCCTTGGCTAGGGAAGCACTGCCTCGACTCTAGCAATATTAACCACGTGGGAAGGGGTGGGAGAGGCGCCGGAGGAGGGAGAACCGACGGCTCCCTCCCTCCCCCCGCCCCCGTCCAGGCACGATTTTGGGGTTTCATTCAGCACTGGAGCCCCCGCTGCTGGTTTGGTGTCTTGGAGAGCTGGGCAGGACCCACCGCGGGACGCGGGGCTGGTGGTGGCGTTTCGGAAAGGCACCCGTAAATGCGATGGGCCGTTGGGCAGGCTGCACGGGCCGGAGGAGAGCGCCTGCTCCGCGCTGTGCCCCCCAAGCACGCCGTCAGGCCGAGCGACGACCCCTACCCTGGCACTCGAGGGAGCTTTGCGCTTGCTGCCGGAGCCGCTGGGGTCACAAAGCCGCCCGCTGCTCGCCCGGATGCTTTTAACTGGAAGGCAGAAACACAGGGTACCCGGCCCCGCTGCTCGCCCCGGCACGGGGCGGGCGTGGATGGGGATGGGGCTGGGCTCAGAGCCGCCTCCGAGGGCCGCCAGGAGGCCGTGATGACTTCTCATCTTATTTTAAAGCACTGTATCCTATTCCTGCATGTTCCGTGTGCGTGCCTGTGTGTGCCGAATGCTTGCGTCAGTAGCTAGAGCGAGTGTGAGCGGGAGAAGTCCCCGAAGCATGTCTCAAGTGTCGTGCCCTAAGTGTTCCTGCACAAGAGTTTCATCGGATGTTAACACCGACCGACTAGTCTGAGAAATGTACTTTTAAAAGAAAAATAATAATAATTATTTATTTGGGTTCAGATATTTTTGAAATACAAAAAAAAAAAAGAAATCGGTTGTATTTTTTAAAGCTCATAATTCTTGTCGTGCGTCGTGGTTCAATTCTTAATTTTCCTGCGCTCATTTAAAAAATGGTTCTGCCGAAGGGTTTTGGTGCGCGGAGCTCTGAGAAACCCCTGGAGCCGAGGGCTGGTGCTGGCAGCGGAGGTGGCCGAGCAGCCCCAGGACTGTTCCCGGGGGATTTGCGACGAGGCTTGGCCTGGTCAAGGCACGTGGAGGCTGGAAGGCACGGAGGCCGAGCTGCTGCACACATCCAAAGGCAAGTCTGGGATGCTGAAGCCGGGAAGGCTTTTTAAGGTGCTGGCTCCGGGGGGTGGATTCACATTTCTTTCCCCCCCAGCCACCCTGGGCAGGGGGTTTTGGCAGGGACATCTGTGCCAGGCAGGGCTGTAACCTCCTCTGCTGCTCCCACGGCCGGGCAGAGCTGGATGAAACCCAAATCCTCCTGCTCTGACCCAGCGGTAACATCTGGTGCTGGTCCACCCGTGCTGGGGCTGTGCTCAGAGGGGTTCCTGCCTCCGAAACGGGGTGAGAAGGAGCCAAACGAGGATCTGGTGGGATCTGCTGCTGCACGGAGCCGCTGCCAGCAGCAGGGAGGAGGCTTTGGGGTGCTGGGCTCAGGGGCTGGGGGTGTTTGTGCCGCGGTCCTGGGTTCGTGGCTCTGGGCGCTTTCCCCTTACAGGACGGGCAGCCCTGGGAGCGGGAAGGTCGCCGCGAAGGCTTCCACCTCCACCTTCAGCGCCTTGAGCTCCTTCTGGTATTTCTCCTCCTCCAGCTTCTCCTTGAACTCCTTCAGCGTGGCCTTGGGGCTCATGTCGTTCTGCACCCGCAGCGTCAGCTCGATCCCTGCGGGGTGGGAGACAGCTGCCTCAGCCCTCACGGCCGCAGCACCGCTGCCTGCACCCGCAGCTGCCGCATCCAGCGGCTCTCCCAGCCCTGCCACGGGGAACCCCAGCTCTCAGAGGGCTGGGGCTGCTCCCCGAGATGCCTCGGAGAGGAGCAGGGCTGCGAGGCGCTTGCTGCCTCGTAACGTGTCCTGTCCCAGGAAACGGGACCGGGGGACCCGTGAGGACAGCTGGACCGAGGCTGCCAGAAGCGTGATTCGAATCCAGGCTCTCAGCCCGCTGCCAGCGTAGTGGCGAGGCTGCGGAGGGTTTGGCTGGCCCCAGCTGTGGCCAGATGTCCTCTCCCACATCCCGAAGCGCAGCTGGGACAGGGATTCCTCGCTTGTGTGCTCTCCCTCACCCATTACTGGGGGGAAAGCCGCCCAGCTGAGCCCACATCGTGCCTGCTTCCAGTGCAGCGGCTCTCCCGGAGGAGCTGCTCCCAGGCTGGAGCTGCGACTCGGCCCCGCACGCCCACCAGCCCGGCCCCCGGTGTCCCGGCTGCCCCAGCCTCACCTCTGTGGATGTACTGAGCCACCATGCGGAAATCATCCTGCTGGAAGCCGCGGGAGGTGAGAGCCGGCGTCCCGAAACGCAGACCGCTGGGGCGCAGGGCGCTGACGTCCCCTGGAGCAGAACGAGGGAGTGACCGAGCCGGGCACCAGGAGCCCCGCGGGGAGCTCTGAGTGCCCTGGGGGCCGGCTGGGAGCGGGAGGCACTGGGGAAGCCCAGGGTAAAGGACAGCACGAGGTGGAGTTTGCGGGGTGCCTACCGGGACACGTGTTCTTGTTGCAGGCGATGGAGCAGAGCTCCAGCACCCGCTCGGCCCGGCCACCGTCCGTGCCTCTGCTGCGCAGGTCCAGGAGAATGAGGTGGTTGTCGGAGCCCCCTGCAAAGACGGGAGGTTGGGGTAAAAACTGCTCCTGATCAAAATTAAAGCAAGAAAAATTGTGGGAAATTCACCAGGGCCTGCCCCTGAGCTGAAGGGCGCCTTTCTGGGGAAGGGGCTGCTTAGCAGAAGTGTTAAGGAATGGTTTTATAGAGTCCTGGGGAACTGCTACAGCCGTGCCCTGCCTGTCACCTCCGTGCATGCACACCCTGGTGGCCTGGCTCGGACCTGGGACCGTGCGGAGGAGCCAGCCCCGTGCCGGTGACGCCGCGCGCTCCTTACCCGTGACAATGTCGTAGCCCAGCTCCATCAGCGCCGCCGAGAGCGCCCTGCAGTTGGCCACCACCTGCTGCTGGTACGCCTTGAACTCGGGCGTCATGGCCTGCCGCAGCGCCACGGCGATCCCTGCGGGGAGGCGAAGCGGGGAGGGGGGGGCAGTGAGTTCTGGGGGGGCTTCCAAAAGGTTTCGGAGGGTTTTTGGGAGAGCCGGTGGGGATGCGCGGCGCTGCCAACGCAAGTCCAGGCGGCCACCAGCAGTGTGTACCTGCGATGGCGTGGTTGTGCGGGCCCCCCTGCAGCCCGGGGAAGACCGCCTGGTTGATGAGGCTCTCCAGGTTGTAGAGCGTTTCCTTGCCCGTCTTGGGGTCCACGCTGCGGGTGCCTGCGGGAGGGGAGGGCGGCGGGGCTCACCAGGCGGCTCAGCCCCCTTCTTTCACCCCCCGGTGACTCAGAGAAGGAGCTGAGGTTGTCCCTCTTCAGCTCCGGGCCTCTAAAGCTCCCCAGCTGCTCGCAGGAGGCCCCAGACCTCTCAGCCCTTCCACCTTTCCCACTAGAGCATGGAGTAGCTCGGCCTTGCAGCTCCCCTGGGGCAGCTCAGGCACCTTTGCGGTAGAAGATCATGCCGGCCCTGCAGCCCCGCAGGGTCTTGTGCGTGGTGGTGGAGACGACGTCGCAGTGGTCGAAGGGCGAGGGCACGACGCCGGCGGCCACCAGCCCGCTGATGTGGGCCATGTCGGCCATGAGGTAGGCGCCGTTGGCGTCGGCGATCTTCCGCATGCGGGCGTAGTCCAGGTTGCGCGAGTAGCAGCTGACGCCTGCGGGGAGACGGCACGTGGTGGGGGACATGAGAGGGTGTTGGGGGGCCCTGGGACAGCCCAGGACAGGGACAGCCCAGGACTGGGACAACGCAGGTGAGGACTCGAGCTCCTGCCAGCACGGATGTGTCAGAGGTCTCTTGGCACCGGTGTCAGGGAGTGCCAACTGGTGTACTGTTGCGTAAGGGCTGATCCCTACCTGCTATGATCAGCTTGGGGTGGAACAGGCGGGCGTTCTCCTCCAGGCGGTCGTAATCGATGTAACCCGTCTTGGGGTTGACCTGGGAGGAGAAGAGGAAGAGGATTCAGCCACCGTGGTGTGGCTGGAGGTCGGCTGCTGTTGCTCCTAAGCAACACTGCCTCTTGAAAACCACCGCAGATGGCTGTGCCCTGGCTCCAGCAGCTCTCCACCCGTACCTTGTAGGGCATGGACTCGAAGAAGACAGAGGTGGCAGAGATCTTCTTCTTATCCGTCATGAACCCGTGCGTCAGGTGGCCCCCGTCGGGCAGATCCAGCCCCATGATCCTGCCGTGAGGCTCCACCAAGGCCGTGTACACGGCAAAGTTGGCGGGGGAGCCTGCGGTGGGAGCACACCGGGGCGGTTACGGGTGTCGGGATGGCGCAGCCCAGCCTGGTGGTCCCGAGGGCATCGTTACCTGAGTAGGGCTGGACGTTGACGCCCCACTTCTGGGGGTCGAGGCCGTACGCCTGCAGGGCTCGCTTCTGACACAGCCTTTCCAGCTCGTCTACAAACTCGGTCCCGCCGTAGTACCTGCCAGAAAATAGGGCAAACCTCGGGGGATTAAAACCGAACCATTTATTCAGAAGTGTGTGCCCAGTGCTGTGCCAGCGGGGGGAGAACAGGGTGCTGCTGTTTGCAGCAGCTGCCCCAGCTGTGACCCTGCTGATTGTCCAGCACGTGGCCAAGGACAGGAGCTGAGAGGGTCAAATCCTGCCCTGAGGGAGCTTGGCTGCCAGCACCAGGACGTGGCCTCCTTCCCAGAGATAAGGTCTCCAGGGGGATGTGGCAGTGCGGGTGGTTCCTTTCCCTTCCCTGCAGGGCTTTGGAGTGGGTCAGGCTCTCCCCAGCCCCGTACCTCTGTCCTGGGTAGCCCTCGGAGTATTTGTTGTTCAGGCAGGATCCCAGGGCCTCCAGAACCGCTCGGCTCGCGAAGTTCTCCGACGCGATCAACTCCAGCCCCAGCCTCTGCCGCTGCTTCTCCTTCTTGATGATGCTGTGCACCTTTGGGAGGGGAGAGAAGCAGATGGGATGTACCCTCGGAAGGGACAGGGACAGGAGAGCAGCCTGGAAAGGTACTGGAGGAGGGAGAGGAGATCCCTTCTTGGTGCAGCCGATCCCAGCAGTTTGCGTGTCCTGCCACATCTTGGGGCTTCTACCTGCCGTGCAGCTGTCAGATAATTCATGTGGCACTTGGGTTAGAGTTGAGGACAACCGCTGGGTGGCTACAGCGAGAGCTGGGCCTGGCCCAGACATCTGAGCCTCAGGCAGGGGGTGTGAGCAGCAGCTGAGAAGTTACAGCCCCGTGGCTGCAGGTGGCCGGAGGATGCCCTCTCTCCTCTCACACAGAGGATGGATGAGTCCTGCCAGCTCAGCCTTGGACCCTGTCCCTGTCCCGAGGAGGTCGCCGTCCCCAGTGTCTGCCGTGCCATGAAGGAGCTCTCACCTCCGGGTCGTTGCTGTCGAGCGGCTCCATCACCATCTTGTTGTGGGAGGCCCAGAGCTCCGCGCTAGGGAGGCCCGAGTTGGCTGCCGAGTTTGCCATCTGCTGCTGCGTCCAATGTCACCTGCAAGCGGAGAGGGGACGTGGTGGCACGTATAGGGGCTGGGGGCTTCTGCGCCGTGCCCGTGTGGTCTGCTCCCGTCCTGCATCTTCCCCAGAAGGAGCGACCGCAGCGGGGTCCTGCTGGGGGAGGAAGGCACCGCCAGCTCCCAGTATTTCCCTGCTGGTTTCAGATCGGTTTGTTTGCTGTAGGCTGGACCATTCCTCACCGCTCCCACCCCCCGGCACTGCCCAGCCAACTTCGTGGGGCTTCCCCCACCCCATCCAAGAGTTTAATGGAGCAAACCAGACGGGCAGCTTGTCTGTCACCTCTCCCTCTTGCTCGGCCTCGCGTTTAAACGCGATGTGACCGCTGCAAGCCTCACCACGCAGCCCCCGAGCCCTGGAGCAGCCGTGACAGCCCCGCTCCCCCCAGCCGGCCAGCACGGAGCCGTGAGCGGGTTATTAAGCGCCTCGCTTGGCTCGCCTGTGCCCAGCCGGTGCCAAGCCGCTGCCGGAGGAGCCCGGTGGAGGCGAGGAAGGGGCAGGGGCTGGCTTCGGGCAGGCTCCCGGGGCTGCGCGAGGCTGCGGGGGCCCAGCAGCTGCCCCTTCCCATCCCGCCACCCCTGGCCCTGACCCCGCTGCCGGCCCCGCACGGCTCCTACCGGCCCGATCCTGGTCCCGATCCCTGATCCGGATCCTGCTCCCGATCCCAGCCCCGATCGCGGTCCCGACCCCGCTCCTGTTCCGCGTGGGAAGCCGCGCGCCTACCCTAGGCAGCTGGGACACGCCCCCTCTGCGCCTCCACCAATCAGCGCCTCGCTCCGCCTCTTCTCAATGGAGTAGAGCAACGGCTCCGGAAGCTCCTCCGCCAATCCGCGGCGCGCCCCGCTCCCCTCGCCGCCTCCCATTGGTCGCTGCCGAGGCGTGGCGGGAGGCGCTGCCAGCACGTGGCGCGCCGGGCATGGGTCACCTTGGGCGGCCACGGGGTTCGGTCCCGGGCACCCCGACCCCCCCCCGACACCCCGAGAACCCTCAGGGCACCCCAAGCCCCCCGGTACCCTCTCTCCCCACTGGCTGCAGTGCTCCCAGCCCCTCTGCCTGCCCCTCACGGGTATAGGGTGATGGCCAGAGTGGGGTCCTGATCCTGGGGGTCCCACTGGGCATGGGGCAGGGTCGTGGCGTGGGCTACGGGTGAGGGTCTAGGGAGCACAGCACGCCCCAACCCCCCCCACGGGGCTCTTCGGGGTGAGGGGTGCCCTAGGGGGAGGCACACGGGTGGGCATGGGGTGGTGTCGTCTTCCTGCTTGGAGTCCAAGTTGGGTTGGCCAACCTGGCCTGAGAGGCTGTGCCCCAGGCAGGGCTTCAGGGGTTAAATCGAGGCACCGTAAAATGGGGAACGAGGGTAGGGAGTAAGAGATCCTACTAAACGCCTCGTGGGCCCGAGCCATGGAAAAATGGAGCGAGGCACCGTGAGTCATGGCAGAGAGGAGCGGTGTCTCAAAGGGGAGTCAGCCCCGGGGGGAGAGAGCAGAGCCAGAGGGAGAACGGTGAGGAGCACGGCGCTGCGGCGGGTCCTGCCGAGGCGGGTGCAGGCCAAGGCGAAGCACAAGCTCGTGGAGGCAGGTTTGTGGGCAAAGGACCGGGCGTTGCACCAGGACACTCCTTGGGTATCTCCCTGCCTAGGAGAAGAAGCATCCTCAGAAGGTATTTGTTGAAGGAACAGGATTTTAGCTTCATTGGTCTAGAAGCTTTTTACTGTCTTACTTTGGCATTGGTCATCCAAAGGGGTTTGTCACAGCTGTGTGATTTGGGTTCCCACCGTTCTGGTTTTGGCCCCTGACCGCTGCTGTAGGCATCCATGGGTGCTCTGACACCACCGACAGCAAAACCTGGGCTGGTTTCTCGGGCGGTGGTGGTTCCTGGGACGTGCAGAGCAGTGGTGGGGCCGTGGGGCCATTCACAGGGCAATGCCAGCCCCCTGCCCCACAGTGCTAAGGCTGCAGTGGCCCTTCAGGCATGGAAGGAGCTGCAAGCCAAACAAAAACCAAAACTATTTTATTATCATTTATTTTCTGACTTAAAATGTGACTCAATGCTGGTGGGCTGGCGGTCAGTGCGGGTAACGAGCTTTGCAGGGATGCAGGGACTTCCCATGAGACGTGTAACGGGATCTGTCTTGATGGATCCCTGGTTTTTACTTGCAGCCGTGGGAGTTGTCCCCGTGGTGGCTGAGTTTCTGCTCAGGTGGCTCCCCTTCCTGTCGGTTCCGTCCCTTCTGGGACGTGTCAGATCAACCCAAGGCATTCAGATGATCCTCCTCCCCCTGTTGTGTTTCACCGGGATCCTGCTGGATCCTGCTTGAATTCCTTGTGCCTCACAAAGGTTTCTCTGCCTTTCTGAAGCTTTGCAGATGCTGTAGAGAAGGGTGGTCGTTATGAAGTTATATTAACTAGATATCCCAGCTTTGTATACACATTTTGAGTACAGTTGCTAGCAAAGACTTGCTCCCCTGAGCTGTAGGAGCCGCAGCTAATAGCGGTGTGTGCTGCTGCCATTTCAGGACTCTGGCCTGCGGGGATGGAGAGCGTCTCTTCTTCCCCATCGCCCTTTCCGGACACTTCCCCCACCGTGCCTCCTGGGAACGCCACTGCCCACGATCACTACTCCGGCCTCCAGAAGAGCATGCACATGCTCTCCATGGTGGTGTACAGCGTCGCCTGTTTGCTGGGGGTGACGGGCAACGGCCTCGTCATCTGGATTGCGGGCTTCAAGATGAAGAAGACGGTGAACTCGGTGTGGTTCCTCAACCTGGCCATCGCCGACTTCATCTTCACCTTTTTCTTGCCCCTCAGCATCGCCTACACGGCGCTGGGCTTCCACTGGCCCTTTGGGAAGCTCCTGTGCAAGCTGAACAGCACCATCGCCTTCCTCAACATGTTTGCCAGCGTCTTCCTCCTGACGGTCATCAGCATGGACCGCTGCGTGTCGGTGGCCTTTCCCGTGTGGTCGCACAACCGCAGGAGCCCGGAGCTGGCGGCCAGGATTGCTGTGGGGACGTGGGTCCTGGCCCTGCTCCTCAGCTCCCCGTACCTCGTCTTCCGTGACACCGTGGTCGGCTCCAGGAACGTCACCAGCTGCTACAATAATTTCGCGCTGTCCGATGACTACACGTCCGAGGCAACGCGGAGGCTGTGGAGGATGCGGCATAAAGCCATGATCATAACCCGATTCCTCTGCGGCTTCCTCATCCCCTTCACGGTGATTCTCCTCTGCTACAGCGTCGTGGCCGTCAAGCTGAAAAGCAGACAGTTAGCCAGCTCCGCCAAGCCGTACAGAATTATCATTGCTGTCACGGCCTCGTTTTTCCTCTGTTATTTCCCCTATCACGTCTTCTCCCTGCTAGAAATATCCAAAAACTCTTCCAGTCACGAGATGAAAATGGCCCTTTACATAGGGATCCCCTTGGTTTCCAGCCTTGCCTTCTTCAACAGCTGCATCAACCCCATCCTGTACGTGTTCGTGGGGCCGGATTTCAAGGAGAAGTTTCGCCAGTCCATCCTGTCGACCTTCGAAGGGGCTTTCAGTGAGGACTCGGTCCTGGCCAGCCTGACCAGCAGGAGGAAGTCCAGGTCTGCTTCGGAAGCGGAGGTCCCGAGGGTCTGAGCGTGCTCTGCATTGCCGGCACGGCTCGAGGGGCAGTTCCCATCTCGTCTCTGCAGTTTCCCCTCCTTTTGGAGCTGTAATCACAGGACTGAGGGCTGCGAAGGGCCGTGCATGCTCACAAACTGATCATATTTTTGGGGGGGCATCTCAATCCTACCATGACTTAACCAGACAGCTGTCTGGAGCTCCGGCAGGGCAGGACGTTGGAGTAGCAGCATTTTCCTCCCCGTGCCCCTTCCTTGGCTGCCTGTTTCCATGCACCCATCCTTTTGCTGGGCATTAGGCCTGTCGGGCTGTGCCCTGCCTTGCTGCGGTGCCCGGCATCCCTGGGGGCTGTGCTGGGGGGATGACCACTGGATGGGTGGTGCTGCCGATCTGCCACAGCTTCTGGATTTTTGCAGGCGACCCTTTATAAAGCTCACTGGGACTGGGACTGCTGACGGGGCTCCCTTTATGTTCCCCTTTTCCTAGGGCTCCTGAGGAGGGAACTCTCTGGTGCCCTGCACAGCCTCTGCCGAGCCCAGCCCTGGGTCACCGTGTACGTGCCCGGGGGAGGCAGATGGGGCCAAATCCTGTCTGCTCCTCCGCTGGGCCCACCTGCCTGCAGCACGCTTGTACAGGGCAAGCGAGCTGCTGGGAGAATTTGTCCCTGCACTTGCCAGGCTCTCCTGGTCTTTGCCAAGATGCAAAAATTCTGGGGTTCCACCAGGGGGCAAAATCGGGTGCAGCTGTCTCGGTGTTGAGGCCGTCCAGAGAAGAGGATGGAAAGGGAGAGAGCTGTTCCATAAATCCCTTATAATTAAATCTGTAATAAAAAAAAAAAAAAAAAACAAGCATCCTTTCCCGTATATCATACCAGTCTGGTGCACGGGCTGCTAAAGCTTAAGTAAAAAGTGATTAAATTAAAAAAATAAAACAGAAGCAGCTTGGACGTGCAGTGGGATCCACCCAGAGGCACTCTCACAAATGCATCTGTTAAAGAAACAGGGTTAAATGAAATAGTAACGTGTATTTTTGTAGGATCTGGACTAGCTAGTAAAGCATTCATCTTCTCTCTCTCTCCAGATGTGTGGCAGGACGAATTATACGATTGCGCTCCAGTTACTTGGGTTTGATGTGCAGCCTATTTCTGAGCAATGCTTGTCTGTGTGTGACATTCTTCTCATCATTATCGAGCTGAAATCTGGCTTTTTGTACTGTTGGTGAACAAATATTAAACTTATTTGAAACCTGCCCAGCCTGCTGTGTTGCCCGTGTGATAAAACACTCGGGAATCCGTCTGAGCTGAGCAACCAGATGAAAAGATGAAATGCTCCCAGCCTGACTGCATGAACCTACAGGCACCCCGCTGTTCTGCGTGGATGGCTGTACTGAGTGAGAGCTGCCAGTTGAACACGGTGGGGATTAATTATGGGTCTGCTGGGCCGTGCAATATTAAATGAAGGTCGTGATCCTACCGGCACGCGTGTGCTTAACCTGAAATTCATGCATAATCCCACGGAGATCAGGGAGCGTAACGAGACCATCCGTATGTCAAGCGTGAGCGAACGGCAAGCGTTACCCTTTGCCACAAATCGCTGCCTGTCAGGCAGATAAAAGTGCAATGTTTGCTGGGCAGTGTGCAGCGCCGGGGCTGTTTGCTTGCTCCTGGTGGTGAACTCCAGCATCGATCACGGTGTCAAGGTTGCGCAGCCCGTCGTTTGCTCTTTCGGGTTTTCTTCATCTGTTTGCAGAGCTCACGTAATTCCTTGTGACAAACGTCTCCGAGGCTGCAATGAAGGCCTTGGCCTCTCATCGTGTCTCCCAGCACCCTTTAAGGACAGGGCTTGAAGCGTTGGCCCAGACTGTGAGAGGAGAGAAGCAATTTTCTGCGTTGTGTGGGCACACGAGGCGGGTACAGGCTTCCCATGGGACATGGCTGAAATGAGGCAGGGGGTCAGGGTGGGCTAAGGAATTGCCGCTGCAATAGCAGGAGATAACTGCCTTACAGAGCACCTCCTTCTCCAGGGCATCCCGGCCCTGGTTCATCAGCAAACGTCAGAGCCAAGACCGAGCTGTCCTCTCCTGGGCACAATTATCCCTCCCAGAAGTTGCCTCCGCTCTAAGAGGCGCGTTATCATGGCTAAGCAAAACTGTGTGTCTTTACAAAGCCGGACATCTCCCTGCAGATGGGGAAGGGCCGCACAGAGCTTTCAGGTGGTCATTTCTGAGAACAATGTCAAAATACTGTTGGGAAAATGAACGAGGAAGGGAATGTGGTAACCCCCGGCTCACAGCCGTCGCTGTGTCGCAGGATGCACCTGAGATAGGAATGGTTCTGTCACCCGGGCTCTGATCCCAAGCCTTTGTGCTGTGAGAAGCCAAGCTCACATCAGCACGGGGTTGGGATGCCCACGGACTGGCTCCAAGATAAATCTCCCTCGTATCGAATTCCCTCGTGTTCCGTCTCATTATCACATTGATAATTATGGCAGTCCCTTATTCCTAACTAGAAGGCAGGCCGCTCATTCTCTCTGATACTCGTGTTTGTCTGGTGCGTAGCTAGAAAAGCCTGAATGAAAAGAGAAAAAAAATAAAAAAAAAAGAGGGAGAGAAAAATTTCCAAAGGCATGTAAAAAATCCCAAGAGCTTGAACAACGTTTTGGCAGCTGTGCCGCCCTCTGACGCAGCTTTGCTCTCAAGGCTCTTTCAGATGCGATCGGATGGGTGGTGCTGGGCTCCAGGAACAGCCTGAACCCCGCGGTGTTTGCAGTTATTGAAACCTTTCTCAATATTGCAGATTGTCTGCCCTGCTGGCACGGGGCTGATTGGCCCTGCGGAGGGGCCGTTCCGCCGGCGAGCGGACAGCCCTGCTCGTACAAAGAGGGCTGGGATGCACGGAGCCACTCGGGGCTGTGCATGGGGAGAGCAGAAAATAAGCAAGATTTGACAGTCAGGGTGTTTGGGGTGAATTAGCAGTCTGGTGAGGTCTTTAATACTTTGAAGTTGAGCGAGGTAGATACGGTACAGCCCAAACATCTTGGTGACGAGCTCAGAAAGACTTGGCGGGTGATTTTTGGCTAGAGGCTCCATCACGGTGAGCCCTAGGGTAGAAAACCAAAGCCCATGCCTTCTGAGTGCAGAAGTTGTGCTGGCTGGAGCTGTGGTCCAGAGCTGTCCTCCAGGGAAGGTGATACCTCACTACCCAGTGCAGATGGAAGAATAACTAAATGGAAAGGGGGAGGGCAGAGTAGGAGCTGAGACAGCCTTGAAAGCACCAGCAGCACGATGGTGGGTGCAAATGAAGGGGAGGGTGATTGCAGCAGGTGAGGAAGGTCTCATTAAGGAGGACTTAATGAGATGATAAAAGCCTGTGTGAAAGCTCCTAGTTCCCTTGCATTTCCTCTGGTGAAACCTTCCTGGTGAGTAAAATTTTTAAGTGTCCTGTTCTTTGAGTTTGGGGAATGGACTTGTTAGATGAGGTTAAACAAAAGGCAACGCGTGGAGGTCTGAGAGCAGAACCTCTTCCAGAGCTTGCTGAAGTTAGGCAGGAAACAATATGACAAGTTAGAGGATCGATATTGGTAAAAAGCTTCTCTGTGAAGGAGAGGTGTTGGTAATAAACAGTGTTAGTAAATCATACAGGCCAATCCTTAGCAGGGTCTCTCTATCTTGTCTTGGTGTAGCGGCAGGGTGAGGATCCCCCTGTGCAGGAGTTAACCTGTTATTGCTGCCCCAGGGTCAGCCCTGTTCAGCACCAAGCTGGGAAGGGAACAGGGTGTCTCTGCTGGTTGCACTTTGGTCCTTCCCTGCACATCTCCTGGTTTCTGCTTAGCTGCACGGGGCAGAGCTGGACGCCAAACCTTTCTTTACTCTGTACATCTGTGTATGTGAGGCACAGGTTCTCTTCTTCTGTACTGAATTCTGCTTTAACGAGCAAGCCTGCTGTACAGTGACCCCTGACTAATTTGAACCCTTCCTTTATCTTCACTAACGTGATGCGTGCTCACTCCCTCCCCATGAAGGAGCTGTAGCGTAGCACAGCAATACAGTGAATGGCAAATCACACCAGGAGCCGGTGAGTTGGACAGAGAGGAATGGGATGTTTGGCACTGTGTAGCTGGTCAATTTTCCTAAAGTGACATTGCCTCATTGTTCAGTTCAACGGCTTTTGTCTAATGGAGAATCGAAGGGCAAACCATGTCTGTAAACAGGAGGCGTTTGGGTGTTAGGCAGGCTTTGCAGGACAGAACTGTACGCAATAATAGCAAAGAGAATATGTGAATGAAGCAAAAGATGCTACTGCTGTTCTGTTTCAGGGCAGGGTTTGTTCAAATTCTCACCCTTTCATCCAGCTTGAGACATTTTTCTGTGCAGTGACCTGTTAAACGCTGGCTATTCCAACAAGTCTCTCTCCTCTTTGTTTGAAGGCTGATAGGAGATAACCCTGTGCCCATGCTGAAAGCTGATGCAGCAGATCTCTGTTAATCATTTCAGACTGACCTGGAACCCAGAGCACTGCTAGAAACAGGAAAACAAACTAATCGCAGTGACTTTTTCCAGACAAAGCTTCATGACTCAGGAGGAATGTGACTGTAACAGAGAGCTGGTGCCTGTTTCCTGCAGACAGACAAGCCACAGTTAGGCAGTAATACTTGATAAAACAAAAAGAATGCTGTCTACCTACGTAGCCCTTCACATAGATAAGATGTGTACTCTGCTCTGGGGCCTTTTTTAAGGCACTTTGGTTCCCAGAATTGGAAAATAGTATTTTCCAGATCACTATCAAGTATGGGAAAGAAATCATAAAATTACTCTTCCTTTCCTTGATCCAGAAATGTATTTATAGCTGCTCACAGTCCTGCCTCACTAGCTAGGTAATATCCAAGCTGGCATCTTCTGGAAACCAGATACAATCGTTCCCGAGGCAGGGATGGGAGGTGGTGGCCTCCAGGCTGTGCTCGGTGTGAAGGTGCCCATGCACTGCAGAACATCCCCAGCAGGCTCAGAACGGGTGTGTAGGGCAGAGGATGTCTTCAGGATGCCTTGTAGGACTAACTGCTGGGAAGAAAAAACATGTTCACGGACGTGTTAGGATCAAATCAAAATGTTTCTCTGGTGTACCAAGCTTAATAGCTCTTAGCATGATGTAGATTGGTGGAGGACTGTAACATCCACTTTGTTTTAAAACAAACACCCCTCACACACACAAAAACCACCACCACAACCCGGCAGAGCAGTGATGGATGAAGCTTAGGGCACTGGATGATAGTAGCATTTGTCTTTTCTCAGGTGATGTATGCAGGCTGTCATCCATCCATGGGATGAGCAGCGCCCTTCACCTTGGCTGGACTAGGCGTGGATTTTTTTTGAACGTTTCTTTCTGCCAGGGTTGCATCTGGATTTAGAACAGCAAATCTCTCTAAGCCACTATATTCACACCCTGTAATTTTTCAGAATTCCTCAGATGATTGCTAATTGGATCATTGTAACCGAAATAAAATCCAGGTGCTCATTTTGGAGGAACTATTTGTAAACTCTTGGGTAGCATATTGTAAAATTAACAAATCCCTCTCCCTTGGGACTTGAGATTTAAATTTACATTCCTCTGATCAGAAAAAAAAAAACAGAGGCAGGAAAGAAACTGATTTGCTCTAAGAAAACAAAGGCGGCAGCCTTAGAAAAAGCATCAGAAGACAATCTTTTTAGTTCCTGGTTCTGTGGTTTGCTTAGGCAATGTCAGGAATTTGGGGCAGCGTGAATCAAGTAGTCAGCAAATTCTGGGTGTCCCCAGGGTATTGAAAAATGCGTCTGGGGAAGGCTGCTAATTGCATTATGGGTCATTGCTTCAATATGTGTTGTTTCTAGCTGTTCTGCCTTAAACTGCTCTGCCGTGGCAGCCTGTAGTGAAATCCTGCAACAGTGACTGATGCTAAGAGAAATCTCTGCTGCTCTGAAGAGGCTAACAAAAAGCTCAAACGCTCCTTCCCACAAAAATACAAAACAAAAATGAACATATAAAGAACAGTGCACCTGAATGAACAGTGGAAACACCAGCATGTAAACAGAAAAATGCAGACTGGAAACGGGTGGGGATGGCGAGGAGGTACAAGGCCCATTTTCTTATGCTTAGCAGCTCAAAGAGACGCTCCAGAAACACAGAATCACTGCAGCAGTGTGTGTCTGAGGGTACAAACAAGCTGACGGTCTCCCTGCTCACATATTTCAGACAGATGTCTTTGCTCTGCGAGAGTGCTACAAGGGGAGAGCTCTGCACCTGGCAGCTGCTCCGCGGCTCCAGGTTAAATTGCTCTCCTGCCCGGCTTTGACTGCTGGAAGAGGAAAAAGAGACAACTGATGAAGTGTTAGAGCGCAAGGAGCAAATATTGTGAGCCATGGGGAAGCACTGGTGTGCGAATACTTGATGTGGAAAATACAGCTCATAAAGGTAGAAACTGTTTCAAAACATTAAACCAAAAGCTGTTGTTTTTCAGGTGCGTTTGGTGAGAAGTCCTGGCAGCTGTGCCTTTTCTTCCTCTTTCATGGTAATGTAAGTATCTGTTCAGGTGTGCCAGGCCTTGCTCAAAGGCATCCTGTATGTTGCAGTCAAGGAATAAATAAGTATAATTCGTTTGTGAGAAAAGCTGTGATGAAAGTACCTGATTTGTACCTTTACTCTAAAATGGTAAATTTCTGATCCATATGCAATAAAATGCTGTTGCTCTTGGGCACACTGAAAAACGTGACTTGAAACATCTAGCCACAGAGCTAGTGGAAAAAGGATCAGAGAAGGAAAAAGGTTTGGTGCTTGAGTATTTACTTGGAGGGGAGGGGAAGGAGGGACAGATGGAAAAGCCTGGCAGGAGCCTTATCCTCCTCAATCTGTGCAGGATGACACTATAAAGTTTGTCAAAGGAGTGAAAGTACACATAGCTTTTGTCATGGATGCTGTCCTGTGATAAAACTGGGCTTTTAAAGAGTGACTAAACCCATCCTCTTGCTGCAAATAATGTAAAACACACCTTCATCCAGTTTAACCCAAGTGTGTTATGAGGGGCGTCCCAACAGGGGACTCTGGACAAATTGTGGGTGCTTTAGACAGTGTTTACAAGGGAATTGAGGGACCACTTCTTGCTGTTGTTTTTGCCTTTGCAGAACATCTTTGTTCTCCACAAACACTGTTGGATCAGCTAGCAATGGCTGCGTATGGTGAAGCCCCTCCATTTTGCTGGTGGAGCCCACAGCAGTGCAGCCCCTCTGGGAGCGCAACCTGGCGCCATGCAGACAGACATCTGCCCTCTTACACCTTTGCGAGGGGGCTCTCACAACCCAGACGGGGGCCGCCACCCACCTCCTGTGGTATTTAAAAGGGGAGGGAATCGATAAAACGCAGCTTTGGTAATGGGAACCCCCAAACACCCCCCCACCGGCATCGCGGGGTCAAGATGGCGGCGGCGGATGCTCCCCCTCAGCTGCGTCGCGAGGCCTTGGCGGGAAAGGCGGCGGGGGATGGGGGGGGGGGGG
>CM021744.1:2638708-2766131 GCA_011075105.1 Heteronetta atricapilla | reverse complement strand
GGGGGGGGGGGGGGGTGAGGGCGTCGCCTCGCGCCCGCCCCTCGCGCTCCCCCCCTCCCTCCCCTCCCCTCCCCGCGCGGCGCCGCCATCTTGCGAGCGGCACCACCGGAGGGGCCGAGCTCCGCCGCTGCCTTCGCCTCTTCCCGACCCCTCCGGCCGGGCCGCTTCTCCCGGGGCCGGGGGGCCGGAGCCGGCAGGTAAGGTATTCACCGAAGGGGTCTCTCCAGCCCGCTCAGCCCAGCTTCAATCGGCTGCGTGAGGGTAGGGTGTCCCCTTCCACAGCACCCCCCCCCCCTTTCCTCACACAGGGTCCGCCGCCTGAGGAAGGGGCTGTGAGGGCCTCGCCTCAGGGGGCTCTGAGGGAGGGAGTCTCCCTTTGGGGCGGCCTCTTTGCCCCCTCTCCAGGGCAGCTGGGGGCTCATCGCTCCCTCAGGTGAAGGGGAGCAGCGGGGGTGCCTCCAGGCCCCCTGAGGGAGGGGATCCTTAGGTCCGGGGGGGCTGGGGGTGTGCAGCCCCCCTAAAGCAGCTGGGGGACACAGGGAGGTGTGGGGCTGAAGGGGTGACCCTCTTGCCTTTTAGCCCAGAGGGACACAGCCCTATTTCTGGGGCTGAGGTGTATTGCATCCCCTCATGGGGAGTGGGGCAGGGGGCGTCCGGTCTCCCCCTAGGCCTTGGGGATCCCAGGAGCGATGCTGTGGTGGTCCCAGGCGGTTATCGCTGCCTCGGTGGCTGTTGGTGTGCACATGGTCAGTTTGTGGAGGTGTAAAAGCCCATGGAGGTGAAGCAGGTGGGAATAGGGCTCGTGTACATCCAGTCCTGTAATTGTTGCCATCCTCATGTGTGCAGCCCAAAAGAAAAGGTAGGAATTTGTGGGCAGTGCCTATGTGATGCATGCGTTTTCTTCCAGTCCATGCTGGCTTAGAAGACCTGCCTGCCTAAAGCCAGAGAGGTTTGTGGTCCCACGTGCATTTGTGGAGTCATGTCTTTACACACCTAATAAAGTTTTTGTGAGCGTGCTGTTATCCCAGTACCCTTCTAACATTTGATACATCGGTGTTACCCTGCAAACAGGACTTCTCCCTGCCTCACACACAGCGTAGCCCACTTGTTGCTGCTGAAATACATCCACAAGGAAAGTCGTTGGCCTATGGTTATGAGAAAAACCATCTTTGGCGTTGCTTGTGGATGTCAGCGTCGTATTGTAGAATAAAATGCATCCTGAGTGATGAACAGGAAACAACGCTTGTCTTTCAGCACATTCCTTCATTCCCCTCATTTTCCTAATCCATGCAGAAAGGAGGTAACATAACTGGAAAAAAAAGTCATAAAATCACCATGTAAATATTTTCAGTACAGTTTGAAAGCTCTATTGACGTTATTCCAATCTGATCATATAAGAAGGCTTCTTCAGGTGATGTTCCAAAACCTAAACGCATTTCTAGTACATGCCCACTTTGCTGGGTTTAAGATGTCTTTAACGCCATTACGGATGTTTGGCAGGCCACCTGGGAGCTGTGGAGATGAAGCGTGTAGCAAAACGAAGGAATAGGAGCTAGGAAATGGAATTTGATTCTTATTTTCCCTTAAATTGTGGGGAGCCTAGTTTGGGAGGGGTGTAGGCAAGCTTTAGACTGGATGTCTGTAACCACTGCCTGTTAGCGTTTGGGTGTTGGTTTATTTATATTTTTTTCTTTTCCCAAGTGTCTGAAAGTACAGGCAGAAAGGGTTTTGCTTTAATGGTTTAGGGTATGTATGGGCTTGTGGTATTCCAGGTGTATGTATCCAGGCGAGTTGTGGTATTCCATGTAAGGGTGTACCAGGAAGCCAGGTGTAGGGATCCTGCCGGGTTCTAGAGGATTCAACAACCGGGCATTTAAATGCCGTTGCTGAGGTTGTCCCTGTCTGTGCTCTTTCTGCACGTTAGGGAAGTTTTGATGAAGGGCAGGATTTCATTCACAGCAGCTGAGCATAGCACGGCCTCATGGGGCAGGGGTTGGCGTTAGGAAGTTCCTGACTTCACCCGGCTCCTGCCGCAGGATGAATTGGGTACGCTGCTGGGACTAGGCCAAGCCAAGCACGAGCATGGCAGGTTGCAAAGGTGAGCTGGGGCAGGTTTTTAGCAGAGCTAGCCAGCTGCTCCTGCAAACATGAAACCTCTTATTTTTAGGTGCTGTTTGGGAGCACTTGATAGTCACCAAGCCTTCAGTTTTTTAGAACAGCTACAGGTGACTTGAAGAGTTAGGTTTTTCCTCAGGGCGATGTTTGCCAGGGAACTTACTGATTTATCTGAACTCCCACTTACTTTGTTTTGAATTGCACAGCTCCTGGTTGATATTTTCAGCCCCCTACTTAATGCTAAACCCCTACAAACGAACTATTTACGCACAAGTGAGGTGCTGTAGCTTAGGACCTTTTTGGCTGCTGGCAAGCACGATTGTTTCTTTTATTTGAGCAAAATGTGTTAGAATAGGGCATGAAAATGTGATGTTTCAAAAAAGAATAACATGTGTGGAGATGGAATCCCATCAGTTAGTGGTGTTTGCCTTTATTTTGGTGGAAAATGTATGGATTTCCTCTTGACGTTCTTCTCCTGTCTTCACAGGAGAAATATTAGTATCAAAGAATGACAACAGCTGCTTCACCAAGTGGATGCATTGTGCGAGAGGCCGTTATTTACAGCTGCCAGCTTTACTGAGCTCTTCCTTACATTTCATCCTTATTTGTAAGTGTATAATTTATTGAAAAGAGGTGGAAAGATGCACGGCTATGGAAATAGACTCCTCTAGTCAATTTAGCAGAGGGCTTGGACCTAAAGGCTCTCTTGGCTCAGCTCTGCCTCTGACTGGCTTTGTGATTTTGGAAGTCAGCATTGCTCGGTTCTAGAAAGAGAAAAGAGAATCTGTGCTGCCAGATGATAGCCTGAGGAAAAGCATTTAATAAGCAAATAAATAAATAACCAACTGTTAAGATGTTGTCTAGGGGAGAACCTTTGGAGACCTCTACGGAAGCGTTTTGCTGGTGGATGCGTAAAGCCTGGGGACAGGAGAAAAAAGGCAAGAGAGGCACAAGTCCGTTCTTCGTGCCACGCTGCTGGGTATGCTGAGCTAGGGCTATAAACGGGGTAGCTTGTGGGTCACAAACCACTGTAAGGATATCTTCGTGGTGCTATTAAAACATTGGTAAATAGCAAGCATGATGGAGAATACAGGACTATGAGAAATCCTTCACTGTCTAAACAGAGAAAAATTGTTCGTTTTTGATTTTTAAAGCTGTGACTTTATCAGGCCTTTGCTCTCTTCCAGTCTTCTAGGAGTGGGAAGACAACTTAGGTTTGATGTTTTGTGTGCCATCAACTGAAATTGGGGCCAACATGAATATAACGAAGGGAGGACTGGTGCTGTTTTCGGCTAATTCCAATTCATCATGCATGGAACTATCGAAGAGGATTGCGGAGTAAGTAAAATCTGCCCCCAGGGCAGCTTGGGATCTCGGTGCCATTGTAATGGGACTTCTTTTAGTGAAGATGGATTTCTCTGTTTTATGATAGTTACCCGGGAAAGCTCTCACAGCTGGGATGAACATCTGCCGTATGGTATTGCACAGCCTATTTCAACAGATCGATAACAAAGAAAGTCCCTTGTGATTAAGTTGTTCAGTGACAGGTCGCGATCGTCTGTAGCACGTTTTTGAGAATGTGGGAAAACCAATGTTTGGGTAGCATTAAATACTCGCAGCAGGAGTTTTCAGCATGTTCTCAATCTCCTTGTAACGTTTTTCATAGGGGCAAAGCTAGATCTGTCCTCGCTGTATGCTTTAGATGGGGACATTTGATTAGCTTCAAATACATGAATAGCTTCAGAAGAGCTTGTGTGGCTCAAGTGGTCTTTTACCTTGCTCTTGTAACAGCATTGGGATGCTCAGTGCAGAAGTATCGTGTGCTGTGGGGTTCTTCCTGAGGCTTGTGCACCCAAAGTTACATAGAGAAAGGCATCGTGCCTCGGAAGGACTTGGGCACATGTGCCTCTCATTCTTTTTCTCTTTTTATTAGTGGTGATGGGCTGTGCTCATAGTGAAATGGAATAAACACAGCAGACACTCAGATTTCCTATTCTCTCCAGACTGACATTGATCTATGGAAAAGGATGCTTTAAAAGCGGATTCTAAGCATTGTGAACACTTGTTGTCACCTGTCTATATAGATACAGAGAGTGCAACATCTGTAATGCCTGTAGATATATACACATGAGAAATTGATGCATAATTTAATAAGCAATCTTTTTATTCCTTTGGTTGTCCTTCAGAGCTTGACTTGAAAATGAATTTAGTTTCACCTCCAGTGCTGCTGCGTTAAGAGATTTCCACCATAGTAACTGGTTTTAGTGTCTGGGGTTTTCTTTTCCTGTTTTTCTCCTCAAATATGACATTTTCAGTAACATTGATTGGGCTTTTCATTCATTTAGCCCTTCATTTTCACTTACTGACTGGTTTTATTTTTTCTTCTCCTGCAGGCGATTAGGGGTTGAGATGGGGAAGGTTCAGGTTTATCAAGAGCCAAACAGAGGTGAGCATTTCATGGGCAAAACTGGAAACTTACCTAGCTACAATCTGCCTGTGTTGTTGCCCCTTTCTTGATTCCGTCGCATCTTGCTCCTGCACATCTTACCTATTTCTCTTGACAGAAACACGAGTGCAGATCCAGGAGTCTGTGAGAGGAAAGGATGTGTTCATTATCCAGACAGTTTCAAAGTGAGTAGTTGTTGAGAGGCACTGTTCTAGCGTTTTGATGTGGACTGTCCATAGGAATGCTTCAGTTCTAACTTTTCTTTGCATATTATGTATGTGACACAGTATAATAAGCTTAGATTAATTATAGAGGCTTCTCTTTGTGTGCTTTTTTTTGTTTTGATACACGCACAAAGAAGACTTCAGTGTAAGCTAACTTCTATTTTCATTTTCAATGAAAATGTCAGTGAAACTTTCCCCATGGTTTCCGTGTTCTTTCGCTAAGTGCATTCTTTTGCTCATGACATTCTCTTTGAATTCCTCCCTTTTCAGCTACCATGGCTCCAGCACCATCACAAAGCGCTAAATGTAGGAGGAGCATTTCCTAGGCAATGTGTCCTGTGATTCAGAAGACAGTTTTGTTGGTTTTGTGAAAAGAACTTTAAAAATGCAAAGACTTTTTTATTTCTAATGGCATCAAAATAGTAGGTCTCGTAGTTGATGACTGGTTCTCATCCATAGACACCCTCTCAGTCTTCTCGTTTAGATCAGAAAATAGATGGCAGTTAGTAAATATTTAGCCTGCTGCTGGCTTCAAAAAAGGTGAAGTATGTTGTAAATCTGATTTGTTAAAGGATATCAGTACTGAAAAATACATCTATTTTGCTTTGTGAGCAATAGAAGTAGATGTTGGAGATAAAAGTATGGTGTAGTTTTTCACAGTGACGTGCTGTACCACCAAAAGCCTGAAAACGGAGCATGCTGAAAAGTGCTGAATTGACCAAAAAAGCGAAGTGAAAATAAGAATGAAATGTAATTCTGGTAAAGGATTAAAATGCTGGGTGCAGGGCGCTTACATCCTTAGGTGCGCAGCTGGATTTGCGATGAAGATCTCTCTCACTCTAATGCAGTGACATAATGGCTATAGATATTGTGTTGAATTCAGCTGCAGGATTTTTATGCATGAATACAGAACTAGACGCTTCTCATTCCAGGGATGTGAATACTACGATCATGGAACTCCTGATCATGGTGTACGCTTGTAAAACATCCTGTGCCAAAAGCATTATTGGAGTGATTCCTTACTTCCCATACAGCAAGCAGTGCAAGATGAGAAAAAGGGGCTCCATTGTCTCTAAATTACTGGCTTCAATGATGTGCAAGGCTGGTAAGAATGCAGGTTGTTATGAAATAATCAAGGAAATGGGGGGTCCCACGGGCAGCGCTCAGATCCAAAGAGGTCTGTGCACAAGGTGGGACTTGGTTGAAAAACGTTGCAGTTATTTTCAGTAAGTTTTAAATACACATAGAGTATAACTAGAGATATTTCTAGGTGGTGAGTTCATTTAAAAATAAAAAAATCTCACAACATCCATTTTACATTGCATCCTACTGTACTGGCAAGATGAGTCTGCTGCTTTGGGCCGTGCTATCCCTCCCTCATAATGCTGTTCTTGGCCTTTCTAACATTTTTGAGCAGTTGTACTTTGTCATTTCTAGTCTGTCTGTCCTACCTGTTGGATGCTTGGTTTGTCCTTTACA
The DNA here is from genome assembly GCA_011075105.1 of Heteronetta atricapilla. Taxonomy (NCBI): domain Eukaryota; kingdom Metazoa; phylum Chordata; class Aves; order Anseriformes; family Anatidae; genus Heteronetta; species Heteronetta atricapilla. Next base: position 2,759,867 of record CM021744.1, on the reverse strand, counting down.
TTTGAGTTGAGGTGGGAGAATGAGTTTATTCATTTTCAGCCATTAAGACGCTTTATTTCCTGCTTCTTTCCTTTTGCTTCCTTTCCTTGGGAAGAACTGGCAGTTAGAATGAGCGCTGAGATCTGGGTCTTACATTGGGAAAACAAATGTGGTGATGATTAGAATTTGGGCCTCTTTCTGAGGAGTTCAGAACTCCAATGTTTGCTGTGTTACTACTAGGTAGTAGAGGACCATTGATCTTATTCATGGTTCCACGTTGTCAGGTGTAAACGGAGCAGGAGCATACCTGCCTCAGTGTGGCACTGCTGGTTCAGTTATGTGGGGTGTTCTGAGGCGCTTGCTGAAGGCACAGTAGCAATTTGGGAAGCAGGGGATAAGCTTTATGTATTTAAAAGGGACATGGTGACTAGGATTACTGAAAGCATGTAGCACAATATTCTTGTTTTAATGTAGCTTAGAGAGTTTGTTCTGAACAAGCTTGTTAAACTTACTAGAGAAATTAAGTGTGTCTGTTATTGCTTACTTCTCTTGATGTGCTTCTTCATGCATCTTTTTTTAAGGACTAACTCATCTCATCACCATGGATTTACATCAGAAGGAGATACAGGGCTTCTTCAATATTCCAGTTGATAACTTGAGAGCATCTCCATTTTTACTACAGTACATCCAGGAAGAGGTGAGGAAGGCCTCCTTACTTTTTACACTGTTTTAATTATTTTTTGTCATGTCTCAAGGCTTGTGAAACAAATTCCTGTGAGAAGATTAACTCTTCAAACAGAAATTTAAAGGGGGGAGGGTCATGTTGGGGTAGGAAGTGGTGCAGTTGGTTCTTTTCCTTCCCAGAGAGGCCTGGTTTTCCTTTTCATGAAGAACTGGCATTTTATTTTCCATGTAAGGATGCTGTTCTGTCATCTTATACATGTTCCGCTAATTAATACGTATATATAAAGAGCATTTTTCTATTCTAAATATCCTCTTCCTTTCCTGTTTCCAATTTTCCTTGCTATTTACAGGATGGAATGCTGGTGTAGGTGTAATTTATATAGAATTATGAAAATATTTTGTAGGCTAACTTGTAAACGATGAGAGCCTATCCATCCTAATCTGAAAATAAGAACAGATGACTTCTGTTGTGGGGAAATCTCCACCTGCTGTTTGTTCAGCATGTCTTGACTTGAGGAAGCTTAACTTCTGATGTTCTGTGCAGCCATTTCTCCATCTTTGAAATGGATATGACTTTTATAAAGCGCTTTGAGAAGTGCTGCTGGGAGATTCATGCGGACAAATTGTGCAGCTGGTAATTGTAGGTGTAAGATGTGGATTATGTCTGCCTAATCGTCATTTGGAAGAAAGCAAATCTTTTCCTCCTGGTGAGAAGAAAATATATAATTTGCTCTTACTTTTAAACTGAAACTTTTTTTTTTTGTACAGATAAGGGCCTTAGTTTGAAAAAAAAGGAAAAAAAAAAAAGATTTTTTAATGATACTTCTAAAATTTTGCTGGGGAATCAGTTACCATTTGAATGTCTCATTACGATTTGTTTGGTAATTTGTCTGTCTGACAAAGAGGGAAGATAGAATAAAATTCCTGGCTCTGACTTTGAATAGTCATTCGTCTTGGGCACCAAGACAGAAGTATTGCAGGTTGTAATCCATACATAAGTTAACAAAAAAAGTGGAAAACCAGATACGTAGACTGAAGGCAAGTTGTGCCTTTGTGTGTTACTTGAACCTGTGGACTCTGGTAGGTAACAAGGTCACATTCCTAGTTTAGTCTTTAAGCACGTCTTGATACCCAAAGTCTTAATGTTTTACAAAGAATTGCTGCAGCTTTGAGGCTGGTGCTCCTGGTGCTTTCTAACAAATGAACGTTCACAGAGCTCTGCTGAAGTATGTGTAGGGAGGACATAAAAGATCCTTCCAGTTTTTAATTCCTTCATTGCTCTGCTTGTTCATGAGATGACACGAAATGCTTCAAGGGGGAGTTGTGATGGGATATGTTGAATAGCATGAAATAGAGTCCAGCTTGATAAGAACGGAGGTCACTTAGAAAGCATTTAGCTGAAAGCTGAGAGGATGAGGCCGTGCAGTCATTCCCTGTCAGAAAATTATGTGTAGGTGTGAAGGCAGCTATTAGATGTTCTGGGATGAAGTCAGTCCAATCAGTGAAACTCATTTGTATACGGATAATTTGGTGGTTTTCCTTTGTATGCCTAGCAAATATTTATAATTAGTGTCTTCTATCTTCCTTATGTGTACACGTTAAGCTCAGAGTGACTCGGTAATCTCGGAGTGACATAGCTCTTTGTTACTGGGAGCTGTTGATGTCTTGCTGTCTCCTGGATGACATTTCTGGCTTTCTGACTTCATTTCGAACAAATTTGATAATTTGGCAAGGGAAAAATGAGGCAATGATGTCTGAACAAGATCAAAGCCTTTATTATGTCAAATGACAGGCCCTGCCTTGTCCATACCTTCCATCATGTTAATCTTCATAGCCTGTTGTTTAACTAAGCATTTGTAAAGGACAGAACATGCTGAATTCCCAGTATTGTAGGTGGAGTTGGTAGCGCTGTGGATTATTAATGCTGCCCGACTCGTCCTCTGAAAAGCTCTCATTTTCAATTGGTTAGGCCTGTGCCAAGATCCAGAGCTTAAATCGGCATGGGAAAAAAATTCTTTCAGATAGAATGCTTTTGGAAACGCTCAGCAAGTATGGTGTGTGTTTGAGGGTGAGACAGTGGAATAACTTACCTTGCTTGTAGTTGGAAAAAACCAAGTATTTCTGTGTTTTGGAGCTGCTATTTAACATCTGGCAGCAAGATGTGAGCTCTGTCAGGGTCCTGTCCCTCCAAATTCATCAGGTGACAGCTCTAACAGATAGATTCTCAGATCTTTAGCTAGGAGGCTTCAGGCCCGCAATACTGGGGTTCCCCATGGATTGGATGTGCTCTGCAGGACTTGCTATGGCAGCTGCGAGTGGCTGTGCGTTATTGTTATGACAACTGCTGCAAGACCAGACAGGTTCTGTGTGTGCCGTGCTCTGGCACAGATTGTCCCAGGGCAGCGCAGTGAGGGAAAACGCTGAGTTTGCAAGGAAGGGGCTGCAATGAGACACTAAAGTGAGCCCAGGCTGCTGCTGGGAGGTCTGGAAGTGGCAGCCTGTGGCTCCTGTACGGGTGCAGTGAATGTAGAATTTTTCTTCCTTTGCTGGTCCCTACAAGGAGTCAGTCATATGATGTGGTGGAGAGGCCTGGCTGTTTTTTGTTGGTGGTGTTTTTTTTTTTTTGGTGTACTTTGAAAAACAACCCTGAAATGAGGAAATGGATTAAATGCTGTGTTCTCAAGTGATTCAAGACTGTTGTGTGCATGCACGAGACAATTTAAGTCAAACAGGAAACTTTAGTTTAGATGGTTTCCTGTTTTTAACATTTGCCCGTGTAGCCCGTACGTTCTTCTAAGGCAGTTACTTCTGTGTGACCTGTACATAACGTGGTGTTTGGGAAAGGTACAACTTGAAGATAAATCTGAATTTGCTTAATATCTGGATTTCCTGAGATGTGAACTCTCAATATGTACCATGGATTCTTGAGATTGCTTTCTCACGTTAGGTAAAATATTAAATGCTTAAAATTCTTTTGGCAAAATGAAGTTCTGATTCTTACTGAGTTGAAATTTGTCTGAAGATGTGAAGTAGACATTGCTATCTGTTATTCACTACAGATACCAGACTACAGGAATGCTGTAATTGTGGCCAAATCACCTGCGTCTGCAAAGAGGTGGGTATGATCTGCTCTCCTGTGTTAGAGCAGGAAATCTCTATCCTGATTTTGTTCTTAGGGTCAAGTGATGGACGGATATTCAACAATTAAAAGATGCAGCCTGCAAACCCCTGCTGCTTACACTTTCAGATGTGCAGTTTTTACATCATCACAAAATCTTAATAAATCTAAGCACAGGATAAAAAAAAAACCCACACTAGCTGATGTGGTAAATCAGTGCAGTGCCTTATGATAAAGAAGCTATTTAATTATATGATATAATGCTCGTGTACATTTACGTTACGAGTTTCCTACTCTGAATGAAGAAAAATCACTAGAAGTGGTACACCACTAATCCAAAGTAATTGCTTAGCAAACAGCTTAGAACGTGGTTGATCAGATCCTAAATGCGGCACACTTACCGTCTAGCATGGTGGAACAGGGATTTGATGGTTGACTGCTTTCCTTGTGAAGTTCTTGTTGCCCAAACAACTGTTAATTCCTGTAGCTTTTGGTTCACTATACCTGATCTATAGAATTACACCGCTCTGAGAAGGTGGTAAAGAGTTGGATGATGATTTCAGAGATAATTATTTGCTGTGGTGACAAACTAATAAATTGCTGAGAAGTTATCTAGTCTTTGATGCCAAGGAGTCATGATATTCTTTGTAAAAACAAACATTTTATATAGTAAATCAAAAATGCTTTACTTTGTTAGGAGTACAGTGAGGGGAGAAACTTCTCATCTTTGTTTCTCAGTGGTACTTAAGTGATTTTTTTTCTCTTTTGGCCGATTACTTCACATTTGCTCGTCTTTGTTTCCTTTATTTGGTGTCATTATTGCCTCTTGGGTGTAGGTGGGCAATTGCTGAAGCATTCTCATGCTTGTCAAGTAACTGTGTATGCCAGCAGATGACCTCACCCAAGTTGCCACATGTGTAGGAAAGGAGACTCTTGCAGGAGAGGATCCCAGAGCTGTGTGTGTACAGCTTCTTCAAGTGTGCGTGTGAGCGTTTCGGAGTAGTCTGAGGGAGGCGCATTGTGTTTGGACAAGGGTGGTTGAACGCTTCAGCCTAATGAAGGACAACGCTTCACAGATGAACGTCTGCCTGTGAAAGAGAACTTACTCGTGATGGAGCTTCTGAGCTTATTGGAAAATGAATAAATCATTTTACTGTTTGAACTTTATTCAATGTAATATTGCGTATTTAAATCATTATTGTAGTTTCACTGATACGATTACACCTTGTAAGTCATAACTCTTAAAGACGCATGGAATCATAATTTATCTGTGTTTAACCTCTTGAAAAAAATACCTTAACTGTATGGCAACCACAGGGCAGAAGATTCTCCATTTTCAATTAACTGAGCATCACAATGAGCAAATCACTCGGAGTTGTTTGGATAGTGAAACAAAGCTTAAGGTTAAAGGAGGTGATTCAGGCCACAGGTCCTAGATCCTAAGGTTAGAACAAAGTGACGTGCTGGTCTCACTTTGACCACAAGGAGTGCAGGTCGCTGGTGTAGGCTAGATCCTGAGCTCCGGGGTGTGCAAGGTAAGGTAGGGCGAATGTCACTGCTGCATTTTACTTGCTGCTTGCCGCGTCTGGGTTACGAGTGCTGTCAGTTTCCTATTTTCCTGACTCTGCTTTCCACACTCATCCAGCTAACCTTAAACTTCATTACATAAATTGCTAACTTCAGTCAAATAAATGCTGCGTGGCGAAGGAACTTTTTCTAAGTATGTAGAAATCCGAGCTGTTTAAATTCCAAGAGTAGTTTGTCAGGCAAAGCGATTTTGCTTTCTTTTCTGTAGGATATCCAAGGTTACGTGTCAGAAGGTCTGGGATATTGTCTTACTTAGTCCACGTCTTGCTAAAAATAAACAGATGAATATTTGTTTTCTGTTTTCATTTGAATATTTTTTCCTATTTAATTAAATATAGGCAACCCAGACATCTAGGCTGTTCTTGGTGACTGTTAGATGAGACCAGCTAAAGCCTGGGATCTCAAGAATGCTGAAAGCCAGGAAATGTTTTTTGACTGCTGGGCAAAACAGAAGGGAATAATCAGATTTGTGTGACTTTGCGGCATTTGCCCTGATGCTTGCAAGGCCAGCGTGGATGCTTTCAAGGTTATTTCCGCTCTCGCAGGGCTGGTGAAAACAAGATGCTGTGGGATAGGTGATTTCTCCTATGTGTTTTCCTATAATTATCGGATCATTCCGTTTTTCCTCTGAAAGTTTAGAAATGAAGTGGTAATGGATTAGCATTGTGTCTATCTAAATTCTTTTAATATGTGTGAATGTGTGTATATATACATGTATCTATTTGTTTTAACCCTTTCTCTACAGGGCACAGTCATTTGCTGAGCGCTTACGGTTGGGAATTGCTGTCATTCACGGGGAAGCTCAAGATGCTGAGTCTGACATGGTGGACGGTCGACACTCACCACCTACAGCCAAAAACGTAGCTGCTATTCACCCCAGTTTAGAGATTCCCAGTAAGTAAGTTTGTGTGTGAGACTGTTCCCCTATTGCTTTCTGTGGTTTTGGGAGCCAGGTGACAGTGATGGCACCGTCAAGGAGGAGCGATTCTTTATAAGACCATGAGGAAGGGGAAAGGTTACTAGTTGATGCTTTTTGTCCGTAGCTTTTAGTCCGTAGTGCTAGGATGGTCGTGAGATCGGTGCCCTGCGTGGGAGGAGCTGTGCCACCGCAGTTAGTCAGAAGAGCCTGTGGCAGAAAGGCCGTACTCATTTGCCAGTTGGTTTTAATGTTTGAGTTTTGTTCTGGGACGCAGAGCTAATAAGCTGAGTTGAGCTGGGTTTGTGTGGAGCCGGATCAATGTCATCAGCCTTGACAGGGGAAATCTGCTGAACGTGGGTGTGACCTGTAGCTGTGCCAGCAAAACTTCATCGCAGGAAAACCTAGCTTGGGTTTCAGCAGGCTGATTGAACTGGTTGTGCCTGCATGCCGCTCTATGCATGTAGTTAATACTTCTTCACTAAGCTTAAAAAAAAAGTATTAAAATCTTGGTGCTTTTCCCAGCAACACTGTAATAGTTGGAACAGTTGTCACCTCCCTTCCCGCTAAATCGGTGGTGACCCATGCAAAGCTGACGTTTCCACACTTGAAGTAAATTGTATAAACCTTCTTTCTTTCTTTTTTCTACCTCTATAAAAAAATTTGCCATTGATCAGTGCTGATTCCCAAGGAGAAACCACCCATCACAGTTGTTGGAGACGTAGGAGGAAGAATAGCTATCATCGTGGTAAGTAAGACTCCATAGCTTCTGATAAATTGTACTAAATATGCCCAAGTTAGAAAAATTGAGTATATTTTTGCTATGTCAGCATCTAAATTTGGATGGTGGGCTTTTGATACCGTGCTTTTTATACCATGAGGCAGTAGTCTGCACGTTTACTGAAGCCGATGGTGTGAACTACGGAGCGAGGTTACAGTAGGTTTGGACGCTCGGTTTTTCCACTCCAATGCTTGCCGTCTAGCGCAGGTGTCTGAAGAACAGCATCAACAAAAATGCCCGTTTTGCACAGGATGTAACCTGTTACATTTGAAAAAGATGGAATGTCATTCTGGGCGCACTGCGGTCGTTATCTCGGTAGCTCAAGACTACACGTTGGTCTGAGAACGTGTCGAATCTTCACTGACCCGAATGTCGTCTTGTTTTGGCAGGATGACATTATAGATGACGTTGACAGCTTTCTGGCTGCGGCAGAGACCCTCAAGGAGAGGGGGGCTTACAAGATCTTTGTAATGGCCACGCACGGCCTGCTCTCTTCGGATGCTCCTAGGCTGATAGAGGAATCTGCAATCGACGAAGTAAGCAGGAGTTCTGAGTGGCTAGTCGGATGGTCTAGTTGGCTTGTTTATTTTTTGAACAAGCATTTTTCTCCTGAGGATTCTTAAAATATCCTGGCATTAAGAATTTAGGGGGGATGTTGCTGGCTTTAGGCTTTCTTACCGTTGAATTGTATGCTAGAATATTAGCACGTATGCATCCTTCAACTGCAGCAGTGGAAAACCAGGGAGAGCAGAGAGATGACAGACTGCCGGTATGAGCAGGCTTTTCCCGTCAGTGTGGGGGATATTTTTGTACCTTCCTCTGACCTTAGGTGTCAGAACGAAAGGAGGGAAGGATGTTGCTAGTATCCATGGATACACAGTGGAGCAATGCATAGCTCTTCCTAAGATTCTGATCCTGACAGTAACGTAAAATCTTGTTCTGGTATCAGCAAGGGTGGCTTCTGGGGGGCTGGAGGACAGACATTCCCTCTCGCAGCTCTGATATGGGAGGTGGAAAGCGTGAAGCCTTTATGACTTGCCTTATTTTTTTCTTTCTGTAGGTGGTCGTTACAAACACGATTCCACATGAAATACAAAAACTCCAGTGCCCTAAAATCAAGACTGTGGATATCAGCATGATCCTCTCAGAAGCCATTCGCAGGATCCATAACGGGGAGTCCATGTCGTACCTTTTCAGAAATATAGGACTGGATGATTAATGCATTTTAGTCTAAAGAAACCCCCGGGCCAAACTGGAAGCAAACAGATAAAGAGCTGTGAAGCATCATGCTTATCCTGATATTTCTATTGAGCCACTTTTTGTTTCCTCCTGGTTTAAGTATCAAGGTAGAACAGTTTTTAAGAGCTATTTTTTCTTTGCAGATTTTTGTTTGGGGAGGGATGGGGGGGACGGGTAAACATTTTACAAAAAAACTGTTCTCGTTGCTTTTAGGTTAGTTGCACTATATACATAGTGGGGGGGGGGAGAAAAAAAGAAACACAAAACACTTGAGGCAAGAATTTGGCTTCTAAATTAAGCATTCCTTTTCCAAAGCTGCTTGCTACAAGTGCTTTAAGAGATAATAAAATGAAGTGACTGTATAATATTTGCATTTTAAAAGCCAAAAAGGTTGTACTGTTGTATGCAGTTCAGTGATTTTGTAGGAGTGCTTTTATAGAAAAGCATATGAAATATGCACCTGTATTTATTTTCTGCGACAAAGAATAAAGATTTGTTTTGTGTGAGCTTTCTAAAAACGTTCATACAATAGTCACTTGTCTTCTAAAGTGTCCCCCCTTAAAAATGATGTGCAGATCCTATGATATTGAAAGAAATCAGGAGGTGAATTGATTGTTTTATGCTAATGTGCTACCTGGGAGCATAAACAGGATCCGGGCTTCTCGGCAGAGGAAGATAACATCTGTTTTGCTTGTTGCTGTGCTGTAACACCCGCAGACAAGGAGAGGCTGCTTCTCCTTAATACCCTAATACTCAGCGTCGCGTTTCAAGCCGTCTTTCTGCTGAGCAGTCTTGTAAAATGCCAAACGCGCACAGCCTTTTACCAGCCATCCGGTTTCTGGGGACTGTCGCAAAGGCGTCGATAAGATTTGTTGTCATTTGGCAGGTTCAGCACGCCTGCAGCGTGCTGCTTCGCTTCAGGCTGTGTGGAAGGAAACTAAACCTGTGTGGCTGGAGGGCAGGGGGGACAGCAGGGACTGGGGACAATTTGGGAATTACCTTTTTTTTTTGGAGGGGGACAGTGTATGGAATTGGGAGGGTGTCATGCAGGGGGTATGCGACACCTGGTTTTATGGCCTGTGATTTCTGCTTGAGGAATTACTTGTTTACCTGAAGGATGGGGCTTCTCTGGGGATGGTTTGGGGATTTGGTTTGCAGGGAGAGGTGGTGGTTGCTGCGTAAGGATGGAATATCCGGGGGGGTCCAGCTGATAAAACCAGCTCATCACAGGTAAATGGGTTTCCAGGGGTTTGTACTTGTGAACAAATGTATGGATCTGTTTAAAAAACAAACAAACCAGCCGTAGTGTGGAGTTTAACTTGTTCAGGGTGGTTCTCCCTCACTTCCCTGGGCACCTGCGTGGGATGGCCTCCTCCGAGCTTCTTGGAGGCTGAACTTCCTGGCTTGTGGTGGACTAGTGAGCATTTTTGGGGGATTGGTGCCTGCTGGCACAACACCTGGCACAGTGGAGGCCTGGACTGTGACTGCAAGTCCTCTTACGCATTGCTGGAACATCTATCAACTTCTCTTGGTACGTTCAGCAAGTGAGATGAAGATTTTATTCAAGCAACTGTCCAGATAACACTATTCTCATTCTTTCTTCTGCGAGCTTATTTTTATCAGAGCGCTGTTTAATTTTTTACGTCCCATCTCTAGGAAGCATCAATGCGAGGCTGCGCCTGGTTATACCTCAGTTACGGTAGGTTGCTGAGCAGTTCCGTGGTGTTACTAGATGCACCAGGCTGACACATTAACACTTGGATGTGCTTTGAACGTGTTAATGCAGGCTGAATTCCAGATGAGCAGTGAGGGAGAACTTCAATCCTTCCTACAAGCGTGCAAACCCCCAGGTGGGTTCATCGTGATGGTTTCAGGAGAAATACCTCGATCCATCTCAGTGGTGTGCACCTTAATTGGCGTGTGTTTTCTTAATGAATCCTTGTGATACGTAGCTGGAGAGCTGGTGAGAGAGCCAAGCATCCAATGCAAAAAAACAGCTATTACTGAATGCAGGAAAACTTTAAATTCAGGTATTATTTCATGCTTGTTTCAGGCTGGCTTTTGGAGACGAGCTTCATCCCTGCGAGCATTTCTGCTGGTCAGCCCCGGCTGGCTTGCTGAGGCTCCACAACTCCTGTGTTCAGTCATCAATTTAGCACATACCCCCCCCATCTTGAGCTAATTTAGTGCAGTAAAATTGTACTGATTAAAGAATTTGAAGCTATCGTGGTCATAAAATGGGATTGCCGGACCTTTGGCTTTCCTAGTGGGGTGGTTGGGAGGGAGCAAAGCGCGTGTGACTTCGCTCGTGTTTTTATGTGCTCTTCAAGCACAGCGTGGTCCTGCAGGGTTACCCAATCTGTGTGAGCTTTTCTCAGAGGCAAAAATGCCGGATCACCAGAAATGCAAGCTATTCTTAGGGGTGTTTCTCTGGGATCCTTCGAGAGAACATGAAAAAAACCTGCTTTTTGTACAGTAAGTGACGAGTCAGGAGATAATGCAAGTTCTTTCCAGATCGGTAGTATCTGCAAGAAAAACACTGGGGTTTGGTTTACCGCTTATAAAGGGCAACGTGAACAAATGTTAATGCTAAGGTAATTTGCAAAACTGCAAATAATTTGTATTAAACTCAAAAAATATATATAGCACTTGTCCTAAAATTGATCTTCTGAACACATAGGACAAAGTGCCTGGACTCAGTCTCAAACTTAGTGTTTTTTTAGCTTCCTTCACTAACGAAGCACGGGTTACGCAGTCCCTGTGTGCCTGCTGGAACTTTTGATCAAGTCTTACCCACGAAAAGACAAACGGCTGCTAAGACTTGAAATTCCTCCAGGTCTCATGAAAATAATTGGCTAGAGGGGAAAGAAGCTGCGATGGTTGCTTGTCCAGCAATGTCGTGATATCAAGCACTTGTGCAAAAGGGCTGCTGAAAGCCCCCAGAAACGGCACCAGAGTGCATTAAATGCCCGCTGTAGGAGCAGCCTGCAGCTTCCTTAAGATCACTGCAGAAATGGGGGGAAAAAATGCAACGGGTTGAGGTTCCTGCACTGAGCAATGGCCCGCAAACGTCTTGTTGGAAGTGTTGGAAGCGAAGCTCCCAGCACTGCCTGGATTAATGATAAATTCCCCCAAGCAGCTAACGAGTTACTGATTCAGTGATCGCCTGGGGGAGGCTTTTCCAGGGATGAAGAAGGCAGCAGAGGAGGGATGGAGGGCAATTCCACGGCCGGATCCTTCGCCCCCTCGCAGCAGTTCAGCGTTGCTGATCTCGTTGTCATAATGGTTTATTTCTCCTTAAACATTGCAGTGGGAATCTGGGTAAGAGCGTTCTTGTTCACTTTCTGCTTCCTCCTTTAACCATTTGAAGTACAAATGCTCTTGTAAGTATTATTTTTTAAGGGCTGGCTTTTCTGCTTGGCATCTTTTGAACGCCTCTTATAGTATTTTCCAGCTGTAGTTTGCTTTTGTTGGGTGTTTTTGCGTATTGTGCTGCGTTTGCTCGTGGCCAAGGCTGGGCCCCGCAGAGCCACCCCGTCTGCTGGGGATGGAGGCAGGACGGGCGCATCCTCCCCGCTGCCCGCTCGGGGGTGCCTCCTCTGCTGTGCGTGGCTCCAGGTACTTGGGGTGCAGCTGCCGCTTCGTGTAATTACGCTTGAGCTGCCGAGCTCCCATTAATTATCCAGTCTCCTGTCTCTTGGCTTCTCGTCTGGCAGACTTGGTTCTTGGTTTCTTGGTGTCCTGTCTGGGTTCGCAGGGGAAGAGCTGTGCTGATCTCTTCTCCTCCCAGTCTTCTTGCAGGGTGAACAGGAACACCGTCAGTGGCTATTTCCTTGCTGGCCGGGACATGGCGTGGTGGCCAGTAAGTAGAGACCCCAGCATCTTGTCCTGGGCACCGGCGATGTCCGGCACCGTTCCCCTTCCCACCAAATTCCCCCTTCACCGCCCCGTGCTCCGCTGCCTGCCCCCCCTTCCCCCAGCCCATGCACGTCCTCCTGCTGGGCTCCGTGTCCCTTGCTGAGCAGGATTCGTGCCTCCTGCTCTCCATTTCCCTTCTGGTTACACAAGGGGTGCTGGAGCCCACCCAGCTTGTTTTATTCTGCTGGGTCTCCTTGGAGGCCACCCCGAGCCTGGGGAGGGCTTGCTGGGGTCACGAACCTCTCTCCGCCGCCCTGCGGACTCTGGTGGCTCCAAGGGAGCCGCGGCTGCCTCAGCTCCCCCATTTCTTGGTTTCCTGCTGTTATTTCAGCATCTCCTTGACAAACTGGTTGTAGGTCTTCCCTGCATTGCTGGCTGGCAGCTTGCACAAGGCCACCTCCGGGCAGGGCGCGGTGCCACCACCGTACACGTGGCTTCTCCTCGTCCTCCCAAAAATGAATGATTCTGCCCCAAACCCAGCGGGGGACGTCAAAGGGAGCTGGGCACAAGGGAGGGTTGGTGGCGGGGACCTCCTTGTGGGTGTGCTGAGGGTTTTTCCTGCCCTGTCCCCGTGGCTGCAGGCAGCACCAGCACCTCCTGCTCTCGCCCGCAGATCGGAGCCTCTCTGTTCGCCAGCAGCGAGGGCTCAGGGCTCTTCATTGGGCTGGCCGGGACCGGTGCTGCCGGGGGAATCGCTGTCACCGGCTTCGAGTGGAACGTAAGAAACGTGTTGTGGTACCCAAAGCATGAGTTTCTTGAGCCACAAAGCTGCACGGCCGATGTCACAGCAGCTTCACACAGAGACTGAAGGCTTGGGAAGAGTTATGTGGGGGATAACGAACACAGCGCTGCTAATTTGGCTTCTCTGCATCATGCCCAGTGCACACACGCTGGATTTGGGGTCAACCCAAGTCCTTGCACACAGGGATAAGGATGTTTCAGGGCAGAGCTTCCCTCTCCAGCCCCTGCCTGCCCTCGATGGGGGGATGGCCAAAAGGGTCCCCAGTTCCCTGTTGTCCCATGTGCCACTTCCAAAGTCCTTGTGAAAGGACTTGGCCTGCCTGGTGCTCATGGTCGGGATGCTGCACGCAAGGGTCTCTGCTCTGGCCTTTTGCTGCTGCTGTTTGAGGCCATTTGGAGACAGAAAGGTGCACCGCAAGGGAGCCGAGGCTGCTCCAGGTGTGGCTCCTGGCTGTGCTGCCGCTTCCTTCCCGACAGGCGACGTACGCCCTGCTGGCTCTGGCCTGGGTCTTCGTTCCCGTCTACGTCTCGGCTGGGGTACGTGGGGCTGCGGTGCCACCGCCGTCCTTCCCCAAAACCCCGTGCTGGTGACTCTGCCCTGCGCTCGCCTTGCCGGGGCAGCCAGCGCTCCCTTCCCTCCGCAGATCGTCACGATGCCCGAGTACCTCCAGCGGAGGTTTGGAGGCGAGAGGATCCGCGTGTACCTCTCGGGCCTGTCGCTCCTGCTCTCCGTCTTCACCAAGATCTCCGTAAGTAGCCCCACGACGGCCCCGTGATGAATTTTCACCCTACAAGAAGTTTGGGTTTTGGAGCCGCTGCGGGAGGGGGGTGGTGGAAGGCGCTGGCTGCAGCTCCCTGCGGCTGCGTCGGTGGCTCCAGGGGCCATGCTGGTGTTGGGGGGACCCTGACGGATCCGTGGCTGGCCCTCAGGATCCCCAAAACTTTCAGGGAGAAAGGAGCCTCGGTGCACCTATCGGATGGCCTGAGCATGTGTGGGAAGTGCCTGACTCCCAGGGGCTGTTCCCCAGGATTATTTTCACCCCATTTTAGCTTCATTCACGGTTCCCCGTGTGCAGCCCCAGCTCCTGTCCTCCCCCTGCAGCCCCCTTGGTAAGCAGGGGAAGAGTTTCCCCGAGGAAAGGGCAAAAAGCGCCGTTGGCACCAGGCTTGCAGCAAGCAGGGCACAGAGAGCCCTGGGGCTGGGGGCACTCGGAGAGCAAACAGCTCTGAAACGATCCCGATCCCGAGGAGAAAACTGCCGAAGGGAGCAGCCCTGCACCGCCCGGAGCGGGCGAATCCAACCCCGGGGTGTCTGCAGGGAGGACGGCTGTAAAAAGGTGCATTTTGCATGGGGTTGGCTGTAAAAACAAATGAACGACAACAAAAAGCCGCTGTGCTTTTTGCATGGGGATGGTCGCAGGAAAAAAAAAAAAAAAAAGGTGCTTTTTGCATAGGTGTGGTTGCAAATTTAAAAAAAAGGCTTCGCTTTTTGCATGGGGCTGGCTGCAGGAAGGGCTGGGCGGGAGCGTGGCTCCCCACGCAGCGGCGCTCCCAGCCCGCAGCTCGGGGCTGCACGCCGCCGTGCCAACGTTTCCCTTCGTGTCATGCAACCCGTGGGTGTTCCTCGTGTGTAATGCGAGTGGCTGCACCCGCCGAGGACATGCAGTGGAGCTGGTGGCTCTGCGTGGCCTGGTGTCCCTGGCTTCGGGGGACCCGTGCGTCCCTCCCAAGAGCTGCACGGCGCCGCGTGCTGTGCTTAAGAGGCAGGTTGCAGGGCTGGGAGCAGCCCTTGCTCTGTTCCTGCTGATGCAGGGCTTTCAGCACGGCCGCAGCCTGCAGAAGCGGTGCTGGTGGCTCTGTCGGTGTTAGCTGCCACCTCTATTTCTCCCCCCAGAAAAATGGAGCTGGAGCTGCCTGGTTTGGCTGCTGCTCCCCGCATGTGATGGGTGGCGGCTCCCAGAGCATCAGCCCAGTTCACAGGGTTGGGCTATGACACATTGATTATTCCCTGGTTGTCCTAGTGCCTGGGAACGTGCTGTCACTTATTCCCCCCACGTGCTGCCCGGGAGAGGTCTGGTCCCTGCTCCTCTGGGCACGGGGAGGAGCTCGAGGGAGATGCTGCAGCACCTGCATGAGGCTTGCTGGGCACTGGGAGCCAGGAGAATCCCTGCTGGTGCCTACAGGGAGAGGCTGGAAGCTGGGGTGGGATTTCTGGTGGGGTTGTTTGCTCTTGCTGATCTGAATCTAAAGAAGGAAATCTAATTTGAGGGCTGCTCACCTTTGAATCTCCCCAGGTGACCACAGCCGACCCCTCTTACCCAAGCAGTGTGCTACCACCAGCTCGTCCCATATGGGTACCGGGAGGGACGGGTATCCTACGGGTTCCTTTGTAGCCAGGAGATTGGTGGAGCTCTCATGGTGTGGCTCCTTCCCTAACACCAGGAGAACCTGCAGCTGACCCCTGCGTGGTGCCTGCACTGCTGGCAACCTCTGCATCCCTCCCGGCCTTTGTGCGCGGAGCCAGGCTGGCGCTGCCGAGCGGCTCTGCCCCTGCCCTTTCTCAGCCTTTGCTGTGCTTTCTTTGGGCTGCTGGGTTTTCTGTCACCTCTGAGTCACGCAGGATCCAACAGAAGAGGAATCGGCATTGTACGGGGATTACCGCGGCCTCCAGCTCCGCTCAGGGTGAATCTGCACAAACACGGGGCGCTTCCAGCAGCGAGCGGGGCGTTGGCACCATGAGGGCCAAACCAGCCCCAAACCAGCCCCGTGTCCTCTCCCCAGGAGCATGGAAGGAAGGTGCAAGACTCAGGGCAACGGGTCATCGTGGCCACCTGGCTGGGGCTTCCTCTGGTCTCCTCTGGGGCCACCTCGAAGCCCAGGGAGAGCTGGGCTCTCCTTTCCCTGCGGGTGCTGGATTTACTCACGGATCTCCTCTCTCCCTCCTTCTGGGCATCGCTGCTGCTCCGGTGGCTCTTCCATGGGCAGGGGACGCATCCATCTCTCCTCTGTGGGCATTTTACATTTGCTGGTCCCCAACCCTCAATGTTTCATGGTAGGGCAGCCCAAAACCCTGCTGAAAGATCACATCTCCCATGGCTAGGAGCATGCGAGAATTCAGCAGGGCAGCCCAAAACCCCGCTGAGAGATTGCATCCCCCCTAGCTAGGAACACGTGAGGATTTGCACAAGCGTCCTAGCTTTGGCAGAGAGCCCCTGGAGACTCTTCTGGAGCCTGGGCAACTCGTTCTGCCCGGGTTCTGGCTTTGCCAGCTGCTAAAGCCAAGCTCGTTGGGAAGGCATTGATGGCGTTGGGTAAGAACGAGTTCCCAAGTGAGGTCAGCGGTGGAGGCAGGGATCTCGCTGGATTACGAGGCCTGACTTCAAAGGCTTCAGCTCCCCTTCTACAGTTGAAAGGACTTGTTTTATGAATAGGTCATGCCTGGATTTAATTAGCTTGTTTTTGTATTCGGGGTGTCTTATTAACAACTCAGTCACATGCGCTTTTATTTTTCTCCCACCGTAGCAGAATTACGAGGAAGGGAGGTGGAGATACCTCCCGCTTCCTCATAGCGAAGGATTAGACTCATTTGCAGACGACTGCAAAAATGCTTAAGCGTTGAGAAAGCCCGGAGAAGGGGTTATGAAATGCCTTCTCCCCGGGCTGAGGCTTTGGGCTCTGGGGAAGGGCAGCCGGAGCAGCGGGCAGGCAGGGGATGGCGAGCTGCGAGCTGCGCGAGGCACCGAGGGTGCTGCCCTGGCACTGCGCTGGGGAGGCTCAAGGAGCTTTGGGTTCCCTCTTCTTGTTGCGTTGAGGGATGGCTGAGGGCATTCCCCTGGTGTTTTTTGGCCTTGTAGCTGCAGTGCGGTGCTGACTTGCCTTGGTTGTTGTCTTGTAGGGCTGCTCGGTGGTGCCGTGGGGTCAGGCTGTGCTTGGGGGGTGTTTGTGGTGGCAAGGCAGCTATCAATGGGGAGCTGCTGTTTGGTTGCTGCTGAGCTGGTTCCTCTCCAGCAGGACCTCTTGGGGCCGGCGAGGGCTCCCCCAAAGACATGGCCAAGCTCGAGTGCAGCTGGGGCACCTAGCATCCCCCTTGGGATGCCAGACGTGCCGTGGTGGAAAGGCCGTGCTGGTGTCAGGAACAGTCCCTGAACCGGGATCCTCAGGCTCACGAGCATCTCTGGTTGGCTCCATTTGGGATTTATTCAGCATTAAGCCTGCCCGTGTGGGCTCACCTGCTAGGGACAGGGCTCTTGTGCCGTGCTGAAGCTGGACGTGTGCTACCCGCTGGCCTTCGTGGCACCGAGCGTGTCCCTGCGCCCTGCTTCGGGAGCATCTGGCAGAGGGCAGAGCTGGGGCAGGAGCGGCCGTGCGGGACACACCACGGGACCTGCACAGCACTCATCCTGCACGACAGCTCCTGCGTGATGGGGCAGGAAAGCCTCGCTGCTCGGGGTGGTTTTGGGGACGTATGCGAAGACAGACATCCGATCAGGGCTGATGTGTTGCTTGCGGGAAGCAGGCAGAGCTCCAGGCGAGGGTGTGGAGCTGCTGCAGCATGCACTTAGCTCATCCTGCCTCTTCCTGCCCCGTTTCCTCCTCTGAATGAGGTTTTGGTGACAATATCCCAGCCCAGGGCTGGGGACCGATGGGTCTTGGCCATGGACTGAGGCATGGTGGTGGCTCGGGGTCCTCCTGTCCCACAGCAGCACCAGGGGACGTGATGTGGGCACGGGAGGTGCTGTGGTGGCTTGTCAGGCACCAGCAGTTTGTCCTTGGCCAAGCTGAAACCCAGAGCCTCTTCCTGAGGCTTTGCAAGGGGAGCTGCTAAGGGGAGGGCAAGCACAGGGGCACGTCCCTCGTGGCAGCACCCATCAATGAGGATGTTTTTGCACTGGTCCGTGCTGGGGTGCAGGACCTCTGGGCTCAGGTCCTGCCTGGTGCTGCTCACTTGGGGCCAAAATCAACTTCTGCCATTGCCCGTGCCTCAGTTTCTCCAGCTGCAAAACCAGGAGGAGAGGTTTTCCCAGAGGTGCTCAGCGAAGAGATGGTTTGGGGTTGGGGCAAGGCCCAGGAAGGGCAGTCCTGGGGTTCTTGGTCTCAGTCCTGGGGTTCCTGCTCTCCATGCTGGGGCTGCCCACGTGTGCTCCCAAGGGCTGTGGCAGCACTGATGCCCTGAGACATTGCGGGTCCTTGTGTCCCTCTGTCCTCACCCAGCTGGGCCCAGTTGTGGACCGCCACTTGGGCCACCTCCTGGTGCCCCCAGGAGGGAGCTGGCCGTGCGTGGCCATGAGGACCATGCCTGTTACAGCCTCTGCTCCCTGTCCCCGCGCAGACCGACCTGTACTCGGGGGCCCTGTTCGTGCACGTCTGCCTGGGCTGGAACCTCTACCTCTCCACCGTCCTGATGCTGCTGGTCACGGGGCTCTACACCATCGCAGGTAAGCTGCTCGGCCTCTGCTGCCCTCGTTCCATTGTCTTTGGTTTATTCTTATTTTTTGTGTTGTCCTTTGGGGATTTACATGGCTTTAAGCTCAGACCATGGGGTTCCCGTTCCCCGTCCTACCCAGCTGGTGTTTGTGCATCCCTCCTGAGCGTCGGCTCGGGCAGTGACTCAACGCGGGAGCTCTCCTTTGTCATTACAGCTTTTCTTTTGCAATAACTCGCTCCTCCTCCATCTCATAGCTAAGTGCTTTCTTGTGTGTGCACCTATTTGTAATCAGTGCCTCTCCTATTACAGGGCCATTACTGCAGCATCTAAGATCCACGAGCCCTTTACCTAACTCACTTCCTTCCCACTTGCCCTGCCTGCAGTGCAACTTGCTGCCGGCCCCCTGCCAAGCTGCCCAAAACGCCTCGTGCCTCCCCGCGGGGATCGGCATCGCTTGGTACCTCTCCCCTGGGATCTGGGGTGATGACAGCTTGGAGATGGAGAAGGATATTGTGAATTTTCCTGGCTTGCAGTCCCACTCCTGGGCTGCGGGACCGTTTATCCTCGCCAGGAGATGATTTCATTCTTTATTTCGGCCGGGACGTTCCCTTCCCTGGTAGCTCCAGAGGAGACGCCTGGCGATAAATTCTCCCTCGGTATCTCGTCCCAGCCATCGAAATGGGAAACAGCGTAATAATTATATCCGAAACACGGTGCATTTTGCAAGACCTTGGTTTTAAGCAAATCCCACGGCGGCTTTTTCCTGCCCATGAGGCTCGTTGTGCAGCACGGCGCTTCGCTGTGAGCCCAGGCAGAGGGTGTGCTTGCTGCGTCACCCCGGTCCCAAGCACATCCCCGAGGATCTCAGGCATGGCTGGGCAGGGCGCAGCCCTGAGCTGCCTGGATGTGAATGAATCAGGGACTTGGGTTGAAACGGGTTCAGATTCTGACCCATTTTCTGCGGGCCCGCTACTTCTTGGTGCGTGTGTTTGCCTGCTTGCTTTCTGGCTGGGCGAATGAGCCCTGGGTTTGCAGTGGGTGCTGATGGGGAGCCTGGGATGGGAAGGGAAAAATGCCATGGGCTGGGCGGAGAACGGGACCCTGCTAGACATCATGTGCTGAAAAAATTAAATTAAAGGATTGGGGGAGAGAGCTGAGGGGCATGCCAAGTGTGCAGCGTTACGGAGAGGTGAGATGGGCAAGGGAAGGGTGTCCTGAGCGTGTTCTGCTGCTGGAGCACCCAAAGGGCCAGGGCTGGGGCTGTCCTGCGTCCTCCCAGCTGCATGGGGACGTGTGGCCATGTCCCCTGGCCACCCTCCTCTGCTCCCCAGGGGCCACGGCCCCATTGCTGTGGTGCTGGAGAGGCCAAGCAGGAGCCAGGTGCGTGCGTCCCTGCGAGCGTGGGTGCCTTTACTGGGGCTGCAAGGCTGAGCCGAGCCCGAGGGATGCTCACAAAGCTGTGCCTTGCTCCTTGCAGGGGGGCTGGCAGCCGTCATCTACACCGACACGCTGCAGACCCTCATCATGGTCCTTGGAGCCATCGTGCTGGCCGTGAGAGGTAAGAGCCTGGATGGGTGAGGTCCCAGCTCCCAGGGTCGGTGTTTGAAGAGGGCGATCCCCAGAGGTGCTCCTGAGATGGTTCTGACCCAGGGGAGTCCGTCCGGGCTGTGAAATGCCACCGGGGTACAAAAACCGAGTACAGGACAGTTATTTGGAGGCTTCTGCTTTACCAAAGGGAGGAGAGCGAGGGAAGATTCTCCCCTTCCCAGAGAAGCACCGATAACAACAACCACCCCAGCAGGAGCGGGGGCCCGTGCCAGGCAGGGGAGCTGCCCATACAGCTCGGCACCGTGGCCGCAGCCCGCGTCAGATGAGCGGCTTGGACGTTGCTGATCGTTGTCTGAAGCGCTAATTGCCCGGGAGGTTCTCCGAGGCTTTTGTCTTGTGCTCTTGGCTGGCTGCGAGGCGGCAGAGCGGGAGGAGGAGGGCAGGCAGGCATGGCCTGGAAAATGCCCGGCGGCTGCGGCACGGCTGAGCTGTTTCTAGATGTGCCAACCTGCTCGGCACGGCGAGGTGTGTGCGCAGAGGTAGTGGTGCCTGGGAGAGTCACTGATCCGGGGGATCAAACAGATGGGCTGCTGGCCACGCAGCTCCTGCCTTGGTGGTGGGAGAGGCCAGGGCCTGGAGGCTTGCGTGCCTCGAAGGTGGTCGGTGTGCTCCAGCTCCGTCAGGGATGCCAATAAAGGATGCTCTCCGTGAATTTGCCCTGTGTGTCTTTAGACCATGACAACTGCCACAGTGCTGCTGATGCTGGCATGCTAGCCTGTGACCTCTCTGGGTTGCTGCTGCCTGGCCCAGGCTCACGTTTCCCCAGGGAGGACAGAAAGGGTGTGTGGATGCTCTCGGGTGCGCTTGGCAGACAGTGAGAGGGCACAGACCGAGGGGGTCACAGACCACTGAGGGCCTGGGGACAGATGTGGCTGTCCTGGTGGTGGCTCTGCTCAGCCCCAGCACTGTCCCGCAGCCCTTGTCGTGTCTTCCTGGCACTGACCGCAGGGCCCCTGCTCCTGGTGCAGCACACGGGCTGGATCCCTGTGTCTGCAGGCTGCCTTCTCGCCGCCCTGGCTTCCTCGCCCTGCTCCTTCCGTGTGAGCAGGCGTAGGTGTTGCGACTTGCCTCCTGACACCTTTGGAAAGGGAGCAGGTCCGCACCCCCGGGCACGAATCTCTGCTTTCAGCACTCTGCCTCTGCCTCTGGAGAGCCTTTGTTGGTGCCCAACGCCCATGCAAAGCTTGGGAGTAGCCGGTGCCTGGATAAACCACGCGCTGGAGAGGCGCCAGGTCTGCTTGCACAAGAGCAGAAGCGGTTTGCAAATGCTCCCTCCCCGTGCAATACCGGGGGGGGTGGCTTGCAAAGGGGGCTGCGGGGTGTGGTGCCCCTTTCCAAGCACCCCAAAAGCCTCGGGTCAGGGGGATGGGACCGGGGCTGCGGGTGGGTGCTGGAAACCGGAGATCTGCAGGGGGGTGCTGCCCTTGGACAGGGGCGTGGGAAGGGAATATTGGGAACGGGCATTTGCCTGTGGCTGGGAGGGGTGCAGGGATGTGAGAGCTGGGGGAAACCACCCAGGGATGCTCTGGGTCTTGCTTGGGGCCTGACCTGTGTCCCTGAGGGGTAAAGCAAAGGGATTCCTCCTCCCAGCACCCAAACCAAGTCAGAGCACAGAGCCTTGTTCTCCACGAGCGGCCCCCAGTTGGTGCTGGGACCTCCTGCAGCCCTTGGTGAAGCCCCTTCCTCACCTCCCAGCCTGGCTTCTGACCAGAGGAAGCTGTAAGATACCCTCTCCATGAGCCCCACAGGGTTCTGGGGTCGCCCCTCCTCTCCCAAGCACGAGCAGCCACCGTGGGTGCAGGCTGCCAGCGCGCCCACCCGCTCACCCCCTCCGGGGCGCTGCGTGGGTGGTGGAGAGAATGGGGTGGGTGCCTCCTCCAAAAAGCAATGCTGCTGGCTCCCAAATCCTGCTGTTGGCAGGGGGGGAGCCACAAGCAGGGCTCAGCCCGTGCCCCCCAGAGCGGGGAGGTGGTGGTGGGGGGAGCACAGAGAGCCTGGGGTGGGAGAAGTGCCAAGGCAGCTGCGCAGGGCTCGGGGGTGCGCTTGCTGGGGCTTGCTCCTGGCACGTAATCCTGAGCAGCGCTCAGGCTAAGGATCCTGTTTCCTAGGAAGAACGCAGTGAAAAGGGACTTTTCTGTTCTGCCGGACTTCAAGCTGGAGGCTTAAGGATGGAGGGGGGAGCTGGGGAGCGCTCAGAGGGGAAGAAAGTGCTTGGCCAGACGCTGGTGCCAAGGCACCTTGAGCTGCAGCGAGTCAAGTCAAAGGCTAGCCAATTTTCAATTTTAATAGTTCTAGGTGAGTTTCCTGTACTTTGGGACTGGGGTGCTTTAATAACAGGTTGCTTTTACAGTACGAAGTCAAAAGAGGTGGGTCCCTTGAGGAGCCTTTGTCCCAGGATGTGGGTCACCCTCGTGAGGGAGGGCAGACCGCGGCGGGACCTGCTGTGCAAAATGGTAGTAGAAGAGTCTCTTAAATAACTAGAATAAAGTACGATTGCGATCGAAGCCTTCCCTCTGTGGGAAGGGGGCCAGGAGGGGCAGCAGTTCTCAATAACGAGTCCCTGAGCATGTTTTGTCAGCTCATCTCGGAGGCAACCGGGTTTGGACGGGCTCTGACCAGCCTCCCCCGACGATGCCTTGCAGCCTTTAACGAGATCGGAGGCTACCCCAACCTGGAAGAGGCCTACTTAAAAGCCGTGCCGTCCAAGATTGTGCCCAACACGACCTGCCACCTGCCCAGAGCGGATGCCATGCACCTCTTCCGAGACCCGGTCTCTGGAGATCTGCCTTGGACCGGGATGACGTTCGGGCTGTCTGTCATGGCCGCGTGGTACTGGTGCACCGACCAGGTAAATGTAAACGCAATTCCCCTGCCCCGAGTCGCGCAGCGTGGCCTGGGGTCCAGGCACGCTCGCCCGCTCTCGCCCTGGAAGTCCACCTGCGGCAGCACCTACTGCTCCTTCTGGCTGGCGGGCTCGGGGGGCTTCTTTTTGGGGTCGGTGGGAGCACCCGGGGCTGCCACGACCTTGTTCTTGAGGTGCTTGGACTGGGAGAGTTTGGAGAGCGGGATGCCGAGGGGCGTCCTCATCTCCTCGGCTGCCTTCTGGATTTCAGGCAGGGAGGTCAGGGGCTTGCCGGCCACCCTGGGCTTGCTGGGCGAGAGGTGGCTGGGCCGCGCCGGCTTGCTGGGGCTGAAGGCTTTGCTCTGCCAGTAGGGCTGGCTGCCTGCAATGGTCTTTTTGGGCTCGGCTCCGTCCCCTCTGTACTTGCCGGCCCCGAGGGGTTTCTCGCACGGTGGGGAGCAGGAGACCTCCTTGCCTTGCTCTCTGCCTGCAGGGTTCCTGGGCAGGTAGCGGTAGATGTGCGTCCCCTGTTTGTTAAAGGGCAGAAAAAGAGATAAAGGTGACTTGTGGTTGCTGTAAGACGCTGGTGCCCTGTATGGACACCCCTTTACTCTTGGGTGCCGTGAGATTGGTCCTCACGGACATGTCCCTCAGCTGCTGGGTGCCCAAGTCCCTTGCCCAAATCCGAACAAATCTTCCATCGTCCTGAGGCTGGTGGCAGCTCATTTCTCCTGTGATGTCTCGCTCTCTGGGGAAGGTCTCTCCCCATGATTTAGGGTTTTGAGTCCCCAGTA
This sequence comes from Heteronetta atricapilla, assembly GCA_011075105.1. Lineage (NCBI taxonomy): Eukaryota > Metazoa > Chordata > Aves > Anseriformes > Anatidae > Heteronetta > Heteronetta atricapilla. The sequence goes on along the minus strand of CM021744.1, from coordinate 2,736,235 downwards.
CATGGCAGGGCTGGGGGGGTTCCTGCTCCCTGGTGGCGAGGCAGCGTTTTAAGGACAGCTGCAGTGGCCGTGCACTGCCCTGCTCAGGCACCCTGGGGCTGTCCCCAACCATGGCAATGCCCCCGGGACTGGGGGCTCCAGCAGTGTCACCGCACCCCCTTCCCAGCAGCAGCACCCACATTCATCACCAAAGCGCTGCCTTCGTGCCTGGCAGCCTCCCACCACCCAGACTGAGGTGAGAGGAAAGCCTGGGGGTCTGGGAGAGGGAGGTGGGCGAGGAGGTGAGGGTGTGCTGTGTCGGGTGGCCCTGGGCTTGGAGAGAGGCTCAGAAGGGCTCCGAGCACCACTCATCTCACTGCTGGCCTAGGCAAGGTCTCAGCACACGGCTGTGGTCACCAGATCCTTATCTCTGGGCATGTTGGTGCTGCCGTCCAGGCATGGGACAGCACCCCGTGCAGATGTACCGGGGCAAAATCCCATCCAGCAGGTGCTGGCAGCCGTGCTGGATGCCCTGTGCCCCCGTGGTGCTGGTGGTGGGACCCGTGGTGCTGGTGGCATCTCCCCGGTGCTCAGCCTGGACAGCCCAGTGACCTCCGCACCCGCACTGTGGTCACTTTGGCCAGGAGGGTTGCACTGAAGCAGCTGAGGTTAGGTAGTGCTGGGCTGGAAGGGGTTTGTTTCGTTAGCTAGATTGGTTAAAATCAGCGCTTAGAGCGGAGGGGTCCTGGTGCTGCTCCCTCCTGACCACACGGGAGCAGATAAATCCTGCTGGGTGCTGAGCTCGACCCTGGGGAGAGCCAGAGCCCTCTTATTGTCTGCATTTCTACGGAGCTGAGCTGGGAGGAGAGCAGGCTGGGCATCCCTGCCCCTGCGGGCACTTTTTTGGGGAGATGTTGGAGGGGTTCGGCGGGGAGGGGGACGCTTGGTGGGGGCTCAGCTGTGCCCCTGCCTCCCTGCAGGTCATCGTCCAGCGGTCGCTCTCTGCCAAGAGCCTGAGCCACGCCAAGGCCGGCTCCATCCTGGCCAGCTACCTGAAGATGCTGCCCTTGTTCGTGATTGTCATGCCAGGGATGATCAGCAGGGTCCTGTACCCAGGTAAGGGCCTGGCCACGCGGAGCCGGGGCTGCAGGAGCCGATCAAACGGGTGGGCGAGGGATGGGAGCAGGGCGCTGGGGCTTTTCAGGGGGTCTCCGCTCTGCCAGACCCAGGGGGCTGGAGAGGGGCAGGGGGGGACGTGAGTGTGCCCGGTGCTGTGCTTTGGGCCGCCGTGCACCAGCCTGCGCCGCTCTCCTCTGCGTCCAGGAGCGCATTTGGGCACTGAAAAGCTCCAGGGATAACCTGGTGCTGCCTTTTCAGGGGGGTGAAAACTGCGTTCATCTGCAGTGAGCCTGGGTTGTGGCTGTGTATGCCATGGGCCAGCACTGCAGAGCTGAATATGAGAAATATGGACCCAAAATAAAAGCCTCTGTGGGGGTTGTTGGTGGGAGGTACCTAATGCTGCCTAAAACGGGAGCAAAAAGCAATTTGCAGTGTGTTGTATGGTTTTACTCCAAACCCCAGGGCTGGGTCAGCTCTAGGGGAGGCCAGGAGGTGGAGAAGGATGATTTCAGGTGGAAAGCTGCAGAATTTTCTAGGGAAGATCTTGTTGGGACCCATCCGTGGGCCTTCTTGTGCTGCTGCTCTTCTGACCTCACCTCAGATTAGAGGTTTCTACAGCGTTAACCCAGGATCGTTTGGGGTTTTTGTCATTACACACGGGATAAACTGCCCTCTGCGCGTTTCCATCAGCTGAGCACTCGCTCTCCCAGCCATCACAGGACCTCAATTACCTTCCATAAGGAGGCCAGGCCAAATTACTGCCGGAGCCGTGCAGCGAGGGCTCAGCTCCGCGGGGAGGTCAAGCGCCGGAGCAAAGCCCTGCGCTGAGCCCCGGCTGGGGCAGGGAGTGGCGGGCGGACTCTGGACTAATTCGGTTAATTCCCTGTAAACACAGATTAGCTGGGACCCGGTGGCTCAGCTGGGGCCACATGGGTGGCACCAGCGACTTTGGTGACACGTGCCGCGGGGACTGTCCCCGCGCTCCCCCTGCCTGCCCGGCGGACACCGCGTGCCCAGGAGCTCAGGGAGCTGCTGGTGGCATCGCTCGCCCGCAGCGGCTGCCGCCCCTCCTGTGCTGCTCCGCCTAATTACGTGTCCGAGCGCCGTGCTTTGATGCTAATCACCTGTGCGAGGAGCCAGAAAACAAGCCGGAGAGGGACACGCCTGCACACACAGCCTGTCCCCGGCTGGGCATGGTGCAGATGGGACAGAGCTGTGTGGGTTGGGGTACAGCCTGTGCCACGGGTTTTCTCTTTAATCCCCCAAATCCTTCCCTCTGCACTCCCGGATACCTGGGGAGCTGTGGCGTGGCCACCATCTCCCTGGCCACCAGCACCTCTTGGGTCACTCCTGTGGTGGTAAAAGGGGAGCGTGACCTCAGCACGTGGGACGTGGCACCAAAACCAGCCCCCACCGGGACAAAGCAGCCTCTGGGATGGGGACACGCAGCGAGAAGGTCGCAGCCGAGCCTCCTACCTGTGCTGCGCTGGTCGGATAGGAGCTGTTGCCGTCCAGGATGGCGCGGGGCAGCACACACCTGATCTCCACCGCGTTGCTCCTCCGCTTGGCCGCGTCCTCCGCCCGGACGTGCTTCAGGGACGGGAGGCTCCCCAGCGGGCTGAGGAAGGAGCCCCGGCTGATGTGGGGGTCGCTGAGCTTCCTCTGCATGGGCAGGAACTCCCCGTTGTGGGTGACGTCCGAGTTGGTTCGCCGGAGCGGCCCGTAGCGATCCCTCACCTCGAAGTACTCGTCGGAGATGGAGGAGGCGTTGGAGCGGCGGTAGCTGTGGTCGGCGGAGCTGCTGGAGTAGCTCTCCTGGTCGCTCAGGGTTATGTACTCCTCCTCCTCCTCCTCCTCCTCTTCCCCCAGCCCGTTGTGGGCGCAGGGTGGCCCTCTGTCCTCCTGGGGCCCCGCTGCCGGAGGGGGACGGCAGCTCTCCGGTGAGGCCCCGTTGGGGTTCTCCTTCGGTTCCTGCCTTGCAGCCGCAGGGTCGGCCGGCGGTGGCTGCGTGTCCCCCTCGGGGACAGCACCACTGTCACAGGGCGCGATGGCTTTGGTCGCCAGGCTTCCAGGAGGGATGGTCCTCGGCTTCGGAACCGGGGGCTTGGCTTCCTCGGGCGTCTCCTCGGGTGGCTTTAAGCGGTGGCTGAGCGGCGGAGCGGCCGATGTCCCTGCTTGCTTTGTCACCCAGCTGCTGCCTTCGACGGGGCTGGGGGTGGGCACCACAGGAACTTCTGCGGGGACCTGTGGGGTCTGTCTGGGGCAGGGGGACACCGGGGGTGGCTCTTGGTCTGAGCTCTTCTTGGCCTCCAGCTCCCTGTACTTCAGCATCTGCCGATGCTGCGCGCTGGCCTGGGAGACGTCGCAGACTTTGATGCGGTTCATCTGCGAGAGCTTCACGTTCTTTATCTTGGGGTCGATGATGTTGATGTAACCCAAGACTTCGCTCCCGGGTTCGGGGTCGGGCTCGACCCAGGTGGGCAGGTAGTCGAACATGTTGGCTTTCTCCAGGTTCAGGAGGCCGGGGTGGATGAGCAGGGAGAGGTCTGCCGCCTCGCCGTGCCTGTCACCCGCGTGGCCCTCGGGCAGGGCTTTGCCCTTGTTGTCCGCCTTCTGGTTTTTGTCCTGGTTCTCGGAGGAAGCCTTGCTGATCTGATCCGCGCTCTTGGCCTTCACCAGGGCGTATTTGGGGTTTATCAGCTTCTTCACCACGGCGTTGGCCGGGGTCACCGGCACGACGGAGGGCAGCGTTACGGGCTCGGGCTCGGGCTCCTGGCCCATGGAGATGGACTTGAGGCTCACCCCCTTGGACATCAGGTACAGCTCCTGGAACTGCTTGTCGAACGCCTCCACCACTTGGCCCGAGAGCACCGTGATGACGTTGCGGTCCGTCCGCGCTGCGGACCAGGTGAAGCTGGAAAGGAAACGTGTTGGAAACTGAGTGCTCGCTGGTAAGTGACACGGCTCTTCCCTGGGGGATTTAACAGCACTGGTAAGGACGTGATCTTGCTATAAAAATTAATATTGATGAGATTAAAAAGAAGCTCCCATCCCAAATGGGAATGAAGGCCTGAAGTTGAGCGCACTGGGACTTGAAATGAAAATACAAGGTATTTGGTATGGGTCAGCTGCTGCTTTGCTTTAGTGTTGGCCCCTTTTCCTTTCTCAGCTTAGGTTAGTTAAGAAAAGGGATTTTTAAGCAGGCTTGTGTTTTGCTGTGGCCAGAAAGCAGGGAATGCCTCATTTTCATGTTTATGAAACTTGTCCTGTAGAGCTGAAAACCGACCTATTTCTACAAAAACAAGATTTTGTTTGGTAAAACAAAAAATGCTTTGGGTTGTAAATGTTTAACTGGAAAGCCTGAGGTCAGTGTGAGAGCTGGTGCTGGCCGTGGCTTGGAATTTGTCCCTCCCCATGCTCGGTCCCACGCGCTATCACCATCGTGTCTGCTGGCATCAACACCCAGTGCACCCACCGACCCCGTGGGGTGCCCAAGTCATGGCCACGGGCTGGTGGGGACCCTCGGGCCCTGCTCCAGCACTTGCAATGTTGTTCCCTTGGTTAGTTGGGGGGAACAAGCCTGAGACAGGGTCTGGGGCTTGGACCACGCAGGTCCCTGTTGGTGTTTTGGCAATGCCTCTGCAGGATGGGCGGGCGGAGACGCCGCTGGTTACCTGTAGGATCCGCACATGGCCCGGTCTCCATCCACGAACATGAACTTCTGGGCCAAAGCCCCCTTGAACTTGGTGGCTGAGCGCGTGAAAAACTCCGTCCCCCCCGTGCTGCGCACTCGCAGGTTCTGCAAAGCAAAAGGCAGGGCCGTGAGCGGGGCTGGGGTCGGGTAGGGTGAGACCAGCACGGGCGTCCCCGTGCTGCCCCCACCCCACCGTGCCACTGCCCCACACCGAGCCACCACGGGCTGAATTTCAGAGCAGCGTTTGGCCCCCGCTCCCATTTCACAACCCCGCCGAGCAGTGGGAAACGCTCTTCGCGGTCTGCTCGCAGGAGACCTCAGCGATGGGGAGATAAAATAACTTGCCCAGGGCCACGCGGTGAACCAGAGACCCGGCGTCAAGAATTTCCTGCTTTCCCCGTGTGCCCAGCCGTGTTTTCTACCTCTTGAACCCAGCTCTGCCCACGACTGCGGGCAAACAGCGTGTGATAATGCTGCCGAGCACTTTCCATCTCCTGCGATCTATGCAAATGCCACCGTGCAAGAGGTGATTCTTGCCCTCCTCTCCCCTGGGGCCTGCAGGTGTTTGTAGGGGATGGTGCTGATCCCAGCACAGCGCGCGTGGACCCGATGGCAGTGGGATCGCTGTCTGCTGCCTGGGTATTCCCCTTGGGTCTGCTCCGTGCCTAAATCCAAGCGTCTCCCCCTGGTTTTAGGGGTGGGTGGGAGGAAACGGTGGGGCAGCATATTTATTGGGAAAGGAAAGGTGGGGACATGCACCCACAGGGACGCGGGTCCCCGCGCAGGCAGCTGGGGGCAGGGTGTCCCCAGCTCTGCAAGCACCGTGCTGCTCTCCCGTCCCCCTGCTGCCGCAGTGATTTTTCCTTCGACACCAAGGGATGAACACATTTTTGCAGCTCAGCAGGCGGCGTCACTCACAGCAAAAGGCAGAGTGGGCTCCCTTGGGTGGGGAGAAAACATTTTTTTTTTTTAGGAAAGCGCCCTCATTCCTCCCGTTCTGCTGGGATGTTGCTAAGGCTGTTGCTGAAGGCACTGTGTCGTCATTAGGTCATGCCCTTCGATCATCTGTTTTTTTAAAGACTAAAACAAACAAACAAAAAGCAACAAAAGTATTTCTTTCCCCCTGAAAAAAAAATCCTCCCCACCTGGAGCCTTCCTCAGCTGCTTCCCTGGGCTCTCCTCTCTCCTCCTTCCAGCAGGAGGGACAGCGATTAAAAGCTGGTCGCAGTGTGGTGCAAAAGCTAAGGAGTTCCTGACCAGGTTTCTGGGAAATTGTGCTTGCTGAGTGGAAAAGTTTGGGTATTTTTGGTGATTTGATTTTTAATTTTGCTGTTGTTGAGCTTTGGGGTTTTTGCCTGGTGTTGAGACTCCAGTGGCAGGCACAGGGGGCTGGCAGCTGGTGCCCTTCGGATTGCTGTGACCAGGGGGGTTCCCGTGGCTTGTGTGGGGATGGGGACAGGGGGACACGCCGGGGATTCCTGCTCGTGGGGCTGCCGAGAGCAGTGCAGTGGTGACGCTGCACCCAAACAAGTGCTCGCTGGGACCTCTGCCCAGTGCCAGCATCCCCGCGGCGCCGACCTCTCCCTCTCTCGGCCAAATCTGCGCACCAAGGCATGAAGCAGCCTGGGTTTTTCTTGGGTAACGCCCAGGGGAACAAAGCTCCCCGGCAGCAGGGTGCAGGCTGCCTTTGCCTTCCCCTTGCCGCCGTTGGGTAAGATCTGTTTATTTAATCTCTTCCCCCAAAAAAAGGGGGGGATGGAACAAGCGTGCGCCCGGCTGCCGAGCCGGAGAGGTGCTGCGCGGCGGGGCTGAATCACTCCCCAAACACCTGCCCTTGCTCAACTGAGCGGTTGCCTTGCCCAAGCTGGCTCGCTAATTGCAAAGCGCAGAAGGCACCAAGATAACGACGTTCATCTCGTTAGCATCTCCTGGCTTACGCAGCAGCTCCCAGCCACTGCCCTAGTTTCCTCACAGCCTCCTTGCCCTGCCGAGTGCCGTTCCGGCAAGCTGGCTGCGACGAGCCATGTGTGGCGAGTCACAACTTCGAGACATTTGCCGAGCTCTGCAGATGTTCTCCTGCTTTTCCAGTCCTGCCAGCAGGCTGCAAATGCATGAACAGCCCGGCGTGCGTCAGCCCTGGCTTTTCTGGTCTGGGAGCGGAGGCAGGCTGGAGGAGACCGGCCTCTCCGGGGAGCCTGGACGGGGGTAAAAGCCCAGGGAAGCTCAGCTGTGGCTGGGTTAATTGTCCTGAGCAGCAATTAAGTGGAGCCACCAGGCCTGTTGGATGGGGACGGTGCGAGGCTGGGCCAGCCTGTAAGTGCCAGCGCGGTGTCCCCTCCCGTGGGCACAGGTCCCCAAGCTCACGCAGCATCACGGCCCCGCTCCAGCGTAGCTCACAAGGGCATTACGTGGCTCCTACATGTTCCTGCTCAGCCCGCTGTTTGCCTTCACCGTGGGGAAAATTTGGAGAGAGCTTGCCCGGGCAGGGGCCTCCCCGCGAGCCATTTGGCACCCTGCGCCGTGCGGCCGGCTGACGTCAGGCGAGGAAGCACGGCCTGTGTGCCGAGCTGCGGGCACGGCGCCCGGAGCCCACGGGTGTCTGCCAGCCCCAAAGTGAAACTGGGGTGCTGCGGTGCCTGGGCACCTGGGGACGGGGACAGCTGGGGCAGGTGTCCCCACAGCACTGAAGGATCCGCTCCTCTGCCCCTTCCTCTGCCTCTGCCTTGGCAGAGCATGGTGCTGGGTCACAGAGCATGCGGGCCGTGCTGCGAGTTCCCCTGCAAGCTGTTGCAGGGTGCTACCTGTGATTCTGGGTTAAAATCTAATCCCGATCTTGTCGCATCTTGTGTGCAGCTCCGTTCTCTTCTTGCTCTGCTTATTGAACCACAGGATGATGTGTCCAGGCTAAGCCGCGTGCCTCAGCAATCGGCTCAGCTGCGCTTCATGCCGTGGCCCCGTCCTGCTGCCGGGGCAGGGATTTGGGGCACTTTGGCCCTGCGCTGCCAGGCATTCCCCGTGCCGCTCCATCTTCCTCCTTTCCCAACAGGACTCGTGCACAGCAGCGAAGTCAGGCGCTGCTGCCGGTGCCTCCGGGGCCGGGCGACCGCGGCGTGCGCGGGCAGAGCGGTGCCGCTGCCAGCCGGGGCCGGCGTCGTGCCGCCCGCTGAGAGCATCCCGGGCAGGCGCCGGGGCGCGGGTGGCGTGGGCGCTTCCCTGCTCCCCTCCCGGCCCCGTGCTGGGGCGGAGGCCCCGGGAAAGGGGAAAGTCTCGTTTTTTAATTCCAGCCTCCGACTTGCGGGAAAGCCCGAAAACGAGAGAACCAGCTGGTGGTTGCTCCTGCTGGTCCTGGCCCCAGGGCTGGAGCAGGATGGGGCTGGCGACGGCACGGATCCAGCCCTGGCGCAGCATCCTGCCTCTTGCTGGCTGATTTGCCAGCTGGAGCTGAGCTCGCAGGCTCGTCTGTGTGCCTTACAACACCGTGACAACACCCTGTGCCTACCCTGCACGCACGGGGAACCACAGGCGGCCCAGGGACATGCAGCCATGGTGGTGGGACACGGGTGGCTCAGAGCCTCCCTCCCTGTGGCTCTGCTATGGGGAAATCCACACCCCCCTCTCTCACCCATTCCCATCCGTGCTGTTGCTGATGGATTTGGGTGTCAGCTATAGGAAAAATGGACTGAGCTCGTCTGGCACTACCTTAAGGCTGCAGCACGGGTCAAGAAGGGCTCTTTGGGAGCTCTTGCAGGGTTTTCAGAAGGAATCACACAAATTCACCCCTTGCTTTTCAGCCACGTGAGCTGGAGGCAGGGGCGTGATTCGTCCCAGTCTCTCGCACATCACCCTGGGGCCAAAAGGCGGAGAGGCTCCTGAGACCAAGGTCCATCCTTACCTTCAAGTGCCCGGCGTGCATCTGCGCTCGCTCGCACATCTGCAGGAAGTGCTTGACGTTGGTCTCATCCAAAATGATGTAGACGCCGACTTTCCTCTTGAAACCCGCGTCCAGGAGGTCCTTGAAGATGTCTACGTCGGTGAACATGTCCATGACCACTGCGATGACCTGCAGAGAAGAGAAGAGAGATGAGTCCGGGCTGCACATCCGACCTGCTGAGATGCAGCTGTGAGAGCTGCTTGCCCTGTGAAAGCCGAAGCACCGCTCTCACTCCCTGGGAGTTTGGGATTAAGTCCTAATGTCTTCAGCACCGAAGCCGGGAGGTGCTATATCCCTGTGCAGCCGGGGCTGTTTCTACCCCAAATCCGATTCCACAGCAGTGGGGTTTTCCCCGTGGGCTGTAAGGAGCTGAGCAGCAGCCGTCCCAGGATTGAAGAGCAAGAGCCCCAAATCCCATTCCTCTGCTGGCACCGAGCCCCTCTGGGAACGGCACGCAGTGTGATGCATTTGTAAGAAGTTGATCGGGGGTAAGCGGTAAAGGTAACGTTCTTATTGACAAGGCTTTAACAAGCACCAGAGGCTTCAGCCCTATTTTCTGCTAGAGAAGTTTTGCCTCCCCTCGTTCATGGACTCTGACCCCAGCCCCATCATGGGCAGCACCCCGAGGTGAACCCCCTGATGCAGCGAGCGTGTCTGGCCAAGGGCATGGGGCGAGGTCCTGCATGCTCCTGGGTGCCCTGTGGTCTTTGGGGATCTGATGTGTGTTTGTAGGGAGAGAAATGGGACAAAACCAGCTGAAAGTGGCTCTGAGGCTGGTGGGACACATCCAGACACCCCTGAGGTGCGTTTGGGAGCCGAAGTGGCTTGTAGTACCCTCAGGAGCTGGCCTGTTTGTGCGCGGATGAGGTTGCTCAGAAGTCGCTGGCTGTGCGCAGCTCCCAGCTGCCTTTTCAGATCCTTGCTGTTGATTTTCAGGAGCCTGCTCTGGTTCGAGGTTAGGCGTGGTGCTGGGCAGGGCTTTGGGATCAGGTGCTGCGTCTTTCACCGGGGCTCCTGGCTCTCTCTGGTGGTCCCGTGGCCAGGAGCCCGCCGGGTGCTGGAGTGCCCTGGCCATACCAACCCCCCTGAGCCTCCCAAGCTGTGCAAAAGCAGAGCTGGGATGACAGCACCCAGCTCGAGCCAGCAGCTTGCTTCAGCACAGGCAGCGTCACCATCCTCTGAAAGCCAGAGCTGCCTTTGTACCCTGGGCGTTTGCTGCTGTGGCCAGGGCGAGTCCAGCACGTGGTGCGGAGATGCATCAGTGGGACACGCTGCGCTTCCTCTGGGAATGTCTCTGCGGGCACCAAAGTCCGCCCCACGCCCATGGGTCTTTTCTTCTCGAAGATGGCATCGGCTGTGACAGTGCGGGGCGGTGCCGGACGGGGTAGTGATGGCCCTGCAGCCACGTGTGCCTCCTCCTGCTTGGGGCGGCCCCGCGGGGTCCCCCTGGGAAGTGCCCTGCGTCCGGGCAGCCGGGGGTTGCTCCTGGAGGGCTGCGGTGGCACGGGAACAGGCACACCGTGGGGTGACACAAGGGAACCCCGAGACGCTGCTTCCTCAGGAGGGAAGGGACCGGGTGCTTGCGCACTCAGGCACGTCCAGTCTGGGCTTCTCCAAGCGGCGAGCTGCCTTTTAATTAGTTGTGTGCCACAGGAGGCGGGGAGCTCTAATTAGGAGAATTGTGCGTTGTGACACTGCTGGCTCTTCCCTTCCTCTGCGGCGGGGAGAGCAGCGAGGCCGTGCTCCCCAGCCTGGGCCACCAGCGGTGCCACCCTGGCCACCTCGGCTCCCTCCGCTGTGCTTGGGCATTTCGGGAGGTGCCAGAGGGGACCTGATGGCTCTGCCAGTCCTCACCCTGCTGGTATCTTCCCATTTTTAGCTGAATTCCCGTTTATCCTCCCTGAGTACTTGACAGGTTTTGCCATGGAAGGACACATCCTCGCTCCTCAGCGCACCCGGTGTTCTGCACGTCCGCTCTGTCCCTGTGGGGACACTGGGGCAGAAGGCCAGGTGTCTCAGCGATGCCATCAGCTCCTGACACTCTGCTGCCCTCAGCTGCGTCTTGCCTGCAGGACAGGCTCGGCCTGGCTTTGTCACCGGGATGCCAGACGAGTGTGCCAAGGCACTGCCTGGGTGTGAAATGTGCCAGCAGGCCACGGCTGGCCCTGGTCACAGTCCCCATGCTGTGACCACCCAGGAACCCCAAGGGCGAAGTCTGCTTGTGGGCTGCCCGTGCTTGTTCCTTGCTTGAAATCGGCTGGGGTGAGGCCAAGCCCAGGCTCTGGATGTAACCTGCAGAGAACAGAGGTCTGCGTGCTCCGGAGCAGCACAGCCCCGTGCCATTCCCTTCGATCCCCGCAGCCGGCTGCCTTCCTGCGCTCGCAGCCTGCCAGACCTCATCCTGTGCCCTCTCCTGGTGCAGAGCCCGGTACCGATGCTGGGTACCAGGGGAAGGTGGCTGAGGAAGGCTCTGGCAGCGGGACAGCAGCACCTCTTCCCCAAAGCCTTTCCCGCTGCATCATCCCAGGAAGCTTTCCCATCCCTTTGCCATTCATCCAGAGGGAGAAGAGGAGGTGGGTCCTGGATCCATCGCTGGATGCTCTCCTCCCTGGGCTCCCAGAGCTGCTGAGATCTGCTGCCGGTACCCGGAGCGTCGCATCCCCTCGGACGCAGGGCAGGTGATGCTGGATCCTTCTGAGTTGCTTTGATGAGCGCACAAACTGCAGGATCGTGTTTTATAGAGGAAATTGCAGCTCTTTATTAAGTCACTCTGAATCATCAGATAATAACTTTTGGGGTGCCCCACGTGGGCATTTAATAAATTAGGCAGGCACCAAGGCACAATTAGAGGAAGCGTGTTGGGAAGAGGGAGAGGTGGGACAAGTAACGTTAATAATTGCTCTCCCCTGTCGACCCTTTCATCCAGGAACGGCAGAAGGTTTTGTAAACAGTAATTAATAGGGCCTCCCAACCTTCACTGGAAGTTGCTGAGGGTAATTAAATCACCACAATCCCAACCGGGAACCTCTGGAGCAGAGAGGTCAGGCTCGCCGGTGTCTCCGGCGGTGTTTTGCCGAGGATGGTGTTTTCAGCCTGGTCTGGTTTCTGGTCGGAGAGAGCCAAAATCTAGTGAAGATGACGAGAGGAGGCAGACCTTCCTCCCCAGCGGTCCCGTGAGCTGTTCAGCCCCCGGGGCCCTGCATCAAGGGTGCTGGCCGTGCCGGGGCAGACCCAGGGGAGCTCTCCGTCGGGGTGCCCGGTGCTGTGCTGCATCCCTGGCCACAGACCCGGGGATTTGCTACGAGAGCACAGCCGTGGCAGCAGGATCCTGCCTCTCTGCTCACCCCTTTCTTCCCACAGCAAGGAGGAGATCATTTGCATCCCCTGCTCCAGCTCGCCTGGATTTGCCTCTTTGCAGAATAAAGCCGAGGCTCTGAACTCGGCGGCGTTTGGCCTTGTTCCTGCACACAAATGGGCTCGTCCTCGCCATCAAAGCGGCCTCACATCCCGGCTCCCTCGGCCGGGCTCTGAGCTGCTGGGAGAACGCCCGGTGCCAGCAATGCTTGTGTGGGCTCTGGACTTCCCTGGCTCTCCTGGTGCCCTTCTGCCTCTCTGCTGAGGGATCGCAGCCTGCGTGGTGGCTTTGGCATCAGACGGCGTTTCAGGCCCAACATCTCCACCAGTGGTGCTCCCTGGGGAGGCGATACCTGAGCCAAGAGCTGTGTGGCCAACCTCTGTGACCAGTGCTGGGGTGGCACCTGGACCCTCCCTGTGCCTGCTCCTGGCTTCCTCAGCAGAACCCTCTCACCTCCACAGCCCACCAGCCTCAGCTGAAGTCTCGGGATGCCCAGGAGCGCCTATGCCAGCGGTCACCGGGGCTCAGCACCGTGACCCCATGTTCAGCCACCCCATCCACGGGTGGGAGGCCCTGAGGAGCCCCGTCTGCCAAACTCGAGCTCCTGCTCTGCTCAGACCCCTGCAGACTGCAGGCTTGAAGTTTGTGCTCATCTCTGCATCTCCTGGGGGCCGTAGGCAAGGTGAGGGCTTGCTCAAGCTTCTGAAGCTCAACCTGTTTGTGGCAGAGCTGTCACTTGTTTTTCTTGGCTTTCCAGGCACCTCTTTAGCTGCCATACTCTATTTTCTGTCCTGGAGGATTCCTCTCCTGTCCCTGATCCCACATCTTTCCTCTACACAGCTGGCAGCCAGCACTGCTGAGGGAGCAGCCCCCAGCTCCTGCGTGCCACCGCCGCTGTCCCCAGCTCCCATCCCACCGGGAGACAGAGCCTGGCGCCGCGGGGACGGTGACAAGCGCAGCCACGGCCACGTCCCTGCAGCCTGGAGATGCTCCCAGGGGAGGTGGGGAAGGTGCCGGAGGCAGAGCCTGACTCAGCCGTGCAGGAGGAGGGAGGCAGGAGTGACTCAGGAGGCAGTGCTGGCGTGGGGGAAGCAGTGAGCAAGCAAAACCAGGCAGGAGCTTGCGAAGCCGGGACAGAGGCAGCTGGAAAGACCCGGAGATGAGACATTGTTTGTGATGGGGGAGGTCTCTTCCTCCTCCATCCCACACGCACGAGGCTTGACAAGGCTTCAGCCCTGCCCTCCCATACCAAAGGGATGCAGCTCACCTCAAAGTCCTTCGGTGGGGAAAATGTTGCCCAGCTTGGACTGGGTCACTGGGAGGCACCAGGGTCCTCTGCCCGGCACCGCTGGCCTTCAAGGCACACCGCCACCTCCTTCCCCTGTCCTCCTGCCTGTGACACCAGCCTCACCCTGTTGCTCATCCACCCCAATTCTCTGCTCCTTGGTTTGCTGCCAGGGGTAGGACAGGTCTCAACTGAAAGCCCAGCCCGAAGAGGGGCTTTGCTTCCCCTCGGCATCTCTGGGGGCTTGTCCTGCAGGCCAGCTTTTCTCCTAAATGCTGCATGTTGGATGAGGCCAACATGCAGCAACATGGTTCTCTCCAGCCAGCCTCGATCCTCACCTACGTGCTGCTGCGAGACCGGTGCCTGTCGCCGCTTTGCCCCAGGGCTGAGCCCAGCTCCCCCAGATCCTGCGTGTTGCCGCGTGCATTGGCACCGTGCTCTGGGAATAATGATCGTGGGGTGGCCAGGACCGTGGGCTCGGAGCTGGGAACCACCCCAACCCTTTTTACTGCCCTGCGGTTCTCCCCGTGGGGACCCTGGGATGTGCAAAGCTGCCACAGCGGCTATGGAAAGAATTGTTTTGCTCCCGGGGAGCGTCAGACCAGGCCGACAGCATCGTCTTCGGAGAAACCTGATCCCTAAATATCGCTTGTTCTGAACGAACGTGGAAAAACCCCGCACGACTGACCCCGACGGCTTGGGCAGAGGACGGGACCCCCTGGCTGAGCAGGACCTGAGGATCCGTGCTCAGCGGGACAGCCCGGGGCAGATCCCGTGTCACGGTCCCCGGGGCGCACCTCACCTTCTGAGCCTGGCAGATCATCTTGCGCACCACCTCCTTGATGTGCGCCTGCCCCTCGATGGGCGGCTGCATGTAGACGGTGGCGCGGGTCACCCCGCGGTAGGCGATGGTCTCGGGCCAGCCGAGGTCCAGCTGGGGGATGGAGCGGTCGGACCTCTGCGGCCAGTACTCCAGGGACGGGGCCACCCCCTGCTCGTCCCCTTGGCTGTCGCCGTCGCCCTCGCTCTCGCCGGTGCTGCTGCCGTGGCGCGGGATGTACTCGGAGCCGGGGTCGTAGGTCTCGAGCGTGTCCAGGATCTTCTTTAGCTCCAGCTCGGAGAGGAAGTCCCTGATGTTTTCCTTCTTCAGGACCTCGTAGAAGGCGTCTGGGCCGCGGGAGGCCAGCGCCTCCAGGGCCAGGCGCTGCTCCTCGCTGTAGAAGAACTCAGGCTTGGACTCGCTGGACCTCCAGTTGACGTGGCTGTCGTCCAGGCACTGCACCTGGGAGAAAGCCATGGTGCCCCAACACGCCGCTTCCTTCTCCGGAGGGAGCTCGGTCCGTTGGGCGAGTGCCGGGTGTCGGCAATAAATAAGGAATTAATGACTCCCCAGTCTTTGCATACGCGATTTGCTCTGCTTTGCCCTCCCCGCTTCAGCTCGCAGCTGCGGGGACGCTGCTCCTTTCTCAGCCGGCTCCTGCCCCGCTGAGGCCCTGTTCTCTCAGGGATTTGGGTTCTGGTTTGCTGCTGGGTCTGCGGGGAGCGGGGCGAAGCTTGGGGGCACCGCAGTCCCCACGGCGGGTGGATCTGTGCCCTGCGCACACGCGGCTCCGCAGCCTCGTCTACCTCCGGCTCCACGCGCCTCTCATCCTCTGCTCCTCCAACGCGGCAAAAAAGCCAAAAAAAACAAACAAAGAAAAAAACAAACAAAACGGCCTCACAAAGGGCACCAGAAGGCTGAGATTCTCGGCCTGACCCCACTCTCTGGCTATCGGTGCTGGAGAAGTGGGTCGGCCGTGGGCTTGGTGGCAGCCGGCGTCTCCGCCAGCCTCCCGTGCATCTCCCCGGCTGGCAGCGGGGCTGTTCCGGCTCCTGCCCGCGCGCACGGTGCCGGGTGGACGGCGGGACAGGTAACAGCAAGAAGTGAAAAGAGGAAAAGCAGAGGAGTGATTCATCGCTCCGCCCTGCCCCACCTGCAGTCACATGCTGCTTCACACATTCCCAGCCTTGTTCGGGCATTAACTCTTTCGGACGGTGCTGTGCTCGCCGCTTCGTTGGGTGCTGGGGTCCCCGAGTGCTCGTGGAGGTCTGCTGGGGGGTGTCCCCAAAAAACAGCGGCTCTGCCCTGCGATAAACCCCTGCGTGTGCTGGCAAGGTGCTGCTTTCCAGCAAAGCATCCCTGCCCCCTGCTTAACCCCCCCTGCACCACGGCAGCCCCCGTGAGAGCAGGGAGCAGCTCGGAGCCCGGGGGAAACCTCCTCGGCTCGGGGCAGGGTGTGCAGCGGGGACACGGCCACACACCAGACCTTGCTGCGGCAGCCAGCGATAACAGTGGGACAGGTGATGAAACCACCCTGCATTCGTCAGCCGGTGATCACAGACCGGGAACGTGGAGCTTCTGACTCGGAAACCCGGGCAAAGATGAATTTCAGGAATCGGGGTCAGATCCTCACTGATGCGAGAAAGGAAAGCGCCACGGGCTGTGTCTCGCTCTGTTGCTTTGGTGCAGCTGATCTGGATTCGCAGCCGTGTAAATGAGAGCCCCGCTTGAGTCAGCATCCTAAAGGCAAAGCCGCCTGCTCGCCCGTCAAAGGGCTCCCCTCTGGAGCCCAGCGTCACCCCGGCTGCCCCGGCCCCACGGCACCGCTGCCCCGACGCCGCGCCTGGCACGGAGCCCAGGGAGGGCCTGGAGAGGTGAAAGGGAAACGTGCAGAAAGGGGGGAAATTCCAGCGTGGCTTTCTCCGAAATAAACCACGGCAAGCTGTTGGTCTACAGGCTGTAACAATGGACTTGGGGGAAATGGGGACTGAGGCGTGCAGGATGCTGGGGACAAATCTGAGCTTTTCTTCCCATTCTGCCCATTTCTTGCTTCTTCTCTCACTGTCCCGGGAGGGCACTTTCACCTCTGGCTCTGCTCGTTGCTGGGGTGCACGGGTGGGGGCATGCGATGGAGATGCTCGGACCGGGGCTGGGAGCGTGCTGGGGATGTACCCAGCTCCGCTGCCCTGTCTGCCCCGTGCCTCGTTGTATGGCAGGCATTGTGCAAGGAGATTTGTGGTCAGTTTAGAGGGGTGTGGGCATGATTATGATTTATTACCTGGCAGAATTAATGCACAAGGGAAACGGCGTCGCATCGGTGCCGCGCCGTGATGGCTCATACGGCCGCACTGGGCACGGGTTTGGGATTGTGGAGCCCCACGGCCTGAAGCTTCGCCTGATCCAGCCCCTGTGTGGGGACACGATGCAGGGGGACAGGGGGGGCTCCTGGGGGTGTGGGTCACAGCCTGAGCTGGTGGCAGAGCCGCTACGGGCAGCACATGGCCTGGCCGAGCTGCAGGGACAAGGGGCTGGCACCGAGGTGCGACGCCGTGGCTGTGCTTTTCCTCCTCTTTTCCTTAAAATCCCCTGCAGGCCACCCTTAATGACTGCGTCGCGCTGAGCTCAGCGCTAGCCGGGCTCGTTATTTTGGTGTTTTCCTGCATATCCAGCTCGCTCCTCTGATTTACCCCGGTGTGGGCAAGGAGCCGTCAGCTCCTTTTGAACCCGCTGCCTGCCGCAGGGACAGGTCGGTCCCCACCGTCACCGTGTCCCTGCTCCCCCGGCCGGGCAGAGCCTTCCCCGTGCCCCAGCTCCTCCAGCCCCTGCCTGACACTGCCCTGCACCTGGCACCGTGCTCCTCCCAGCTGCAGAGGGAAGCGTTAATTACAAGCTCCCAATTAATTTCCCATCTCCATAGAGGGCCTAATGACACAGCAGGGTGCGACGCTGGGCTCTGCCAGGCTGGGCTCCGCTGCCCGCGTGCTGCCGGGGCTCACCGAGGGGTTTGGCGGCAGCACCCAGCCCCACCGGGTGTCTGCTCGGGGCTGCAGCACCCAGACGCTGCTTTGCCCTCGGGAGCAGCTTCCACCTGCAGCATTTGCATGGAGCCAGGCACAACGTGGTGTTTTGGCGAGGGGGGAAACCGAGGCACGGAGCGGTGACGGCAGCTTTACTCACAGCTGCTGGATGACAGAGGCCCAGCGCTGACCTAAGCAAGGGGAAAGGGGGAAAACCAGCTTTTAGCCTGCTCCTGCTGTGCCGGGGTGAGCCCGTGCCCTGCTCGGCATTGCAAAGCTGGAGAAGCCCGTGTCCTGCTCCCTTTGTAGGGTTTGCAGCGCAGACACCGGTGTGTGGTGCCCCTGGGGTCTGCGAGGGTGTGAGTGCAGGAAGGGGGCACCCGGAGGAAAGCGGGGTGGCGGGCTGGGGTGCACAAACCCCATGGGAAACCCAGCACGTCGCATCGCTTCCTCGCCTTGCTCCGAGCCCCGCAGCCAGGCTTGTGCAGGGGGTTGCTCGTGCACGTCCCCGTGCTCCTCGGGGAGAGGATGCTGACCCGAGAGCCAGCCGGGGCATTAATATTCATGCCCGCCATTAATTTCCATCCATTTCAATATTTTATGAGCGTAACAATAAAAAAGGGCTCGACACCCATTGAGGCACGTAAGTAATTGGGCGTTGACTGTCCTGGCGCGCTGCCGAGCGCGTTGCGGGGAGCTGTGGGTGCTGCCCATGCGGAGGTAATTGCCCCAACGGTGCACAAACCCGCCTGCCCCGCGCTCCTCCAGCTCCCGGCAGGGCTCTGGGGTCCCCCTGGGGTGCCTGTTGTGGGGTTTAATGCGGGCAGGGCTCCGTGAGGTGAGATCCAGCCTGGGTATCGTGCTTGGGGCTGGGCTGGGTGTAGGGCAGCGGGGAGGCTGGGGGATGCTGGAGGGTGCTGGCTCACTCCCGGAGCCTCACCTACCTCCATCCTCACCTTCTTCTGTCCCCCAGATGCCGTGGCCTGCGTGGACCCCGAGGAATGCACCCGCGTGTGCGGGGCCGCCGTGGGCTGCTCCAACATCGCCTACCCCAAGCTGGTGGTGGAGCTGATGCCCAGCGGTAGGTCGTGACTGTCTTCTCAGGGGGTTTTGCCCACGCAGCCCCCTCCCCAGGGACCCCCAGCAGCGAGGCCAAGGGATGCGGGTGGTCCCGGTGTCTCAGGGCGTCCCCAGACCCCATCCGTGCCCCTGTGGATGCGCAGAGGGGATGGTTGGGGCCCTCCACCCCGCTGTCCCCAGGCACAGGCTGACGTTCCCTCCCTTCCGCAGGGCTGCGGGGCCTGATGATCGCGGTGATGATGGCCGCGCTCATGTCCTCCCTCACCTCCATATTCAACAGCAGCAGCACCCTCTTCACCATGGACATCTGGAGGAGGCTGAGGCCGGGGGCCGGCGAGCGGGAGCTGCTCTTGGTGGGCAGGTAGGGACCGAGGGTTTTGGGGACACCCAGGGTGTCGGGGAGACCGGCAGGGCCGGTCCAGCCCTCTGTGATGTGCCTTTGTGTCTGGAGCCTGCGCTCAGCCCGGCTGCAAAGCGCTGTGGTTGAGGAAGGAAAACAAAGCCCTCGCGTTATTTTATGCATGGAAGCGTTGGAGATGCAGATGGGGCTCACCGAGCGTTTGGAGGGGCTGAGCTGCGCCCTCAGAAATACCTCAGAGGGGCCATGCTCAGCCACTGCCCCACATTGCCAGGTGACAATGGGTGGCACAACCCCGGTGTGCCCCAGGGGTGTCGGGTCCTGGCCCCCAGCCCGGTGCCATGGGGTGCCCGGGGCCCTGCAGCCGCCCGCGGTGCCGTGCTCGGGGCAGCACAGTCAGCGCCGGGGCATGCCCAGCACGGGGCCTGCTGAGCAGGAGGCAATGACAAGGAGGAAATCTGGGTCAGGGCTTCGGCTGGGCTGGGGCTTTCTGGAGGATTTGTTGGCCCTGCTTGTGCGGTGATGAGAGGCAGGAGGCGGCAGGAGGGTGATTTTTGGCACCCCCCCATCTCCAGGGGTGGGAAGGGGTCAAGCTGCCTGCAGTGGCACAGCTGCCCGGGTGGGCACAGGAACTGGTGGTTGTGCCTATAAAGGTGGGTAAAATAACACGGGGGCTTTGGGGAGGATGGCTGATGGATGTTTGCAAGGGGCTTCGCCCACCCTGGGCAGGAACCAATGGTTCCCCCAGGATTGCTCCGAATTTCTTCAGCCATTTTCCCAGGATAATTCCCTGCAATTCGGAACAGCACCGGGACAGGCACATCTATAAACTGTGCCCATATTTCCATAGGAGCCTGGAAAGAATTTCACGGGTGCTGAAGAAATAGCTGGGCACCGGCTGTGGATACAGCAAATGAGAAATCTTTCAGGGAGGAAAAAAAGCTGCTTGAGCTGCAAGGGCCGGCGCGGGGACACAAGGCTCGGGGTGGTTCCCGAGCAGCCCCGGTCCAACCCCTCAGCATCCTCACGCCGGGCATGTCCCGTCCGGCTCCATGGGGAGGAAAAGGATTTGCTCATCCTCTGCTTGCTCAGCAGCGAGGCGAGGCCGGGGAACAATGCCCCGCGTCCTGCGAGCCGAGGGGCGGCCGCCCAGCACCACACCGGGGCCGCTGCCTGCGCCGTGATTCATCGCGGGTGTTCGGCTCTTTCACAACGGGTTTGCCGTGATCACGACACCCACGGGTGCCCTATCGCCACCCCGGGGAACAGCTGCCCCTGGCCAGGGCTGATCTTGAGCTCAAAGGGGATTTCCTCAGCCAGGGAAGGCTCCGGTGCAGGAGCGATGGCTGGGAGCAGGGGCCCAGCTGCCCGTGCCCCCCCAGCACCGCGCTGTGCCCGTGGTGTTCCCAGCGGGGCGAGGAGCACTGAGCCATCCCTCCCGTGCAGTGCGGCCTGAGGGGCTGGGAAGGGCTCCTGGCTCCCTGGGCCTGGGGATTTTTACTCATGCACAGCAGTGTCACCCAGCTGGAAATCCCCACTCACGTTTCTCTGCGGCTGGGTGACGGCACAGTGGCGACGATGGAGGGGGAGGTGGGCTGGAGAAACCCTTCCTGCAGCAAGGGCAGGATTGTGGCCCTGCTGCGAGCCAGCCCCCGAGTTCCCACACCTGCATGACCTTCCAGCATCATCTGTGGGTTAGAGAAACCCCAAACGTGGAGTTTTTCTTCCACCTCTTGGGTTAGGGAGGGCGTTTTGTGCTTGGGTTGCTTCCTCTTTCCGGAGAGGCAGATGGGCGGTAGCAGAGTGACTGTGTCTAGAGAGATGCATTCATTGCTTTCTTTTTCTTTCTTTTTCTTTTTATTTTTAATACTTCTGCTTTTTGAGCTGAGCAGATGGAACTTTAGGTAATTCTGTGAAGCTGCACACCGTAAACAAGCGGGGCTGAGCTATAAATACAGCAGTGCTGAGCCGTGCCACGGAGCTGCTCTCCAGCCTGCTCTGGGCACTGAGGGCTCGGCGCAGCTCCTGGCTCCCTCCGTCCTTGGCTGAGCTGGGCATGGTTGGCTTTTGGGCTTTGTCCCACTCAGAATGGTCCCAAAAATCTGGGGTTTGGCCAATGCCTCCTTGTTCCTGATTAAAGCGAGGCAGCGAAGTGCAGCTGGGACTGGGCTGAAGATGGGAACCCTTGGGGACACCTCAGCTTTGTCTGGGTGTGGAGGTGATGAGAGCATCACCTGCAGAGCCCAAAGCAGGCCAAAGCACCCATGGCTGGGGGCTTTTCAGAGCTAAAGTGCCCTTTGCCTGGTGTTTCCCCATGGGGGGTGCAAATTATCAGCCCCCCCAGGCAGGGTGAGGGGCATTGGGAGCAGTCACCTGCCCGGTGCTGCGGGATGGAGCCGGCACTGGTGCAATTACTGCGGCGCCTTGTGCAACTTTTATGAGCTTGGGGACTGCGGGATTAGGCTCTGCATTCGAGGTGACATTTCCATAAGTGCCTGCGGGAAGTGCAAGGCTCCATCCGGAGCCCCAGGGGCAAGGTGGCCCGTGGCCAGGGTCATCCCCGGTGGGACCGTGCCCCAGGTGGTGGCACCCTGCCCTCGCCACCACCCCCGGGGAAGGCTGCGGCACCTCCTGCAGCCAGTGGGCAGGGAGGGAAGGAGCCGGGGAGGGCTCCAGGAGCACGGCAGTGACATGAAACAGCCTCAGCCCCGGGCACGTCTGACCTGAACCCAGACAAAGCATCGCAGCGTCTGGCAGCGGCGTTCTCACCGCGACGGGCGAGAAACCACACGGGGCAGGAGCATCCTGCCCAGCCCCGGGGCTGTCACCGTGTGATGGGCATCGTCCCGCTGCCCTCGGGGGTAAAACCTGCCCGCATCCCCCAGGCAGCTCTTCTGCACCAACCTCTGCTGCTGGGCACCCCGGGGGGGATCTCCCATTGCCTGGGGTGTCCGGTGGTGGTGGTGGCACGGGTGTCACCACACAGCGTGCCGCTGTCCCTCGCAGGGTGGTCACGGTGGTGCTGGTGGTCCTCAGCGTGGTCTGGCTCCCCATCCTGCAGAGCTCCAGCGGCGGGCAGCTCTACGTCTACATCCAGGCTGTCACCAGCTCGCTGGCTCCTCCGGTCACCGCAGTCTTCGTCCTGGCTGTCTTCTGGCCCCGCGCTAACGAGCAGGTTGGTGACTGGGGACGTGGGGACAGCCTGGGGACGGGGGGTGGAGGAAACACCCCCACGGGTGTCTGGGGGGAGATGTGGGGAGGTGGCACTGGAGCAAAAGCCCCGAGGTGGCGTTTCTGGGGGCTGTGGCGAGGAGGAAGAGGAGGAGGAGGAGGCAGGAGCTGCCATGCATGGCCACCAGCGGGGCTGGCAGGGGACATCCCCTGCAGAGCAGGCGCAGGTTTGGCTCAGGTTTCAGCCAGCTGGTGTGCACGGGGCTGCTCGTCCCCTTTCAATGTCTGTCCCGTGGGCTTGTCCCCACCACGGTTTTTGTCCCCTGCTGTGGTGACAGTCCGTCCCCCTCCGGCTGTCCCCCGGTGACCTTTGCTTTGCAGGGAGCTTTCTGGGGCTTGATGGCGGGGCTGGCGCTGGGGCTGGCCAGGATGGGGCTGGAGCTGGCGTACCCCTCGCCCCGCTGCGGGGTCCCCGACCGGCGGCCCTGGCTGCTGGCCGACCTGCACTACCTGCACTTCGCCGTGCTGCTGTGCGCTGCCACGGGAGCCGTCGTGGTGGGGGGCAGCCTGCTGTCCCCCCCGCCACCCCCGGACAGGGTGAGCAGTGCACATGGGCACCCGGGACCCCTCGCCCCAGACCCCCTTGACTGGAGACACCGGCGGCACCTGGGGCTGTGCCCTGAGCTCTGCCGGGGGTGTCCCGGGGGTGTTTTCTCACCGAATCTCACCTGGTTCCAGCTGCGGGATCTCACCTGGTGGAGCCTGCCATGGAAGAGCCCCCAGCCCTCTGTGGATGGCACGTTCCAGGGACCCCTGGATGGTGAGTGTGCCCTCAAAGGCATCCCACACGGGTGGCATCCCCGGTGCCCCCACGGCACCGTGCCTCAGTTTCCCTGTGGTCTCCTGTCCCCCTGCCCACCATCTCTTTGTGCCAGGCCCCTGCGCAGCCTCCCCAGGCAGCCGACACCCAGCGAAGGCCGAGGGACCCCTGAGGGACACCACGGAGCCCCCCGTCTGGGCCCGGGTCTGCAACATCAACGCCGTTATCCTGATGTGCATCAATATTTTCTGCTATGCCTATTTTGCCTAGCAGCCTTGTCAGCCCCCCAAGGGGGAGGGGAAAGGGAGGAGAATTTGGATGATTATTTTGTATTTGTCATGTGTGGGATGTGGGAAGTTGAAATCCAGGGGTGCAATGAGCTGGGTGCACCGGGGGTCCCAGGGGACCATGAGGGCTGTGCCAGGGGACTGTGGGGTCTGGGCCCAGGAGAGGGCAGCAGGCAAAGCCCAACCTCCATGAAACAGCAGCTGCGAGGAGGAGGCCGCACGCGAGGGTTTCATCCAAACACACTTTACTAGCTCTAAATAAAATATTAAAAAGCCACCGTTTGCAGCTACACACAGCACCAGCAGGACTGAGTTCCTCCGGGGCAGCCGGTCCTGGCACCCTGCACAGCGTTACCGAGCCCGGCCACGTCCCGGCCATTTTTTGGCTGCCTGCAGCTCTCCGGGGAGCAGGGGCTTCGAAAGGTCCTGGCGAGGAGCTGCCACCCGTCGCAGCCCCGGCAAGAGGCCAGTCCGGGCTGGGTCTGCCGTGGTGTTTTCCATTTACTGGGCACGGGACTGCGGCGGCTCGGCGCGGTGGTGGGGGCGGTTGCGGGTGCCAGCAGCGCAGCCTTCCCTCCCCGGCAGGAGCTGGGCTCCAGCTGCTCCCCTCGGCAGCTCTGGAGAAGTTTTTATGCCCCTTGGATTTTTGCCTTGGATTTTTTCTTTTGGCCCCACGCTTCCTCCCATCGGGTTTTTTGTTGGCAGCAGGAGCGGGGCAGCCTCGGGATGGAAGCCTGGCCAGCCTGGCCTCCACACCTTGGCACGGCCTCCACTGCTGGCACGGCCTCCGTGGGAGGACCCTGGCCAGGATCTGCAGCCCACGTGGCACGGGGACGGTGTGGGGACGGTGTGGGGACGGGGGGGCCACGTGCAGAGCGGGGCAGCGGGCAGCTCACTTGCGCAGGGGGTGGACGTAGTTGCGGGGGAAGAGGCCGACGCGCCCGTAAATCTTGCCCTGCCACCAGTTGGGGTCGGGGCAGTCCAGCACCTCGATGATGTCCCCGCGGTAGAAGGGCAGCTGGGAGCTGTCGTGGGCCGAGAAGTCAAACTGGGCTTGCACAAATTTGGGTTTCCTCACCTGGGGGAAAGTCCAAGGCAAGGTCAGTGGTGGGGACAGGACCCCCCCCCCAGCCGCCAGCGGCTCCGATGGCCCCTCTGCACTGGGCACCCAAGGGTGAGGGGGACACTGTGACACCGTGGGGTGAGGGCTGGATTATGAGGGGGCTTGGGCACCTGCTTTGAAGATTAGGGTAGGGAATGGAGAAAATCCTGCCATGGGGAGAGACAAGGAGCCCCGGGTGCAAGGCAGAGCCCTGGGGTGCAAGAGGAGGACCTCAGGGTGCAGGGGAGGACCCCAGGGTGCAGTGCTCCTGTTCCCACTGCCAGCAGAGCCCCCTGGGCACCCTGCCCCTCGGAGGCACCCATCGCCACCCCAGCCCAGCTCCCAGCATCCAGTTTCACCTCCACAATCACTGCCCCAGGGCACGGCTTTGTGGGTGCCGGGCTCTCCCAGATGTCACCTCCATCCTGAGGCATGGCACCGTGGGCATTGCAAAGCCTGCCCCACCAAGCTGCACCCAGGGCTCTTCTCCAGCCTGCCCGTGGGGTTCCCTCACCCCACCATCACCTCCTTCCCCGCAGCACTGCGTGGCTGGGTTGCTCCACTGCCCCCTGCCCTGCTCCACTGCCCCCTGCCCCGCTCCACACCACCCCACACAGCCCCCCCAACCCCCCAGTGGCACCTCAGGGCTCTGGTCGTCGTCCCGGAGGAAGATCTGCTGCTTCTTGGCGATGGTGGTGGTCCTGTAGAAGTCCACCAGCTCGTTGAGGGAGTTGAACTTCTCCTCCCAGAGGAAATACTTGCCGTTGCGCTCCCGGAGCACCTTGAAATGCTGGACGTGCTGCCCGTAGCTGTGGGTGGAGCACGGATGTTACCCCGGGCACCCAAACCCCTTCCAGCATTGCTTGCAGAGCCCAGGGGATGCCTGGGGGTCCTGCTACCCCCATCCTGTCCTGGCTGGGGGTGGCAGTGGCATTTGGGGCCTGAGCACCCACAGGGGACAGGTAGAAGAGCGGGGTGACCATAGGTTTGAGTGCTGGTGAGCCTCGGGAGACCCCAAGTCCCAGGAGGATGGAGCAGGCTGGGTTTTCCCTCATTGTCCCCATGTGCTGGCACCTCCTCGGGGTGTCCCTGGTGGTGGCAGCTTGGGGTCCTTGTGCCGTGGGGCTGGCATGGGGCTGCTGTATGTCCCCACCGCTGCCAGTGCCCCGGGCAGGGGCAGGGACCGGGCCACGCTGGTGACGCAGGGCAGAGCGCGGCTCCCTTTCATTATGGGCAAGAACCTCCTTAAACGCTTAATTAGAGATTAGCAGCGTGAGAAAGTGCCTGGCTGGCCTGGGGCCGGCTCCTGCACCCTGGCCCTGGGCAGGGAAGGGGCAGCAATGGGGCTAGAGCCCCGGGGCAGGCTCTGCCTGCTGGCACACCTCCTCGCAGCCCTGGCTGCCGATGCCAAAAACCATCGGCCCCGCGGCACTGGGATGCTGTGGCACTGGATGTGTCCCCTGGGTGACACCTTGGGCGATTTGTTCCTGCAGGCCATGAGCTTGCAGCTTGGTCCCAGCCCCGTAGCTACCCGCGTGGCTGTCTTCGGGGGCACCCCAACCTGCAGACCCTGCGGTGCTGCCCCGGCGGGGGCGAAGCAGCGACGTGGCCCATCGCAGGAAACCGCGGGGACAGAGGCGGAGCGCGGCGCTGCGGGTGGGAGGAAGGGGAGGAAGGCCTGTGTGCGGCCGTGCTCAGCACCCCCAGCACCCCGCTGGCTAACACATATTGTTCCACACCAGGGCAGCCTGGCACCCTCAGCACCCTGGTCCCCAAAACGGGGCTGGGGACCCCTGCCCACCCCCCTGCATCCCTCAGGCACTCACTTGACGGACACGGAGAACTCCCCCGGGGCGCTCTCGCTCTCGCGGATGAGGAAGGCGCCCAGGTACTTGCGCTTGAGGAGCAGCTCCTCCGCCAGGTGCCGGGAGATCCTGCCCGCGTACCACCTGCAAGGGGCACCCGGCTCAGCACCACCGACCCTGCAGGTGCCCCGGGGCCAAATCCCCACCCTGCAGGATGGGGGCACCGAGAGCTGTGTGCCCATCGGGGGGGGGGGGCAGTGGGAGAGGGGTCCCCATCCCATTCCTGGGCTCCCCACGGGGCTGCACCCACCCACAGCGGATTTTCCCCTTCCCTTTCACCACCCTGATGTGACTGGGGACCGCGCTGCTTTTGCAGGGAGGACCCCAGGGTGCTGCAGGCACCGAAGTGCCCTCGTGTGCTGCATCGGCCCCGTGAGGACACGGGTGCAGCCATCCTGTCCCTGCCTTGTCCCCTACCGTGCCATGGGTCCCCCTTTTCCCCCCTCCACAACTCACAGCCTGATGTAGGAACATCCCTGCCGGGTGCTCGGGGGGGGCTCTGCAGAGCAGAAACCCCTACGTGCCGGGCTGAAGCCACCAAAACGAGGTGGAGGAGCAGGGGAGAAGGGAGAATCCCCAGGCTCCAACACTGTCAAAGCTGCCCCCGAATATCCGGGAGCAGCAGGCACCAGGCAGAGCTGCCTGTTAAAACCACCGGGGAGCTGACGGCCGGAGCTTGAGCACAAAGCATCGCCCGGCCCCAGCCTCCAGGTGCTGCACGCAGGAGGCCGGGTCCCACCCAGCCCGGCTTGTTCCCCGAGCACCCAGCGGCGGCAGCATCCGCCCCGGGCTCCCTCCTGCTCCCCAGCCGCAGCCCCGAGCAGATTTCGCTACGGCACTTAAATGTGATTTACCAGGGGATAATGATACATAAAACACAGGTTAAAACAGGGATAAATTATGCCGGGCTTTAATAACACGGTAATAGGATTGTGTCTAATGCAGTTGTAATCCCGTAATACTTTGTTGTTCCCCGATTATCATTTATTTAGCGGGCAGCCGGGCGCGAGGATGAATTTCTGTGCGTCTGGGGTACGTGGGTGCGCCGTCACCTTTGGTGGTGATGGCAAAAGGATGGCCCAGCATCGCCGCCCCATCGCTCCGTGACTCAGTTTCCCCACTTGCAGGGCTGCCCTGGCTCAGGGCTGACCTTTGGGTACCGGGGCCCTCGGCTGGGATCGCTGCCGGGGTGCTGGGACACGACGCCCTGGGGTGGTACTTACGGGTGAGGCTTGACCTTGATGTAGTTTTTGGGGACGAAGCCCTCGCAGCCGTACAGCTCGGCCTTGTACCAGTTCTGGTCGTCTTCCATGTTGAGGATCTAGGGAGGGAGAGGAGCAGAGAGGCATCAGCCTGGCCAACATCCCTGCCGCAGATCCTGGCCCCCACATGGGTCACAGCTGTCCCGTGTCACCCCCAAAATCTGGGGCTCTGACCAAGGCTCAGACATTTTGCACAAGACAAGGTGCTCAGGGCAGCCACGCAGAGCGGGCTGCTCACCCTGAGCCCTCCACGGCTCGAGGTTTGGCTCATCTGCCTGGCATCACCCCAAACCCCCGGCCAGGGAAGGGGGTAAAACCCAGCCCCAGAGGAACCGGGCTGCAGCCAGCCCTGGTGCCCCCGGGGCGATGGCAGCGTGGGAGGACGCGTCCCGGTGCGAGCAGGAGGGCTGTGACACCCGTTTGTGCGCGACACCATTTTCCAGCCTCCCACGCAGGGGCCCCGGGGGCGGCTGCACAGCTGTGCAAACAGGATCCGAAACCCTATAGGGCTGCGGGGAAAACACGCCGGGGAGGCAGGGCCAGGGGATGCGTGCGGCAGCTTCGGGGCCCCGGGTGATGGCCGTGCCCTCGCCGTCCCCGGGGGCTGGTGCCGCTGCATGGCCGGGGGTGCTGCAGGGTGCTGGGGCTGGGAGCAGCCCCCGGTGCTGTGCCATGAGCCCCTTGGAGAGGGGTTGGTGGCGTGGTGCGGGAACCTTTGTCCCCGTGGTGGGGCTGTGGTGTCTGGGGGTGTTTAGAGGCTCCCCAAGGGTTTTTTGGCAGCTGAGCGAACCCCAAAGACAAGTGCCTCGGTGGGTGTTTGGAGCCCTTCATGTTGCTGTGGGGCAGGGAAAAAATGTGTTTCAGCCCCAAAATGGAGCTTGGCTGGTGCCACTGATGCCCCAGTGACCAGGGAGGCCGCATGCCATGTCCCAGCCACGACCTCTCTGGAGATGTGCCCGGTGGCACGGACAAGCAGTACCCTCCGCTGTGGGGGATGCTGTTCTGCACCCCAAAACCTCAAAGCATGGCTCCTTCTCCCCACAGAAAGCCCCAAATAGGCATCAAAGCCAGGAGCAATGAAAGCACCGGTGTTGCCCTACGTCCCCTCTCCTTCCCCCCAGCCAGCAAACCCCCGTACCTTCAGCGTGTCCCCTTTCTGGAAGGGCAGCTCGTCCTTCTCCGTCGCCTGGAAGTTGTACAGGGCCACCGACTCCATCCCGCCGGCTGCCGCGGGGCGCGAGCGGGAGCCCCCCGGGGCTGCGTGGGGCTCGCTGCCCCACGGCGCGGGGCTGTGGGGCACGGGGCAGGCGCACGGCGGGCAGGAAACCGCGCTGATGTCAGCGCCCCGCCGGGGCGAAGCGGCGAGCGCCGCGAGGGATGCTGCCTGCCAGCAGGCACGGCTGCCCAGATGTGCCACCCAAACGCACTGCCCAGATGCGGAGGGGCCCGCTCGGGCCGTTTGTTGGTGCCTGTGGGATTTTGGAAGGGAACCGGACGGCGGTGGGCTGGGCACACGGGTCGAGGGTGTGGGTGAAGCGTGCGACACTTCTGGGGGAGGCTTTGATGTCTCGTAGGGGCTGAGCACCCCGGCGCAGCCTGCGGAAGGTGGCTCGGTGGGAACGGTTCTTTCTGCAGGCGTGGGGATGCGATCACAGAGGGATGGGCAGAGGAGGAGATAAAGGGGGTGGATGCGAGCACCTGGTTTCTCTGGAAATCAGACCGAAAACAACGTGCCAGGTGCCAGCCTCCGAGCAGCGAGGTTTCCGCATGGCTGTTCCTGGCCTTTTGGGGCTGTTTTGGGGGGCTGATTTTTCCAGCTTTCCTTTTGCAGGAAAACAAACAAACAAACAAAAAACCCTATCCCTTTTAGACCGAAATGACTTCCTGCCGCTCTCGTGGGCTGCAGGCACCGTGTGTGCAGGGCTCGGCGAGGTCCCCGACACCACAAAGCCTTCCCGGCGCATGCGTGGGCCACGGCACGAAGCGCACAGAAAATCCACTGGGCACTGGCCTGGCTTTGCAGCGAGGAATTAAACCGGGGCCAGCTGCGGCTCAGTCCCTCCCAACGGGCCTGGGCATTTTTTCCAGCAGGAAGCCGCTGCCATCTGCCCGGGGAGGGACGAGCCACAGTGCTTGGTGTCCACGGGAAGCAGAGAGGGATGAGCGGGGTGTCCCTGCGTGTCCCCGCACCCGGGGGTGCCCCGGTCCCTGGCCATTATCCCCAGCATGGTCCCAGGGGAAGCGGAGAGGCTGGGAAGGCCGGATGGAGGGGGGGGGGCGTGGGAACTGGGTGTGTGTGCTCGCTGTCACGAGGAGGACGGGATGTGGCGAGTCCCCGCGGTCACCGCAGCCCAGCCAGAGCCGGGGGACGGGGCTGGAGCTCAGCTGTGGGGCGAGAGTCCCGTCCCTGCAGCCCCAAGGGAGCAGGGCTGGACGGTGCCTGGAGAAACCGCCCCACAGAGCCAGCCAAAGGGGCTGATCCTGCACCGCTGAGCCCACGTGCGGGGAGGATTTGGTCCTTGCCCCTTCTGCTTCTGGTCACAAAGGGCACGGGATGGAGAGGCCGGGGCGAGGTGGGCGCAGAGGTGTCGGGGAGCCGGGAGGAGGTGGGTTCCCGGCAGGTTTCGGAGCAGAACGGAGCAGGATGGTGGCCCCGAGGGAGGCATTTTGGGGCCCAGCTTCCTTGGGGCTTGGGGCACCCTGGGGTGCTGGGCATGGAGCCAGGCACGGCGCTGAGCCACCTTGAGGGACAACGGGGTGACAGAGGGCACCCGCGGCCTCGGTGCAGCAGCTGGACTCAGGACCGGAGCAGGATTGGGTCCCGCCAGCAGATGGCAGCAGTACCCAGGGTGACACTGGGGACACTGGGGACAGTGCCACATGCCACCCTGCTCAGTTTGTAAGCGGGCAGCCCCTTGGGTGCCTCTGCCCTGCCACCGCCCGCACCGCATCCCCCTCCCCGTGCCCCCTTTGCTGCTGCCCAGCAGGGACCTGGGCCCTCCCAGCCCCCAGGTCCCCGTGCATGGGGTGCAATTCCTCTGTTTCCTTCCCATTTGTGGGTCTGGGACCGTGGGCACGCCGGGGGTGTCACCCCATGGGCCATGAGCATCCCGGTACAGCGGAATTGGACGTGCCTGCTGCCTCCTGGCCTCCAGCTGCCTCCTTCCCCGGGGAAACCCTTCTGCTTCCTCGTGAGCACCCCCAAACCTCCCCTACCCCACTTTTCCCCATCCCAGAGCCCCCTTGGAGGGATCCCAGGCCCTACAACACCCTGAGCCCCGCAGCACTCAGCTCCCGGAGCCAGCGGCTGACTAACCACGGGCCTGAGCCATCCAAAATACCTCAAACCAAGTTTTTTTTGTTTGTTTGTTTTGTTTTTTTCCCTCCCTCTAGTGTTTTGCCAAGGATCCATATCCGCACAGCACACGCCGTGCTGGCGCAGGGAGGAGCCCGTCCCTGCAGCTCCATCCGCAGGCGGTGGGTGCTGAGCCTTGGGCCGGATCCTGCTGGGTCTGCACCCCACCCCTGCACCCTCTGCGTGCCCCTGGGGTGCTGGGTGGTCACCGTAGGCGGGTGTCAGAGCCTGCAGCATGGAGCAAAGATGCTGCGAGCATCAGCCCGGCTTGCGAGGAGACCCCAAGGGCCGAGGAGGAGCTCCGTGGGTGCCACCACTTGCCCACGCCACCTCTGCCTGTAAATGGGGGAATTTTGTGGCCCTGGGGACAGGCAGAGGAGGGTGCTGTGGGTGCTGGCATTGCCCCTTCCCTTTGACATGAGGTTTGGGAGTCGGCTCTTCCCGCAGAGCACGTCCCGTTTGCCCCCCGGTGTAAGTGGGATGGGAAACGGGAACCCCACGGGTGGGAGCCTGGCTGCAGGGTCTCACTTCTGGGCCTTGGTTTTGGGCTGATGGGTGCAAGCAGTGCCCGTGCCTGGCTCTGGGGACAGGCACTGCCTCCGTTTTGGTTTAGGGACACAGCTGTGATGGATACCCAGTGAGGATCACTCCTGGAGAGGGTAAAGTTAATGAGTTAACCACCAGCAGCTGAGGGCTGGGCACACCCTGGGCCCTACAAAAGGAGGTGGAAGGGGCTAGCTGGGTTTTTGCTGGTGGACAGGGGATGCTCTGTGCCATGGAGTGATTCCGGGACCTGCTGCCTCCTTCCTCATCCCAACCAACCCCGCTCTGCTTTTGGCTGCCTGAACAGTGTCTCGTTATGCCAGCTGAAGCAGCTTCAAAAAGCTTTCTGCTGAACCTGCTGGGTGCTGCTCCGCAAATATCCGACGGAGGCTTCTGGGGTGAGAAACCACCACGGCATCCGGCCCCTATGCTTGGTGCTGGGCTGCCTGCGTGCCTTGGGGGGAAGGTGAGCTTCCCATAACCGTGCTTGCCTGGTGCCATGGTGTGTGGAGGGGCTGGGGTTTCTCTGCTGCTTCTTGTGGCCCCATTGGGAGCACCCCTGGGTTGTTGGGGCTTGGATGCCAGGGTGCTGCTTGCCGGGCCAGCACAGTGATGGAGGGCTCATGCTGCTCAATTCCATGGGAGAGAAATCCAAAGGATCCCTTTAACGTGGGGCTGGGTGCGGAGGCTGTGTGCTGGGGGTGTTTGCCCTGGAGGAAGGCTCCTGGTGGGGCAGGAGGGCTCCGCAGCACGTGAAGGGCTCCTGCCAGGGAAGCCGTGTTCGTGCTCGCATCCCGACACAACCCGCTACAGGAACAGCTTCTGAGAAGCTCCCCCTCAACAGTGACATCTGTTATTTTTCTGGGATTTAAAAAGATTTTTAAAAAAAATTAAAAAATGAGAAGCCTTGTGCGTAGGTGAGGGGATGCTGCCACCGCGGTGACTCAGAGGGAACGTCTGCGACTCCCGAGAGCAGCAGTGGTCCGGGCAGCACTTGTGAATGATGGCTGGCAAAGGGGTGGCTGCGCTCTCGATCGGAGAAGCAGTCCAATTTCAGTTCCTCCTTAGGGCTGGCTTGTTAACAAAGAAGTTATTAATAACCAATTAAGCCCGAGCTTATGTCATGCCTTCCTCTGGAAGCGCGGCAAGAGCCGCTGCAGTTCCTCCTTCGTACCCACCCGCTGCTGCACATGTGGGGGCCGGATTTGGGGGTCCACGTGGGGCTGTGTGGGGGGAACACGTCCAGGGGACATTCTCTGGGGGCAGGAGGCAGGGATGGGGGTGACCTCTCTGCTGCTGGGGTGGCTCAGGGCTCATTTTGGCTGGTGTGGCAGTGGGTGCCTGCTGAGCCCATCGTGCTGATGGCAGTGCTGTGTGGTGGTGGGGTTTGGTCAGCCCCAGGGCAAAAATGGGGGTGCTGGAGCCACTTGGGGTGCCTGGAGGGAGGAGGATGTGTGTGTGGCCGTGTCCCTGGGCAGCGGGGAGGCTGCTGGAGCGGCGCCCGCCAGGATAATTCACCGGGTGCCGGATGTGCCGTAAAAACCAGAGAATCCAGGCACTGTGCTCCTCCTGAAACCGGCTATTCAGGAGAGAGATGAGGAAGACAAGAGGGAGGAAGCGGAGGGGAGATGCAGCACTGAAGCCTTCTGTCTGGCCGGGGCGGATGCAGGTGCAGCTGCGGATTCCCCGGATGCTCCGGCTGCTCTGCGCCGCCCTTTCCTGCGGGGCCAGAGGAGATGAAGGCAGGAGTCCCCGTCCTCCCTTTGTCTCGCCTTTTGCTCTGATTTATTCTCGCTGCTGCAGCGTCTGGGGCAGCTCCTCCTGTAGTCTGGGCCTCGAGGTGGCAGGTCTGTGGGGATTCTCTGAGGTCTGATAAAGGGGTGAGCTGTCTCAGGGGTCTGTGACCTCTCTCCCCTCCCCAGCTGCCTGCCTTCAGGAAATGCTGAGAGATGAAGTAGTTTTGAAATCTCTGCCCAGCCCATCAGCAGCTTGGTCTGAGATGAGCCAACAGCATCGGAGGCTGTGAGGAAGAGTCCACGCACATGGCATCGTCAGTCCTTAGCCACGCAGGGCCACATAATCACCTTCATTTTTGTAGAAAATCCAGCTAAATAAGGACGCCACCACTGCTTTGGTGGTGCATCGCTGCCTCGTGCCGTTTTCGCAAGCGGTGTTTTCGCCTGCGCAAGGCGAGAGGAACGAGTGAGCAAAGACTGGAGGAGGCCACAATAAAACTGATGGATCCTTCCCTGGGGCTGTGTCAGATTGTGATTTCTGACACATCAGCTGTGGAAATCCGGGGTAATTTCACTGAAGCCTTGCCAGATAGCTGCCTGTGTAAATGAGGCAGGATCTGGCCTGACTGTTTTAAAGGAACACTGCCCAGCGGTTAGCCCTGGGATGCATGCTTATGCTGCCTGCCTCTTAGCAAACGCCATGTGCAGCACTCACACAGGGCAGTGCCCCACTTCTAATGGGAAACTGGGGCACTGTTCTCCCTAGATATGCTCCTGCAGTGCTGCAAATGACAGCATTTGCTCCAGAGGTTCATGGGGTATCCAGGAACCTGGGCCACCCCCAGCGATGGCCCAGGAGCAGTGTGGCTCCAGGGCTTCAGCTCGAGTGCCATAAGGTATGAGCATTAGCACAGTTGTAAAAACCTTTCCCATGTAGGTGTACGTACAGCATGTGCATACATTGAGATGCGCTTGCAATACCCAGCAAAGTATATGCAAAATAATCCCAGTCTGTGTTTATATAAAGTATTCCCTCCAGCTGGGTGTTCCTTTCAGCTCACCAGGAAGCGAGCTTCTGAAATGCAGCTTTGCTATCTTCCTTCCCTTCTTTCCACCCCCCCCCCCGCCTCGGTCTGAAAGAGGAACTGGTTTTGGTTTTTGCTGGCTTTGAGGTTTTGCTGGGGAGCCCTGGCTGACCGACAGTCCTGGTCCTCACGGGCTTTGCGTGTCCCGTTGGCTCGGAGAGCTCGCGATGAGGCAGCGGAGGCTGTAGGGGTGCATTGCGTCTGCATGCTGTCGCGGTGCATTAGTGTTGCACGCTGCTTTCCCACTGTGCTGGAGGGAGGTTCGGGAGGGAGCTGGTGTCACACCAGATGGCCCTGTTGGTCTCACCAGCTGCAGGACTGGGATTTCAGCTGCTCCAGACTTCCTTGGAGGAACTGGGGACCTGTGGAGCAGTGGGGATGGTCAGGACCAAGCACACCAGGCACAGAGCTGGTCTCTCTCCTGGAAGACCCTCAAAACCAGCTCAGGCAAGGGCTCCAGCCTGGGTGCCTGCCTTTTTTTTCCCTCTGGGGATTAACCCGAGGTCTGCAACACAAGCTGGTGTTTGTTTGCTGCTCCCTCAGCTGGGCTCAGCAATGCAGCCTCCAGTGGCTTGCAGCTGCACTATTCCCGGCTCCCCAGGGCAGTGACATTTACTGCTTCGCTAAATCATTTTAGCATGTGTTTAAATATACCATGCAGGACAGGCTCTGAACACCCCGGGTGCTGAAGGCTGAAAAAGCATGCCACCTGCCTACAAGGCTTAGATGGCCTCAAGGATGTAAAACATGCCAGTTAATGGAGAGTCTGGGGAAAGGCGTATGGAGATGGGAGCTTTTGGGAGCAGCCCAGGACAGCCCTGCTCAGGAGAGCTGAGAGCGTGCGAACGCAGTGCTTCATCCCTGCTTTCACGTACGACATGTGGGCAGGTCTGATGTGCAGAGCTGTGGGGCAGCATATGGGAAGGTAGGAGCATCTCTCCTGCTCAAAATTAATGGTGTCCAGTCAGAATCACAGCACTGGTAGTGATCGATAGTGAGTGATGGAGGAAAAATATTGGAAATGAGTGAACAGAAATATTTCCTTATGTTCTCCTAGCACCCAATGGTGTGGGGCTTGGATGTGTCTGAACTAGCTGTGACTTTGTGTATAAGATGAATCTTGAAAAAGGCACCCAAGAATTGCAGCATCTCAGTTTTTCACCTCCTCCAGGCTCTGATTTTGGTGCAAAATAGGATGTGGTGCCCGGCCCAGGGGGAAGATGCGAGTCTCATATTTCTCTCTCATGATAATGGAGTGCAAGCAGGAAAAGCTGATGCAGGCCCACTCCTTGTGAATGTCTGTAATGAAAAATTGCAAGCAGAACAATAGAGAGCAATGCACACATAGTGCTCACAGGGAAGCATCTGCCCATTTTTCTCTTGGGAGCCAGACTGGTGGCTTCAGTGGAGGAAATCACAGCCCTTCCTTTCCAAGCGGTTAAGACCCCTCCACGTATAAGTTACTTTTAGGCCTTGCTGTGCAGGTGTCAGAGCTGTTCTTCCAGCCCACTGGTGACCCACGGGGGATTTTCAATACTGAGGCAGTTCAGGCTTACTTGGCTTTCACTCTTACCAAGCAAGTTATTCAGCTTACGCATCTCTGCAAAGGCCATTTTCAGTATTGCTAAAATCTGTTGTGGCTGTAACAGCTTGCACCCCCCTCCAGGCTCGTGAAGTGACATGCAAGCGCTGAAAGAGGCTTCTTGAGGGACAGAGGAAGCCTATGGTCTGCAGCAACTTGCTTTGCAGTTATTTCTGCTTGAGGTTGAGCTTGTGGTTTGTGCCCCAGAAGAAACAGGGCCGTGCACAGCCAGTTCCCAGCAGCGCTGGTACTTTCTTCATCCCTTCTCTGATCAGAAATGTTTGACTTCTGAAGATCAGAAGGGAATGGGTTTCCCTGATGTTCACAAAGTCAGGGAGCACTCTTGTGTTTCTCCACCTCACTCAGTCCTTAAGAATGTGGAAGCTTGTGGGAGTATTAATTACAGACAATTATAACCTGCTTGGCCAGCTGTCATGCTCAAATGGCTACTGAAACCAGCTATCGCAGAAGATGCAGGTTGTCCTTACAGGCTCATCTCAACCAAGGGAGCCTTCTGGTTCAGGGGCTGGCAGAGCAGTTGTCCAGCACGACTGATTTGTGGAGCAGCTCAGTCAAATAGTGTTAGGACTGAGTGTGCTCGGAGCATTTCTTGCCTGCAGTGTTCGTGCTACAAAGTCCTGATGGCTTGTCACGAATCTCTCCCAGCCCAGCTGGTGAATTTTTAATCTGCTTGTTGATTACACGGGGACCATGTATTTACAGCTCTGCGCTGGTGTTTAGTTTTTGCACTAGGAAACCACCTGGGAAGACCTGTTGGGGATGAGATGCTCTGTGACCGGCTGGCAGCGACAAGCTAGGAGCTGTGACCGTGAATACAGATGTGAAAGTTGCAACTGGATTTGTGAGCCTGGGAACTGAGGAAGTTCAGTTGCAGAAGTGGGAATCAGAAACCTCGAAATGGGGCCGAGTAATTAAGCAACTGCCAGGGTGCTGTGCAAACACAAACCCAATAGAAGCCCTCAGTTTTCATCTGTCAAAGGAAAAACCACCAGCTTTTCAGCTGTGATAATTGGTGATGGGCATCCAGCTGTAATCCAGGGGCTCAGTAGCTCTGCATTATCAATCCCCTGGTTTAAAAGAGGGAGCTCAACATGCCTGTGGCTTCCAGTACTTGGCACGCTCCAGGGGTCCTGTCTTAGCTACTGAGAGCAGTGGCATGAAATTTCTGTGCTACAAATGGCTGTAGATATATGCTGTAGATATAAAGCTGATTTCTCAGGGCTATAGGCAGATGTGGCTTGCCAGATGTGATTTACAGGACAAGAACACACATGCAGGAAGCTCCCTGGACCAGCCAATGCCTCAGGTCCATGTCTGAGCACCCCCTTACTGTGATAACACCAATTTCAATATTTCTCCCCCTGATTCACCCCAGGTTAAGTGGTAGATGAATCACTGTGCTATACCTCTGGTGGGCAAGACGGTGCTTTGCTCATAGGCCCTGAATTTTTGTGCTTGAATATGAGATTTTTGGACTTGAGCCTTTCTGACATGGCTATGGTTGCTGCTGAGAGCTGACACCATTCTCATGGGCTGCCTGCCTGGTTGTATGTTTTATTTATCAGAAAAATGCTTTCCTCCTTGCTTTGCTTACAGCATATGAAGTCTTTTTTCCTGTCCATTGAGGTAGGAGCAGCCTAGCTCGCTGTCCCAGCACACCAGGAGAGGAAAAATGTGTCTGGGGAGCCAGCAGCACAGCTCCTGGCAGGGTGTTTTCCCTAAAGGTGAGGAAGGCCTGGGAGGAGGGAGGATAATCTCTGGCCATGTGAGGTCCTTGCACAACACCACAACTCATCCTGCAGTCGTCCTGCTATTACGAGGCCCAGATGGGTCTGAGGATGGGCCTGGGGCGAAAGGGAGGGCCCGACTCTTCGGGTGACATTCTTTGGGTGGCTGCTGCGATGATAAAGAGGAACTCTGGCGGTGACGTTGCCTATCAGGCCTTTCCTGGCAGGAAGTTCTCTCATCACGACAAGGAGGAAGCCGAGAGGGACAGCACGGGCTGTACTGACCGCAAGGGAATCTTGTCCTCCAGCACGGGGCTAAAGGCTCTTGGTGACCCGCTCTGTGGAACCGGATGGTAGCAAAATGAGGCTGTTTTCATAGAAAAATGCTCTGGGAATGAGTGTGCCATGCAGAACTGTGCAGGCAGCCCTGATGTACCAGTGTTCCCAGCCTGGGAACAGTCAGTGAAGCCACGCTGGCTGTATCTGACTGGAAAAAAACATGTCCCCTGTGGACAGGGTCCTGTCCCCTGCTTTCTGCTGACACAAGTGCTCGTCTGACCTTCTGCTGAGCTGGTTCAGGGAGCTAAACTGGCTGAAATGTAACCCTCCCCCTCCAAAAAAGTGATTAGTTCTTGCCACAGCTGGTGTTAGCCAGTGCTGGTGGTAGGGAGGGAATGGACTGGGTGCTACGGGTGGTGGAGGAAGGGCAGAAACCACAACACCCTGACTTGGGTCAATTAAAACTTGTGGAATTTCACCCTAAGGCTCCAGTGGGTTTTAGTGTAAGCAGTGCAGTGGCCTTGGCTTCTCGATGTGGCACGGGGAGAAACTGCACCTATGGAGCAGTAAGGAGAAAGGAATGAGGGAAGGTGCCTGCGGACGAGAAGGGCCCGAACTTCTAAAGAAACACACCACTTGGTACTTATTAGAACTAAGCACATTTCAAATGTCACCGCCTCTTGCACTGTCACTGCGTATTCATTTTGAGAAAAACAATGTGCTGGGCTTGCATTCTCTCTCTTTTCATGAATCTGCTAACGTATTCAGAAAAAGTCTGTTTTGAAAGCCTGTATTTGAGGTGTATTAATTTTGAACTTGTCAGAATGAACGTTTGTATTGGAAACAGTTACACAAGTTTGTCTGCATCACAAATGAAACTAAAACCATCATGCTGGCTGTAAATGTGCTCTATTTTGATTGAACTTGGGTTGTTTCCAGCTGAACTCAGGCATGGGTTTATTGGGGCACACTTTTCCCTATTCATCTTCCTGATTTTGCTCTTTGTAGCTATACTTATTTAGAATGTAGATGATGTTTAAAGAAAATAATCTAAACCAAACTAGTTCTGATAGGAAATCAACTTATTTCGGTCCTCCTCAGCTTTTAGACAAATGCTGTAGATGTGGTCTGGTTGCTGACCCTGTGGATCCCTGCATCCAGTTAAAGCAGACACCAGTGTAACTCAGACTTTGCATATTTCAACTAAAGATTCACGACTCCAGGAGGGAATAATTTGAGGTGAACATCACTTTGTATAAATCTGAATATATTCCATATCACTGTCAGCAATATGCAGATGGCTCAGAAAATCTAGAAGAGAGACTGTGCTTCCTGAGAAATGTC
Organism: Heteronetta atricapilla; assembly: GCA_011075105.1. Taxonomy (NCBI): domain Eukaryota; kingdom Metazoa; phylum Chordata; class Aves; order Anseriformes; family Anatidae; genus Heteronetta; species Heteronetta atricapilla. The sequence continues at coordinate 2,697,418 of CM021744.1, read as the reverse complement.
TTGCTTCTTTGGCTCCAAGGCCAATAATGACTGCCTTTGCCTGTATTCACATTTAGTTAGATTTCTAAAATTGGGTCCTAAAGGATTCAAGTCCTTATTTTACCCCATGCAGGAGTCTTTGGCTTCTGAGGGATGCTGAGAAATGCAGGCTCCCACTGGAATCAGTAGGAGCGGAGGGTGTCCGGCCTCCTGATACATCAAGCAGGTTCTTGCTTGGCTGCTTAATAATGAGTTAAATGCCAAACATTAAACACCTTCATTAGATAGATGATGCTAGTCTATTTTTGAATTGATTCCTTTGAAGACCTATAGGTTAGGAGTGGGAAGGGAAATTGGTAATGGAGCAAAAATGACTGTGATTTAGAGATTGAATTGCATGCAGCTAGAGCCATGCATCAGGATAATGAGATTCAGTCTTGTTTGGTTACAAGCACTGGAGACAGAAGCAGAAAATGTGATCCTCCAAGCCAGCTCTCAGGAAATGAGAAACAATAGAGTGAGGAAATCAAATTTCAAACTGCAGGGATATATTTATCGAGTTTTCCTTAGATTTTTTTTGCAGAGCTTTTTGGCATTCTCCGTGCAGCTTTTTTTCTGTATTTTTTTTCGGTCAGCCGACATATGGCTGGAGGATTAGATCACTGTAAAGCACTGTTGTTTGTGACCTATTTGTTAATGCGGGGCTGGGGTCACCAAGAAGAGACGAATGTACTTGTCATTGTTCAGTGCTTCTCAAGTGCTGTTCCTGTTGTCAGTCACTGTGGCCAGACATTTGGAACAAACTCATTAGCTAATTAGTGGTGTGCTCAGCCCCACGTGGCGGCAGTTGCTGTGTGGGCGATATTCACATTATGGCTGTGGAACAGGCCCTCCTGGGGCTTCCTGGCAGCCGCTCTTTGCTAGGTTAGCTAGGAGGGCAGCCGTGGCCGGGCAGAGCTGGGAGAGGCTGCGCCTGCCTTGTCTCTGCTGGAAGAGTCTCCTGCATACCAGGCATCGCGATGCATCCCTTCTTGTTATTCTTGTGCTCCTTGTGGCGTGGAGGCCCCTTTACTCCCACTCGTGGGGTTCGCTGCCTCCATCTGCCTTCTCCATGTGGACTGCTCTGCTGCCGAATCAGTTACTGGGGAGACGCCATGGTTATCGGCTTCAGATGCTGAACTCATGTTGCAATAATGGCCTTGAACTCTGGCTCTGCCAACACAACTGAAATGTGCTGTGAACAACCTGATAGAGTGTCATGGGTCAACATGCAAGGCGTGGTACGGCCTGTTCAGAGGACAGAACTGGGAAGGACAGTTTGCTACGCTAGCACCTGGGTTTAAACTCACAGGGCAAGCAGCAATGACCTGCTGTGGCTGATATGCAAGAAGGGCCATAGATCCACTGCAGAGAGTCTGTGCCCACTGTGGGTGTCCTCAGGAGACTGCCAGAAGGGATTGTCCCATTGCAGCCTTGGGCAAATCTCTCCTGGTGCAGCTGTATTGATTTGGGCAACACGGCCAGCCTAGCACAAACACCGTGATTGAAGGTGTTAACACAAGTGTAATAAAAAAGAGCTTAGTTTTACTTGGGTGGCTTGTTTTGCCCATGCTGAGTGACTTGATCTGGTTGATAGAAAACAGTTTTGTTGATACAGGTGTGCCAGCTGTAGGAGTTCTTTGCTGGGTTCGTTTATTTGTACACTTGCTCTGTAGACAGAACACAAGAAATGCCTGGGATGGAGCTGGAAGCAAAGAAGCTCCCACCTGTTTCTGAGAGTTGTCTGTCTAGACCTGGGAGGCAGGTAGGCAGGAGAGAAGGCAGCAGGCACACTCTTATTCTGCACATTTTATTTTAAACAAGAGCTTTTTTCTTGTTCTTTAGAGCTGTCAGCACCTAATCATTAGGATTAATGAACACACAGAGAAACATTAGGTTTCCACCATTGCTGTTTTTTTTTTCTAAAGACAAAAAGAGGGAAGTACTCTTTCAGCTCCTGCTGATAGCATCAGATGCTTGCAGATACTTTATTTTTTCACCCTGAATTTCATTCTGCTTAGCTCTCCTAGCTCAAGGTTAACAGCTAAGCCACTATTGCAGCTAGCTGCAGAAGACTTGGCTTCCCAGCTACCAGATGGTATTCAAAGCATTTGGACTCGCAGCATTTCTAAAACAAGTTCCTTTTAATGCAGCTTACTCTGCTTTGCTGCAGTACATGTTCTTCAGTATTTAAACCTGAATCCTTCTCAGATTGAGGTCAGTGGGAATTCTGCTACCAGCTCGGAGGGAAGGAGGGCTGGGCTCTAAGTTTGGAGTGCATGGCCTGGCCTTCCTTTCATTTGAAAAGCACAGCCTTACACGCTTGATTTTGCTCTGTTTCTATTTGTTTTATTGTGTTTTAATAAGGTAAGATTCCTCAGGAATTTGGGTTTTAAATGGCCAGTTGTGCTACCTGGAGCCAGCCACACTAATATGAGCAGAGTCCTGCTAGCCAGCTTCCCTCCTGACCTGCACTGACCCTTGCTGTCTCCAGAACAGCCACGTCCCGTTTCCTCGAATTGTCTTACGGTTTTATGATGGGAACAAACACTCAGAGATCCACAAGGAGACCTCTCCCAACATATGATCCAGGGCGCTGCTTTGGTCATTGCTCTGAAAGGGGAAGAAAGGGAGCTGCAGGCTGCCTGGCTCCTCCTGCCATGCTCCCACCACCACCGAGGTCTTCCTGCAGCTCCTTTAACACACACTCCCTGTCGCCACCCAGAATCATCCCTAAATGCCCAAATTCCATTTGTGTTCCATCGTGAGGGGGGATGACCCAGAAGTGTCCCTAAATGTGGAAATGCCATCATTTTGCATCCCGTCCTGAGTGGGAATGACCCAGAAGCGTCTCTAAATGCCCAAATGCCATAGTTTTGCATCGCATCCTGAGGGGGATGACCCAGAAGTGTCCCTAAATGCCAAAATGCCGTTATTTTGCAGCTCATCGTGAGGGGAGACGACCCCGAATCATCCCTAAACGCCCAAATGCCATCATTTTGCACCCCATCCTGAGGGGATACGAGGGGAACGGTGCACCCCGGGGGCGGCGGGCAGCGATGGCGGCCCGTTGGGGGCCCGGCCGCCTCCCGAGGAGAAGGAAATGTCCGCCCTCGGGGCAGGGGGTCGCGGCCTGAGGGCGGGCCGGGCCGGGCCGTGAGGAGAAGGCGCTGCGGGGCGGCCCGCCATGGCCGGCTGAGGGGAGAGGAGGAAGAGGAGGGCGAGGAAGGAGAGGGATGTGAGGAAGGAGAGGCCCCACAGCGCGCAGCGGGGACCTGCAGCGCAGCCCCTGCCCCTTTCATTTCTCCCCTCCGCTTTCCCCTTCCCCCGCTCCTCTCCCCGCCGCGCCCGGCCCGGTGCCGCGCCTCGGGGCCGCGCTCGGCCGCCGGTTCCGCCTCCTCCGCCGCCCCCCCCCCCCCCGGCCGCCGCCATGTTGGATGGTGCGTGTGGGTGTCAAACCCAGCCAGAGGCGGCGGCGGCGGCGGCCGGGCACCGGGACATCGCGACACCGCCACATCGCGACACCCCCCCCCGCAGCCCCTTCCCCGCTCCCCCCTCAGCACGCAGCGCCAGGTCAGTGCGGGAGCCGCGGGTGCGCGCGCGGAGGGTGGGCGAGGGGGGGCGGCGGAGGAAGCCTCCTATTTTTCTCCCTTTCTCTCCCACCCCTCCGTTTCCCCCCTCCCCGGAGCCTTCTCCCCTTCAGCCGCGGGGAACCGGGGGGGTTGGGGTGCGGGCAGGGCCCCCCTCCGGTGGCTGCGGGGCCTCCCCGCGGCGGGGAGCGGGGCCCGGCGGCGGGGTTAGGGCCGGGCCGGGCCTTGCCGGGGGGTGGGCGGCTGGGGAGGGGCCCGGCCGGCCGTCTGTCCGCCCTGGGGTCCCCGGGGGGAGGGTGGTGGCGGCGGTGGCAGCCCCCCACGGGGCCGGGGCGGCCTTTGTTGTCTCCATTAGGTCGCTAGCAACAGTTCCCGGCCATCATGGCAGCCCCGGCTGCGAGCAGGAGGCACTGCCAGGAGCTGCCGGGAAAGGTGACTGCGCCCCGGGGCCGCCCCCGTGCCGGGAACGTTGTGGGGAAACCTGGGGGGGGGGACGACCGACCCCAAAACCCCCAGACCCCAAAACCCCCAGATTCCAAAACCTCGGCCCTAAAGCCCCCAGACCCAGCCCTCAGTCTTGCTCCCCCCCTCGGCCCCGCATCCCCCTGAGGGGCGCCTTGCCCGGGTTCCCCAACGCATGCGGAATGCTGCTCTCGTATATTATTTTTTAAAATCGTTTTAAGATTTTTGTTTTATTTTATTTTTTTTTTTTTTTGCCCCTTCTTAACGCCCTGCCCGCGCTAGATCTGATGCTGCGGGTCGGTCTCGAGCAGCTAGCGTGCCGTATGAATCGGTATCGCAGCTGTGAATTGTATTTGCACGGGGATTGTTACAGGCTGCCAACAATGAGCCTTCCCGATTTTCAAGCTGCGAGGCGTATCGATAGCAGATATTTGGTCGCGATTTTATTTGGCCAAGGGGCGTGTAAAGCTTCCCCCCCCTCCACCTTCCCCTTCCTTATCGCCGATCTGGAAAGCTGAGTTGTATTTGAAATCCGCACGACCTGGCCGTGCTGCTTTTTGTTAATTTTTCTAAGCAAATGCCCCGAATCCTACGTTTTCACCAGGAGTTGCAGACTGCTCGTTCTGATTGCTAAGCCGTGTTGCGGGTGTTGCAGACTGTGGAGACTGACTTTAGGAGTTCAAAATGCAAATCAGGCCACAAGGTTCGGATTTATTATTCTCTCCACTGTAATACATATTTTATGGTAATACGGAGCTCTTGCATAATTCTGTATTGCTGTGCTTTATGCAAGGCAAGGTCAGAGAAAACTGGATTGCTAAGGCTTGAAATATAAGACGTTAGAATGGCTTTTAATTAAAATACAAATACATCATAACGATATCTTCAGCAAAATAGGGCCTGTTTAGGAAGTGCTTCTAAATATGTTTGTCTTGGCTGGTTCCCAGACACATTATTTCCAAACAGGCTCACATCTAGTGCTTCATTGGGAAGAATCACAACTTCTGATAAATTTTCTCTTGTAAACTCGGGGTCACGGTAAACTAGCTAGACAGAGTTTTAAAGATAATCTGCCGTATATTAAATATTTAACCGCGCTATCAAAAATGACTGAGTACAAATGAACCGTGAGCGTGCATTCCTGAAGACGGATTCTGATAAGGCCGAGCTGACGGCAAGTTATACTTCAGGAAGTTTGGCTTGCCGCTGTTGATTGCAACTTCCTTGATGTCATAAAGCAACTATGCGGCATCATCCTGCCGTGACGACGGTTCTCCTACGCGGCAGCCTAGGGTAGCTGACTTCTCCGTGTGCTGACAGCTGAAAAGTAACGCCCGCCGTTAAGAAATGAAGATGCTCGCAGGTTGGACCTCTCTGTTTAGGAAGAAGGAAAAAAAAAGAGGAAAAAAAAAAAGACCTGTGCCTTAGGTAGGAGGTAGATAGCGTTGGGTGATGATTGGGAAAGAAAAGGCTTATGTAGAAGTTGCCTTGTCCTGTACTAGTAGGAGAGCCCTGATCTGAGCCCTGGCTGCCAGGTGCCACGGATGGTAGTGCTCGTGGTGTTCTTCACGTCCATTATTCTTCCAGTCACTTTTAATGAACAGTTGACAAACATCTGATGTCCAGTGCAAGCTGTATAACGCAGTGAGCAGAAATGAATTGTGCTTGTCCTGACCGCATCGTTATTTACGTAACTGGTTAATCATGCTAATTTCATTCCAGCTGTCAGGCATTTGATTGCTTTAAAACTTGGAGCTTTTGAGAAGCCTCAAATCTTGGATCGCTGCTGTAAAATGCCAAAGGCCTAATTTGTTACTTCATAAAAATGCTGATAGTCTTGCTGGGTAGAGAAATTGGTGCTTTTTTTTTTTTTTTTTCTTTTTGAGGAATCATTAAATTTTAATCTGTCTTAGGAGAAATATATTACCGAATAGCTATGATATTCGTGATGTTGCTCTTCATGGGTCTCATGAGTAGGAGGGGGAAGTGGCTCTTGGTTTTGCCGGGCCTAGAAGACTGCGAATTACTCTGAAATCTTTGTGTAATGACTGGTACTCAGGAAACAACTTCCTAGTCTTCCAGTGCCATATTTGCAGTGCTAAATTGTCTCTTGGGACCTTGCTAATAGAAAATGAAAGGTGTCTGGTTTGTCTGAATGCCTGTAATGTTCTTTTCCCCCTTTGCCTTGCTCTGATCTGTGCGGGGAAAGTATCGCAACGTACTGGTATCCTGCTGTCTTAAGTGCTTCAAAGAGCGGCGGTTTTTTGTGTATTTCAGTAGCCTAGCTGCTCATTAAGAAAGCCTGAGACACCGCGGAGGAGAACAACATGTGTGCAGTCCTTTAGAATAAAACCTCCAAGTTCTAATTGTAGGTCCGCTAGCGTTGGCATATGTCAATTCGGTTGCATACTGCTATGTGCTGAATAGCAGACCTTACAGAAAATCGCAGCATTAATCAGTCTTGATGGCTGGGATAGGGTTGCTTTCCTATTCTACGGGGTGAAAAATAAATTAAGAATGCTTGTATAACACAATAAGCGAACTGGGAGGCTGTAAGCTCCAGGATGAATCTAGAACTACGTGGCTGTAGCAGTTGAGCCTCTTGGGGGGTGATGCAGGAGGCAGAAAGTTGTAGAAAGTTGGTATTGGCTCATTTAACGTCTTGCAGATAACATTTTGGCTTGGGTTTTCAAATGAGGGGTTTGATTTTGTGAAGGTGGTCTAAACTGTTGATGAGGGAAAGCAGTTTGCAAGTGATCAGAAGTTGTAGGTAGTTTCTAAGGAGAGGGAGAATTAAATTACTGAGACTGAGTTCCATCAAACTGTACTGCACGTGTTCAGAGTTACCACGTGAAGTTAAATGCATGCAAGCATCCCAAATTGGAGTCTGTGTGAATGATTATACTAATCAGAAAACTAATACTAAAGGATTTTTGTCTTTTCTAGCCCCAATACCATTGCATTTTTCTATGGAAATACTCAAACGTTTTCATTTTGGTAAAACTATATTTAGTGAAACGCTTTTCTTCAGTATAGGTAATTGTTAGCCCAAATATTTTGGTGTAGCTGCTGAAACCAAACTTAAAAACTGATCCCAGCCCCAGCGCCCTGCCCGGTGTTAACTGTTAATAGTGTGTCTATCTGTTTTCATGGCACCCAGGGCTGTTAACATAAATGCCTCTATCTCATTCCTCGCCTAGCTCGCGCTCAAGGTCAGACGTGGTCCGTTCACGCTGCTTATGCCTCGGCTGCACGCTGACTTGAAAAAGCCGGCTCTTTCCAGGTGGGGAAACATGAGCAGGGCGCGGAGCAGAGCCCAGCACCAGCAGGTCCCTGCTGGCAGCATGAGCACAGCTGGCTCCAGCCGCGCGGCTGGGGGAAACCAGTCCCGGCCCAGGGCTGGCGGCACCTCGGCCTCGCAGGCTCTCCTTATCTTGGCTTTATGGTGGAGGTGGCTGGGTAAAGTTCTCAAAAATCTCAGACTCAGGAGTTTTGTTGTCCTGATGCACGCAGTTTGTTTTCGTTTCCTTTCATAATTTTCCTTCCAGGGTCAGCAACATAGCTCCCTGAACTGCCCAGAGTAATTAGTGGAAATTCTTGCGTGAGCCCTTTTCTGATATATGCGGTTCTCTTCCGCGGCGCTGGCTGCTCCTGTCGTTCCTCCAAGTGCTGTTTTATTAATGTAGTCTACAGTTGCTGAGTCTTCGGTCATGTAACTGTGTAATAAATACCAAATTTACAAGGCATGAAAAGCAGAATGGATTCGGAGGGTGGCCTGGACAGGAGAAGGCTTGAATGCAGTCTGCTTCTCTAGAAACGGTACAAACCTGTCTTTTGTCTTACAGACCCCTCTCTATCTCCACATGCTTCCTTGCCATCATAATTACCTTGCACTTCGCACACGTACACGTCTCTTTTAGTGCCTATTTAAATAGCAGCCCCAGTTCCTGCCTCCACTAGGGTCATATACGTGTTTCCCATGGCTCAGATTTGATCACCTTTAGACCCGGTGTTTTCATGTGTTTCTTTTCCAATGGGAATTCCTGTTCTTATTCCTCACAGTAAAACATTTCATCTGTGAATCACTTTTTTTAGTCTTACAGTGCATCATTTAATTAATTAAATTATTTTTTAAAATAAAAATCAGGAACACCAATCCTTTTTTTTTTTGAACCTTCAAGCTGCTTAAAAACGTGCTGGGAACCTTACCTGGAGATGATTTACTCCTGTTCCACAAGACAAATCAGAAGACCAGCTTGCCTTGTTGGCTGTTCGGCGTAGCCATAGCTAAACTCACGGCCACTTCCTTGGCCCGTTTTTCCCGAAGTGACAACTTAAGGACAGGCAGCGCAGTCTGAGGATCGTGGATCACGTGCCACATCTGTTTCATTGGAGAAATTCAACAGCCAAACTGAGTTCACCTTTCTTGTGGAGACATTCCTGCAGTTTCGAAGATGTCGCTTACGTAACACAACGTCTCCTAAAATCAGGCCGGTAGCTTTCATTATTTAAAAAGCAGAGACACAGGTAGAGTGTGCTCCCTCAAGCAGAGCGAGCTCTGTACTCTGTGTGTTGGTCTCTTCGGTCTGGTTGAGTTCTGCCACGGTGAAATCCCCCAGTGTATGTTATGCCCATGGTCGTTAGGACTACAAGCAAGGGTGATAGAGGTGCTAATGATGCTAGCGATGCTCTTTTATGGTTTTTTTTTTCCCTTTACTTGGTTTGAAATCATATTAATTTCTAGCTTTAACATCAGTTTGGTAGTTTCTGAACCTTTACAAGGGCAATGGCCTTTTTTTCCATAGCTTTGCTAGAACAAAGACATTTTAAGGATCTTACTAGAGAATCGTATAATCTTATTACTACTGCTCCTGACTGTTTAAATCACTTCCTTGTACTTAAATAACAATCTGTCACCAGCTATTTCTTGATTGTATTTTTTGTCAGATGCAATTCATCCCCCTCTGTGTTTTTGTTCCATTATTTTTTTTTTCTGATTGTGCAACCTTTAGGTTGGCAAGCCATTTCTTTCTCAAACAGTTCTTCTGACTTCATTGGGACTAATTGCATGAGTAATTGCTCACTGGTGTAAGGGTTGTGCAGTTCACAAATAAGACCTTTGTTTGTTGGACCTCACGGACAAAAAAACCACTAAAATAATGGGTATATGGTCCTGATATTCCTTAGGGACAGGCAAAACAAAGTATTTTTATAGGCAGCTTCCTCCCCTGAGACAGAGGCATGAAAGATTCCCTTAAACGTCTTTCCTTGCAGATGGGAAATCTGAACTCGAGTGGCCAGTTGTGTGCTGCTAACTGGGTGAAGTGGCCCAAGCCATGGCTTGGTTTGGCCATTCTCCTGATGACTGTTGCTCTTTTTGAGCAGTGAGGATTTTCTCAGCCAATTCTGTTGACCCAGTTGCTGGTGCTGCTGCCTTTCCACTAAGATTCAGCTCTGGATAAGGGAGGAGGCTTGTGACAACAGCGGTAAGACATAGATTTTTCCATCAAGCCTGTTCCCTGATCCTGTAAAATCAGCAAAAATTTAAGATCTTTAATGAATCCTCATCCTTCACTTCTAAGCAGAACTATTTTAACGTTCCTGCCCATCCCCTGATTGATGGCCAAGCAGAATGTACTCTGCCATGTGCTATGTGTAAAGGAAAGCACTCAAATTATTATTTGAAAAACAGAACTTCAACGGTTTTAATTATTCAGTTAGCTAATTAATCAGCGCAACACTTTGCCATTTTGTGACTTTGCTGGAGAGTGAATAGTAAGCTCAGTTTAGAGATCCTGAATCGTGCATTTCCAGCAGCATTCGGATCCAGGCAAGATCTGGTCAGTCTTCAGAATGCTCCTGCCCAGGTATTTATTTAATCGTTTGATAAAAACCTCTTGGAATAATAACCATTTGAAAGCGTAAGACTTGCAGCTGTTACCTCATGAAATATTTGCTTTCCAAGCAAATGCTGCCTTATTGCGTGGTTTTATTGTAATGACTGTTTCTTGCAGCGTTTTTAGTTTTGAAGGGCTTGAAGTGATTATTAGCCGTGAGAAGCGTTACTATTCTGCTGCTGCTGAGCAGAGTTTGTGCAAGTTAAACTTTGTCTGCTGATTTGGGAGAGCGTTTCTCAGAAAGTAAAGATAATGCCTCGGTTGGAATGCTTTTAGATAAACAGCGTAGGTGACAGCACGTACTTTTCTCGTTAGAAATAAGCAAATAGAGCTCAGAAATCAGTACTTAATATTGCAGTTGTAGTTTTTGAGAATCTCTTCGATATTCCGTATATCCTTAAAGACAACATTTTTATGTGCTACTCAGAAGAGCAGGCACGCTGTTGTTGCATTGGACTACGATTACGCAGCCCGTTTTTTAGTACTTTTTCAGCAAGAAAGCTGCTTTCTGAAGATTTTTTGTAAAAAAAAAAGATTGTTACTAGGGTGACCCGTCGAAAAAATATTTGTGTTTGTATGTTTCCTGGCTCTCTTGGGAAGATGTAATAAGGAAGCAAAGTACAGGAAAGGTTATAATAGGTTTTATTTGGTTTTAAGAAATCTTAAATTTTAGGGAACCGGAAGAATGAATGCTTTTGTGACAGCAAAATCACTTGAAACTTTTCTCGCAGAGAAGCACTGAGGTATATCCTCAAAGGATGTGAGGGTTTTTTCAGCCTGCAGAGCTGCTTAAGTGTTGCGTTTAAGATTTACAAATCGCTGACCCCTTTGTGGAGCCTGAAACGTCTGCTTTTGGTACGTTTGACTGCCTAGTGAGTAATCTCCTTTTGCTTAGCCTGCTGGTTTGAGCACGCCGCATAGTGTAATTGACATCTGTGTCTATCTTCCAACTAATAGAATCTGCCTACTTTAAATTTCACCATAACACGAATATGGGATGCCTCCGAGAAAGTATGACCATGTGCGTTAAAAGGCACGACGTGGCACGGGTCTACCTGCAGCTGTGTGATGCTGAGAGGTGCTCGTGGTGCTAATCCTGCGCTTACCTTGCAGGCTGCTGAGCCGGTGGAGACGTAAGGAATGGCAGGACGGTTCTGTGGGCTGTCTTCATCAGCCTGGTTTGATCGTGCTTCCCGAGGGGGTTTCTGTTCATGGCTCAGATCACGCAGAGGATGTTAGCGTGTGCTTCGCTTGGAACGTATGAGGGGGCTGTCGATGTGGGGCTGGTCACTTGCTGACTATGGCCTGTTGGTTTTTCGTAGGGTGAGCTTTCCACGTGTAAGTGAAAGAAGCAGGCTTGCACATCCTGAATTCAGAAGTGTCTTTGCTACGTACGTGGCAGCACAAAATTGTGTCTGGGTGCCTTGGGACAGAGCTGGATTTTTCATGGCTTGGGTGTTATTTTTTTTTTTGGTCTGCTTGGATAGCGTATATAACACAGTGCCTTTCCTGTCTGTGGGAATGCTCATTTTTAGCTTAATTTTACAAAGGGATTTCTTTTTTTCTAATTGAGAAGAAAAATGACCTTTTAAGGGAGGAGGGTCAGTGCTTGGTTGTCCTTTCTCTTAGCTCCTGCTTCACAGAAAGGCTAAAATCCTCCGCCAGGACTGACTTCATTTTTCCTTCGGAGCGCAGCGGGTGGCGGCGGCAGGCAGGTGGGAGCTGGAGGTAGTGCTGTGACTCTGGGGATGCTGCGCTCCAGGTAAGGGCAGGAGGGAGGCACGCTGCTGGCACCTGCGGGTTAGCTCCCGGGGAGCTTTCACCACGTAGTAAATGGGTAAATTACATCTATTCATGTAGGTGGGTGCGTCTGCAGACGGGTGTATAAACCGGAGCTCTAGCTGATCACGTTTATTACGGCGATGCTGCTGGCACAAGCAAAGCCTTACAATTAGGAACACCTCCAGTGCCCACCAAATGTGCTAAACGGACGCGTCTTTAAATGCCTCGAGCCTCGTGCTCCTTGAAGCCGGGCTTGTGTTTTGTCACAACTGCTGTTTTAGCCGTTTTAATAAAATACGGTGACTTTCCCATTTTCCCCTTTCATGGGAAACCAGAGTAAAAGAGAATTAAGCACCGCCTGCTGCTTGCATGCTAAACAGATGCAAATGAGAGTCCCCTCCCTCGCCATTACACCCTCCCTCCTTACGGGTTGCCACATTGTTTTGATGAAAGCAGTCCCATTGCCAACTCCCAGCCCAGAGGGCAGGTGAGAGGAGAAAATCCCTGATTACAGCGCGGCGATTAACATATCTTTTTGAGTTTGTAATGTCATCACTTTTGCAGAAAACAAGGATCCAGGAGCTTCAGAGAGCAGAGGGTTGTCAGAAAGGCAAACATCAAAGTGGAGAGAAGAGAGTTTATTTAAAATGTAGTAGAAAGACTTAAAGCATTCATGCTAACCTATGAGAGCTATTAAAAATTAAAAAAAAAAAAAAGCCTTTGAAGCTGAGCATTAAAGATTTAATAGTATTAATTGAATTAAGCCGTGGGAGTTAAGGATATGTAGACACATGTGTGAGTGTATGTATTGGAAGACATTATCTGTGTTAAGGAAGCTGAGTTTCTGAGTGTTGAATTAATTGTACTCGGTTTATAAAGGCTACCTTAACAAAGCATTTTTATTCTTGGGCTTAATTAGAGTAGATACCATTATAACTGAAAGTGTAAACAGCAGTGCAACGTACTTGCTATCGTTTTAAAACCTGCTGTGAGGCAGAGACGGCCAGACTTGGCATACCCAAACAGGGCAAAACAAGCAAGGTAGTTTCTGATCCACGGTTTGAATGTCATCTTGTTTCTTTATATTAAGTCTGTTTTTTCTTTTTTTTGCTCCTTTTTTAAAAAAAAAGAATAAATATCTTTTATTTTCAATGAGAATGATAACGTAATACTCCTGTACTCAGCGATAACAGGGTTCCTCTTACCCCCATGGTGCCCTGCCTGTAGTCCCAGCCACAGGAATGGGCTTTTTGTTGTTGCTGGTTGTACTTTCATCTTTGTCAGTTATGGATTTTCTCCTAAGATCAACTGATCCTGGGAGCTGTTGCCTTTCTTACGTTCAGAACTTGCCAGTGGTGGGAAGAGGTCTTGCTGCAGGGAGAAGGTGGTCCCTGCGTAGCTTTGTAAACAGATAACAAAGGAAAACCTGAGTCAAGTCTGTGGTGCTCTAACAATTGCAGTAGCCTGGGGTCGAGGGAACAACGCGTGTTTTGGTTTTAATTATTACTTTTTTTCTTTGCAAACTGAAAACCCCATTTCAGACTTAGCCGACTTCAGCGTTAACAAGCAGGGGAAAGCCAGGTCCGCGTGTCGTTTGCAGAACAACGAGCAATGAAAGCTGCTCCCAAGCCTACAGGTGGCCTGGCTGAGGGAGCTGATGTCTGGAGGGGAACACCGGCAGCACCAGAGGACAGGATTTAATTGGCATGGAAATACCGGTGTGTAGAGACACCACCAACCTCGTCAAGAGGGGTAACGAAATCGAGGGCGATCCTAATACATTCGTTTTTCCTCCTTCAGGAAGATGGTTGCTGACAGCATAAGGCGGGTTGTTTGAGCTCTTCTTGCTGGAAATGTAGTTACTAAATGATTCAGCATGATGCTGTACCCACGCCTTTTAGCAGTATTGATGAATTCATTACCCTTCTGTTAGCTGATGGACGTTAATGGGCTAGAATTTCTGTGCATTTGGACTAGATGGAATGCACTTGGAAAAAAAAAAAAAACAAGAGAAAATGGAGTGGGTGAGTTTTTAAGTCGCTTTCTTGTTCTGTTTATAAATCTAAAGGGAGAGAATGCTTTTAATAATTTGCATTAAAACAGTGGTTAAAAGAATAATGCACAGGGCGACGCAGGCACGAGGGGATATACAGACAGTAGTATTACACAGAAGATTTGCTTTTAAAAAAAATCTCAGGCTGTCATCAGCTGTGTCAGAAATACCAGAGGCTTGACTTTTGGATTACATGCTATAGGTGTTGTCCTCTGCCTTTTGGACTCCTTGCAGGGTATGTGGAGTCCTGCTGACACGTACAGAATTGCTGGATGCAGGCTATCAAAGCTAAGAGCCTGTAACATGTTCTCTGCGAGAGCTAACGGCAAGAAAGTGACCTTTAATAATGAAGCAGGCGCAGATGCTTTTTAGTAACAAGTCTTTGTCATCCTCTTTGAGAAGAGCAAGCTAATTCCCACTCAAATAATTTTCCATCTACATGTCCAGAGCAGATAAGAGAGGAGAATATTGATGCTGAAGGATAGATTCAGAAACCTGGAGGAATTGTTACAGCAGCTGGAAGCTGGGACATGTCTGCATGGGAGAATGTGGCATTCGCTGCTATCTTCAAGACAGGAGATTTTTTTTCCTCATTCCACAATAATCAACAATAATAAAGATAATAAATATTTACATTTGGGAATAGGATGATTTTTATTGATGTCTGAACAAAGCAAGCAGACAGTAGCATACCAAGGAAAAATCAAGTGAGTTGATTTTATTTTTGGCCTTCCAGTGATTCACTTCCATCAGAGGTGCACTTACAGCTCCAAGTCAGGAACCGAGGCAGCGCAGAAGCAGAGCAGAGCGGCTAGCAGTGCTTGTGTGTGCTGCTCCTTGGGAAGTCCAACCCAGCTAAACCCAGGCTGCTGCTGCTGCTGGGCTCGCTGCATCCACTCCTCTGGCTGCACGTGCTGTCTGCCGGGCAGGGCTGCTTGGGGTGGGATTGCTTTTCCTGCTCTGGTGGTGATGCTAGGAACATCAGTCAGCTCCGGTAGGAAGACAGGGAGGAGGTAGGGCTTATTTGAAATGTATTTTGATGAGCGAGTCTTGGCTGTTAGGAGCAGCTGGGTGGTACAAGAGATTTCCCTAAAAACCCACTGTCTGCAGTTCCTATGGTTGTTACCTGTTGAAGGCAAGTCCAGGGTTAAACTGATTTTTGCCAGCAATTTGGGCTTCAAGGCGCAGCTTTACATTTTGCCTCGTGAAATGTGACCATAGATTGCTGTTGAAATGAATGTTACTTCCCTTATTTGTACTTCAAAGGCGTTAGAGTGACCTTGGCATCAGTCGGTTGGGTGACCCGATCTGCCAGAAAACCCAGCTGGGCCGATGCGCTCCCTGAGCCCATTCACACCATCTACAGCCGTGTCGCGAGGGGCAGAGGTGGCTCGGGGCAGGACGGCAGCTTCCAGGAGCCGTGCTCAGCCTGCACCACGTCCTCAGTTCTCCGTGAGCTCGGCTGCTGACAGCAGAGCCCAACCAAACCCCCCGGTTTTGGCCAGAAAGCTCCTATAGCAGCACGCACGAAGGATTTTAGGATGCAAGTTTCCCACTTCTGAATTTTCTGCCAGCTTGGTTAGTCGTGAGCATACACCTGCGTGTAGCTTAACCTATGAATACTGAAGTGACCTCACGTTCCTTGTCACCACTTAAGGTACAGTTGAGTTAAGACCCTGGGTTGATGTTTCAAGGTGAGCGTGCAAGGAGGGTGAGTGTGAGGGATGGCACTTGAAGTTGCACACTTTGAACTGGCATTGCTGAATGTAAGACGTTAAGATTTTAAGGGTACTTAAGATATTAAATCAACCACCTGGTTCTTTACAGGCTTGTAGTTTGTGTTAGCAGCCTGTGCACTCAACAGTCTTAACTGAAAAGAAATAAGAGTGTCGTGGACATCCGAACAGTTAGGGCTTTGCATCTCTCGCTGCTCTTTGAACAGTTTTTTTTTCATTAGAAATTCAAGTTGTAAGGTAAAAGTATTAATGAGTCTCTCGGCTTTGAGCAGTGGTAACACAGGGAGTTCAACTCATGTTTTTCCCTGCTCTGTGTCATGATGAGCATTTGCCTTTGGCCTATTGAATTTATTAATGTGGTTGCATGGCTGTGGTGTGTGGGCGGATAGGAGAAACTGCTCATGGTGACGTCTGCTTGGTAGTAATGGAGTGCAAGCTGAATGGAGTTAATGAAACCTTTGTGTAATTGGAAGCAGCAAGCACCTTCTCAAAACACCAGGTCTGATGGATGGGCACAGATACGTAGGGATATGGTTGTTCTCGTCAGCTGAATCTTGAAATGGCACAACTACAGAACGCCAGCGACACGCTCAGTTCTCACACAACTGCGAGCTTTCAGATTGCAGGATTTGCATCTCCTCTGGTGTTGGAGCTGATCTGTCGGGGCTCTGAGCTGCTGGAAGAGGAGATAGGATGGCTTCCCTTGGCAGTCCCATCACCCGCTGAGCAGCCTAAGAGTCGAGGCCAGACTTTCCCTATCAGCGATAGTCTACGGCACAGCCTCCGGCAGGAATATCAGATATCTTGCTCCTCTGTTCCAGAAGGAAAATACAAAAAGAGAAACGTCTCCCGCCGTCTTTAATTCAGTTGAAAACACGACTTGACATACCTGGTGGTACGCTGAATTTACTTCAAATTGTTACTTTTGATTTTAAGGCATGCATTGGGTGATTTTTTTTCCCCCCTCTATTAGTGAGAATAAAAGATGAAGTGCTCTCGTTCAAGTAGGTAATCCCCAGAGAACAAATTCCTTTGGAGGGTTCGGGTAGGTATTTTCGCTGCTGTGTTGGATTAATTTGCATTTAGCATTTCTGGTTCAGTGCTCAGTGCCTTGACCTTGTGCTGTTTTGTAACGCTGCAATATTCTCTTACTTGTTACACACCCGGCGCTCGCTGTATCGCTGCCGAAAAATAAATGCTGCATGAAATGCAGCAAGCACTGTCGGTGACACCTGACCTAGCCGGAGAGAAGGAGGAATGTGTTATTTTTAAAGAGCTGTTGTCGAAGCTTGTAATCCTAAAATTAGACCTCCAGCGCAGGTCGGATTTGGATCGTTTGCCCTGATCTGCACGACTCTTACTGAGGCTCACCCTTCTCGCAGCACTTCAGAGCATCTCCCACGCTGCCGGTAATTCAAGATGTGGTAACTCCAGCTGTGGCAATTCCAGCTGTGCCACGGGCTGCCAGGGCACCTGCAGCTGCCAAAGTTTGCCACCTGGGCAGGTCCTGGCGAGAAGCGGCCAGGTAACGCTGCGTGGTGAGTCGCTGGATTTCTGCCCCGTGCCCTTTCTGTAGGCTGAGTAAGGAGCTGAGCTCCCCGCTGAGCTCTAATACTGCCCTCCTGATTTAAATAGCCGCGTAGTAAGGAAAGGTGTTAGGGATAAAAGGCAAATTTGGGTCTGGAAATCTGCTTTAGGGCGAAGTGGCCGTGCAGGCAGGACTGAGATTCTCTCTGGGCCTGAGGCATGGCTGTAAAATCAGCTCAGAATCGAATCTCGGTGTTCATGGCTGTGCCCACATTTAAGGAGGGTATCTTTCAGCATTAACTCTTCATTTAAAGAAACCATTGGGCCACCTGCTGCCTGTGAAAGCTGACCTTGTTCTCTCATTTGTAAAAGAGGGTGGAAAGCTTCCAAAACTTTTAATTTTGAGCCATTTCCTCTTCTCAGAAATTAAGCGAGGAGGACAAGCGATGAAACTGTGCAAAATGGAAATTAAACCTTTCTTCTGCAGTTAACCGCGTCCGCCAAGCCCTTTGCCAATCTACGTTTGTTATTCATTTCCTAAATAATTTTGAAGGTTAAGGAAGGGCATTGATGGTAACTTCAGCGTCTTCACTTTACTGTTTTATTCACATGAATCGCTGTTTTCTCTGCTGCACAATAGCACGAGGGAGCTAATAAGTGTGCCGCTTGTTGGCTTTTCTGCCTGGTGCCAAGCTCCTTTGCTTCTCCTCGCGCTCTCCTCCGAGGCACCACAAAGCAGAGCCGCCTCTCTTCCTGGCTGGTGTCGGGAGCAGTGCTGGCGTTACAGCAGGATGTTGTGCCGCAGGCCGGGCACCGATAGCCTTTTGGTCTGCAGTTGTGCTCTAAGAATTGTGAACAGGAAGAAAGCGTGTGAAAGAATTAGCTGAATTTGAAAACATCTCCAGCGGTGGGGGATCCAGGATAGAAAAAGTGGCAGCAAAGACATTTTTCCTGATATTATAATCCTGAATTTTAAATAAAGCCTTATGCTTTGTTTGACAGGGATTCCTGCTTCTCTGTGGAAAATAAGGCTTTCTAAAAGCATTTTGGATCTGTACACATAACAAGCTACCATAAGAAACCTAGGGGAGGAATTTGCAGTGCCAGGCAGTGCGAATCCTTTCTCGTTGCCAGAAGTGGAAGTTGACTTAGTGTGATGGTTGGGGCTGTGTTTGCGTGCGTGCTTTTTGCTCCTTGCAGGTGCGGTGTGAGTTTCTGGCTGGCTGGGGGAACTTCTCCCTCAGTCAGCGCTGGCAGCGCTTTCCTTGAGCCCGGTTCCTTGCAGGCTGGCAAGAAGCGAGCTCTCTCCAGGTCCTGGTTTCTCTGATTTACCTTGGACCACAGGTCCCTGAGGTCCCTGCCTCCGCCACCCCGACAGCAAGGAGAGAGCAGGTCCCTGGCTGTTGGTGCATGCTGGATCTTGGAGGTAAAGCATCGAGGGCATAAAGCGTAGAGGTAAAGCTTCATGAGTTGGAACTTCCTTAGCTGCTTCAGCACATCTTGGGCAGCAGAGGCTCTTGGTGGCATTGTGGGATTTCTGTTTCACGTGCAGTCCCTTGAAATCGTAGGTGCATGCAGATATCCCAGGTTGCCTCCTGCAGACCTATTCGGTGGCACGGGGGGGTTGAGACACCACCTGCACTGTCCTGGGGACCTGCTGGGGCTCTTTGGGGCTGGTGGGGTGCTCTTCCTGGTGGTGGCCGGCAGAGTCCCTGTAACTGCAGTGTGAATCTTAGCGTGAAAGCCTGCAATTACCTGTCCGTGTGTTCGTGGAAAGGGGGATTTTTCGAGGCAGATCAACATCTGTGGTGACTGCCTGAAAATCACAGAAGACTGGCTAACTAATGCACGCTACAAGTCAGTTTAGACATTTACTTTATATATTCTCTAATATCTAACAATACTAATACTTAAAATTTTCAACAAATTTCTGGCAAACTTCTTATATCTAGTGTGAATTTTCACCCTTTCTCTTGCTCACTTGACGTGAAAGGCTTTTCATGTGTTTCTGGTCCTTACCTAGCTGGCCTGTGTATATATTTACCTTCAGGCTTGAAGTGAGCATTTTATCAGTGCAGACAAACCCCGGGTTGAGTTTTGCATTCCTGAGATCTGAATGGATTCTGCTGGAAGTCTGTATATAGGTGGATTTGTACGGCTGCTGCTTTGAACTAAGTTTATTAAGGACTTTGTGGCTTGGCCTCGTTTCTGAGTTAGTCTCAGCAAATTAAACATGGTTTCCTCATGCAGATTGAGTTTAGTGAGTTTAATCTCTCGTGAGAGAGCCGTTGAGGAGAAGTTCAGTCAAGAATTCCTCCTGCCTGCGTGCCGAATC
Source organism: Heteronetta atricapilla (assembly GCA_011075105.1). Classification (NCBI taxonomy): domain Eukaryota; kingdom Metazoa; phylum Chordata; class Aves; order Anseriformes; family Anatidae; genus Heteronetta; species Heteronetta atricapilla. The sequence continues at coordinate 2,678,018 of CM021744.1, read as the reverse complement.
TGAAAGAGCACGAGAATTCGGCGGGATGATTCGTGGAGGGCAAAGGAAATGGGGTGTTCCCCTCCAGATAACCCTTGGTAGCACAGGGAAGCTTCGCTCTGTGGTCTACAGCGTTGCGCATTTCCTTTTCTGTCTATTTAAAGATGACAAGTTAGCTTAAAACAGAGAAAATATCTGACCAGGGACCAGGGGAGAGAAAGTTTGGAAGGTTTGCCTAAGCCGAGCGAGACAAAAGATCTCCGCCGTCCCCTCTCTGCTTAATCTTTCGAAGAAACCTGCCCGAGCTGCTTGGTGCTTTTCCTGCCGTGGGCCAGGGACGGCGGCGGCAGTCAACGGGTCCTTGCTTTCTGCTGCCTTTGCGACTCTAGCGTTAAAACGGCGAACCCGGGTTTTTGCTGAAGCTGCAGGAGCATTGTACTTCCTTGTGGTTTGTTGTGAGATGGTAACTCACCGAGGTCTCTGAAAAAGTCCGGACTTTCTGTGTACGGTTTCCATCACGCTCTAGGGATGGTTTCTCGCTTTTATGTAGTATGGGTAGTTGGCTTTTTGATCTCTTTAACCAGAATATGGGCTTGCGGACCCGCGCCCCGATTGTGTGAGGGGTTAGGTTGTGATTGTGATGATTCTCTGGTTGTATTTATTCTGTTAGCCAAAGCTGGTGTTATTTAGGGCTGGCCCGTGTTTCTATGTACTGTAAAATTCACCTTTCACATATCGTTTCCAGTATTAAAGTCATATTTTCAAAAGCTTATGACGTTATAGCAAGTAAATGAAGCACACTTTTCTTTTTCACTGCTCCTGGATGTACGTGAAGCTGAGCCACTTGACTGTATAGCGCCCTTTTAGACATGTTTTGTGAGGCCTCTCATCCCTAGCCTTTAAAGGAACATAATTCTGGTAAGATAAGAGTGTTTTTCTTAAATTCACAGCTGGTTAAAAGACAGGAAGCAGGGTGAGGGATCAACGCTCAGTTCTCACAGCAAAGGGCTGTTTCCAGTGCCGCGTCCTGCCAGAGCTCAGTGCCCTTGCAAGTGCTCCCTTTTCCAGTTAATTTCTAAATATTGAAGTGGCCAAGTCAAAGCCAAGCAGTTAAATTTAAGAAGAATCCTGAATCATTGAAAAGAAGGAAGGAAGACTGAGATCTGTTTGAGTGATAAAACACACGAATGGAAGCGTAAGGGAGGCGTGGGGAGACGGCAGGGTTGGTCAGAGGTCTTCCAAAAAGAGGGATTAAACCTCAGAGCTCAGGAGATGTCCAGTTTCCATAAAACCATGAGTGGCACAAAGAAACGGAAGGTGACTTGTCCTTAAAAAATCATGCCCCCTGCCTACAACACGGGGAGCAAACACCCAGGTCCTCCGCCACGGGAGGGGAGCTCTAGTTTGTGCGAGCTGAGCGCGCCGCGGGATTTAAAGCAACTCCAAGAAGGGTTGGCAGGGCCTTGTAGATGAGTTACAAGTCCAGGCAACGTAAATGTTTTTTTTTTTCTCATCCTCTTGACGTGAGGATTTGTGTCTGAGGGCTTGATAAGACCTTTTTATTTACCTGTTTCGGGAGGTACCCTAAGCTCAGGGGAACAACAAACCCCCGTAGCTCCTTGGGCTCGTTCTGCCGTAGCTCAGCTCGCTTGGTTGCATTCCAGGAAGGGTGCGTGCCTTGGGACCGAAGAAGTCTTTGCAGAGCTGCGTGTTGTCCAACTTCTGCTTTCATTTTAAATGGCATGTTAATAATCTGAGGAATGATAACAGCGGTAGAATGAAATCTGTGCTTTACTCCCCTCCCGTGTCTGCTGTAAGAGATCGGGTTGTGTCTTCGGGGTGTTGGGAGATGCTGTGAGAGGGCACGTTAAGTATGCCGTCTCTTAAGGGGGCAAATACTGATAGAGTTCAAACAAGTGGTGAATGTCAAAGACTTGGGACGATGTTACTGTAACACAAAAATCTGCCAGTTTGCTGGAGTAATGTATTCTAAAGCTTAATAGGCCTCTGTTTACTCAAAACAGTGACCTTACATAAATAACCCAAGCCAGTTCCCAGCTCCAGAGCTCGTCCTTGGGTTTTCTTGCCAGTCATTTCAGTTTTACGATTCCATTTTCATATAATTAAAAATCTTTCTGCTTTCTGAAAGGCATACAGCGCAGAAACCGTGGATCTGGTGCGTGCTGTCAAATGCACAAAGGAAATGCATTTGGGGAAAAAAAACAACAACAACTCCCCTCTAATCTGCTTAGCATTAAAGGTCACCTTGAGCCGGAGAGCATCGTTGTGGTGCTCCTTTCTCCTCCCCGGGCCTCGGCTGAAGGCAGAGCAGGGTTCAAGATCTCTGCCCTGAAACTGAGCGCTCGTTGCCTTTATCTGGGGCCTTGGTCAACGCGGAGGAAATGCACTTGGTCTCGGTCCTGCAGCAGCGGCAGCAGACCGCAGCTGTCAGCTCTAATGCAGCTTCCTATCAACTCTGCAAGCTACCGTCGTGCTTTCTGTAATTAAATTTTCTAGATGGGTTTTACCTTGTCGGAAATTAAATCCGTAATTTGTTTCTTGGACTTGGTTTCTGGTTGGCTTTTCGGATTTTCCATTTGCATCAGCATGGATGTTTTCTCGCTTTCTGTCTTGTTGGGCAGCTCAGGTGTTGGTAAGCTCTGACATCTGACGTTACCTTTTCACAGATGTAACTTCCCAGCAGTTGGTCGAGCCGTTCTTCTCGAGGTGAGAAGAGTAAAGGGTTTGTTTTTTTGTCAAACTCCAATCTTCTGAAGAAATCTAGAGGGCAAACGCATCACTAACAGAATTTCTCAAAAGTGTATAATTGCTTTCCACGTAGGGATAACGAAAGATGCCGCTAACGTGCTTTGTTTTCTTTTTTTTTTCTTACTTAGGTCATGATTTTCATTTTCTCGTGTCATTTTCTTGAAGAGAGGAAATGATTGTAGTGGAACTTCTTACAAATAAGCCACAGATACGGAGTCTTCGTAGCTCAGAAACGTTCATAGAAGAGCAGATATAGCCCTTTTTTGTTTGTGTCCTCGCAGCGCTCTGATTAAAAAGGGAAATAAAAATGACGACTTCGTCTATTAGACGGCAGATGAAGAACATTGTGAACAATTACTCAGAGGCCGAAATAAAAGTTCGGGAAGCGACCTCTAATGACCCGTGGGGCCCCTCCAGCTCGCTGATGACTGAGATAGCAGACCTGACTTACAACGTTGTGGCCTTCTCTGAAATAATGAGCATGATCTGGAAGCGACTCAACGACCACGGCAAGAACTGGCGACACGTGTACAAGGCCCTTACGCTGTTAGATTACCTGATCAAAACTGGCTCGGAGAGAGTGGCACAGCAGTGTAAAGAGAATATTTTTGCTATCCAGACGTTGAAAGATTTTCAGTACATCGATCGCGACGGGAAAGACCAGGGCATCAACGTCAGGGAGAAATCCAAGCAGCTGGTGTCTCTGCTGAAGGACGACGAGCGACTCAAGACAGAGAGGGCCCAGGCCTTGAAGACCAAAGAACGCATGGCTCAGGTGGCCACCGGGGTGGGCAGCAACCAGATCACCTTCGGCCGAGGTTCCAGTCAGCCAAACCTCTCCACCAGCTACTCGGAGCAAGAATACGGAAAGTCGGGAGGCTCCCCGGCATCCTACCACGGCTGTAAGTACAAACAAACACGCAAGATTTTTCTTTCCCACCCTTTTTTAATTTCTTTCTCACCGTTTGGAGATAATTTGCATTCTGATTTGCCATCCGAAGTGAGAGGAAATGGTGCCCTCCGGGAGGGTTAATGGGCTGACCGCAAGGTGCTTTTTGCAGTGGCTGCGTCTTTGCAGGTCTGCTCGGTGGCACTCGCTCTCTTGAAATGACTGGCTGCATGTTTGCTTTGGAGAGGATGTGAGCGGTGACGTAAATCCATTTAAAAAGCACTTGTTTACTGTCAGTTCCCAGAGGTAGCATTGTTGAGCTGCTTTTGTGAACGTGTTCCAACGTTTGATGTGATACGTCCTCGATCGAGGAGGGAGACGGTTAATAATTTCTTTTTTATTTCTCGTTTCAAAAGGATTGCTTGAAAATGGTGTTGTGTTGAGATTTTTTGTTTTTTCTTAAAGTATATTGAAGAAGAAAATAGGAATACAGAGTATTTCCTAAATCATTTTGCTAGATTCCTTATGCTGCTGCTCTCTCATTTTAGGAAGAGTATTGGTAATTAACTCCCTTTATTGCTTACTCAGCAGTTCTTAGACTAGTAACACTTGGAATATGTCAGTGATTAAATATTTACGCACTCGGCATTTGGTATACAAATATCAGTACCAAATTCTGTATTTCATTCCAAAAAAAAAAAGTACAATGATGTGGGAAGAAAGGATTCTTTATAGCAGTGCTTGAGGGCACTCCCTGTCGTGTTAGGAGGAGGCCTGAGCAGGCACTAAATCCTTCTTAATGTAAGTAATGATCTGATGAAAGCTGCTTTGGCTGAAATATCAGTGGTTGTGGTCTAATTCTGAAGGAAAATCTTTTCTTTAACTGAATGCTTATAGTGTGTGGGGGACTGTAACGGAGCCAGCGTGGTGAATTGATTGAGCACCGGTTTTAAGAATCTCCAGTTTGTCATGTCCTGTATCCCAAAGCGCCTCTCAGGTTATAAATATGTGAGTGGTGTCAGTACCCCCGTCATGCGCTGATGGTTTTTGTGGAAGGCAGTAGGAAGCTAGCAGGATGAATCGAGCTCGGATGGAGAAAATCACAGTGAAAATAAAAGCTAGAGAGAAAAGCAGGATTTTTATTTTTTTCCCCCCAAATGAAATGCTTTTAGGGTGCACGGCTTAAAAAAAAAAAAGTGCACGAAGGTTTCCAGGTATGAAAAATTGTCTGTTATTTTACCAGTGGATTAACAAATATTTTAGCTGTTTAATAACCATATTTAGATTGATTCAATATGAATTTTTAATTGATAAGTAGGTTTTTTATTACTGCAATAAGGTTTTTTTTCTGTTGAGGTCCGTAGGCCTCGTTTGACTATGTTAAAAATTCCCTAATTAAGCAGATAGCTTGAAATACTGTTTTGTCATCAGCTGATGGACTGCACTAATAGCTCCTGAAGCATGCTGAGCACACCTCTGGTTTGTTCCACACCGATTTCTTCACCAGCTCTTGCATCAATTGCCGCGGGTAACTGCTGTCTGTCCTGCTAAACGCTGCCAGAGCCCTCCAACTATTTCTCACAGCGAGGATTGAGCAATGCAGGGCGTGTTTCTGAGTCGTTATTCCTTGGACATTTTAGGAATTTTGATGGGGGACTAGATGTCAAGAAGCCAGTTCGGTCATCCTTTCGGTGCCGAGGGTTAGGTTACTAGGAATTCGCGCTTTGCTGCCTATCTCTGTAGGATTGTTTCTGAGGTAATGATTCCTTAACCTTTTTTTTTTTTCCTCTTCCCCCTTAAGCATGTACCTAAGAAGCTTTAGAAATCTCAGGCTTTTCTTCCCGTAGGTGGTTCTTCTGTTAGACTCGCCAGTATTTAATTATCTATTAGCAAAACCACAGATGGCTGTTAATTGTTCAGACCTGTATCTTCTGAAATGTGAATACGTTTCTGGTACAGATGGTTTATCTGAGTGTAGCAAAGCAAACTAGCACCTTTAAAAGGTGTACGGAGCTCTGTCCTTTGTTGTAGGACGAGGAGTTTCATCAAAATCCAGCCTTTTAATCTGTTACATAAATGTAGGCTTTTCTTACACCTTTTAATGGAAACAGAAGTTAGAGATTGTATCCATCAGGTTTTCTTTCATTCTGTAGCAATATCTGTGTTTTTTTTTTCTGAAGGTATGGGCTCAGGGGGCTGTGTAGAAGGAATTACATTGTGGCTGGTTCCTGGGAAGTCCTCTCCTTATTGCAATTTCAGATGCAGTTGTTGTACTGCGTGTCCTGGTAGAATTGTTTTCTGTTCCTTTGTGCTGTAGGAGAGGAGATCAGAGGCATCTTTTGCAATCTATAGCATGAGATTTGCCTCTAAGAAAATGTACACTATCTCCTGCTAAAAAGCATTTAGCATGTTCTGTTAGCATTTGAACATAAATGAAGTTGGGGAGAGCGTAACAGCCCTTCCACCAGCAGAGCTGGATGAAACATTTCATCTCCGTGCTTTGGTACGAGCAGACTTTGTTTGTTTCTTGGTGGGCATAATGGACGGGGACTGCAGATTTTGAGGATTTGTAGCTGAATGCATTCCCCTTGTGTGAAGAGATTGTGGCTACAGAACCTCCTAATCTCCAGTACTGTCCTGCTTAATAGTTCTCCAGGACAGATGGTGAGGGGAACAAGTGCCTTCCAGTGGATAAGGTGTCAGATTTGAGTGAGGGATCTGTTTCCCCCGTCAGTGACTAAATGAGCGGTATCAGCTAAGTCCAAGGACCACTTTGTGTTTCTTCAAAACACTGAAATCACTGCAGCGTACAGCACTGGCTGGAAGTATTGCGGCGCTGCAGCCGCTGTTCTGCTCCAGCTTCTCCAGCATACGTGTAGGCTGCAGTTCATATGTGATTGTTTTTGTGTTTGACGTTGAGCTGGAGGGCTTTGTCTTGGTAGGGCTGCTTGTTGTTGTATTCCAAATGATCCTGCCTGGAAAAATAAAGGCAGCGCTGATGGCCCGTATAGTACAAGAGAATTCAAGATGGAAAAAGGTCTCGAGTGATTTACCATCGGCCTGAACCGCACTGACAAACAGGGGTGTTTTCCTTGCAGATCCTTTCATCTCACCTTGAACAATCCTGTGGAAAGCGAAATGGTGAAGCACGAGAGTTTTTAATAAAATCCTTCCCCCCAAAGCTTCATCTTAATGACTGTGTCGGCCCTGAAGATCTCCGCGCTGTAAAGCTTGTGTGATTCTGGGAATACGTTATGGCATGTGATCATTACTGACTATTGATGTTGTCATTTGGAAAAATATTAGTGTGTTTTTGCTATCTCAGTCTTAGGATATGTAAATGGGAGCCAAGAGAGATACTGTACAACTAAAAGCAGAAAGGCTTCTTCCTCCCAGCCTCATCTTGTCGGCACTTTATGACGTGCTGGGGACTGTTGGTTGTCTTCTGATCCTAAGCTAGGGGCAAGTAATGCTCAGATTAAGAGCTATTAAGTATTCCGTGACAAAATTTGTTAAAGTTATGTAGATTATTTTGGAAAACATGTGAACTGTATGGAGTTTCAAGTTAAAGGAATACGTTTGTGTGGTGCTGACACTAACTTCCCTGGGGAGGGGAAGGAATATAAGGTCAATATTTGAAATGTTTGGGAGCAGTAGTGCCCCACCTCGGATCTGCCTTTGTGTCTAAATATTGTCTTTCTACTCAACGTTAGTCACCCAGGTTGGAAATCTGCAGCCTCTTGTTTCCAGCCTTCTTCCACCCGCGGCTGCCGCGATCACTTAAATAGGATTCAGCTGCTTAATATAGAGCTCCAAGTCTGCACCGCGAGGCTGTGGCAGACCTGGGAGCACCTCCGTTCGATCTGCTGCTCTTGATCAAGTCCTCCAGTCAGTAACTCCTGCTTTATGATGCTTTTTCAGCAGAAGCTCGCTGCCGCTGTGCTGGGGCCACCAGTAGAGCAGGAGCATTGCCCGCGGTCACATCTGTGGGGCGGTTGGTTTGGGTACCGGGCTCGAGCACCTGCAGAAGCTCCTAGATGGGGCAGCAGCACCTGGACTTGGACCACCCTGTCTTTTTTGAGCACCCTTGGGTTGAGCTGCCTGTAAGAGACAGCTCTGGGGCTGCACGGGGAGCGGGGGAGGCTGCAGCAGCTCCTTGTGCCTGGGCTGCTTAGGGGAGGCAGCAAAATGTCAGCAGAGTCCTCTACCGGGGGGAAGAGACTGACAGAGCCAGTTCCTCAGCACCCTTCCCGCAGAATGAGTTTGTTTGGTTGTGCTTAAACTTTGAAGGATCCCTGGAAACTACTGGTCCTCTCCTTACACCGTTTTTGTGCTTGAAAACCCAGATCTAAAAGCCCTGCTCTTTCGAGAGTTTCCGTCCCACCAGGCCTAGCCCAGGCACAGCCGTGTTACTTCAGGCTGTGCATGGCCTTTCCTCGAGCCGTCTGCTGCTCTGGGTTTGGGTTGCATCTAGAAATGCTGGCAGGGCAAGACGGGTGCGTGTTCTCCTGTCCTGGTCTCCTGCACACAGACGTGGCAGCCGGAGCAAGGCATGGCTCGGCGTGACCTGATTTTACGGGAGCGCTTTGCCCGGAGGTAGGCCGCTTGCCTGAGAAATGGGATTCGTTGTACAGACAGCAGATCTGATAAAAGGTCGCTTAAAGATGCTCTGAAAGGGGCTTTTACGGATCTAGTGAAGTGTTAAGTCTGTTAACCTTGCGTGTAAAGAGTTTGGGAGCAGTCTTTTTAACTGAAATGATGAGTTTTAATATTTCCAGTGACGGTTCTCATTAAGTTGACTCATTATTTAAAAGCAGCTTCGTGAAGCATCAGCGAGTTTCTGTTCACTCGACTGTTTCAGCTTTGTTTCCCCTTTACTTTGGAGTAGAAAATAATAGAGAGGAGTTGGTAATTCAGGTGGGATATTAGGGAAAGCTCAGAGTGCTCTTCGTTCCCTTGCAATCTGTTCTGCAGCTCTGCAGGTTGGGATCCACCTCTGGCCTTCCACCCGAGTCAGGGAACGTCTGGCACAACAGCGAGCACCCAAGCTGGATGAGCTGCCTGGCTGATTCCTGAAGTCGGAGGTGTTGCAATGGGCTGGTAGGCTCCCGAGTTTGCTGCCAGGTGTCACTTGACAACTTGATTTAATCCTCTCCTCAGTTTTCTTGGTGCTCTGAGTAAAGGTGGGAGGTGGCATTGGTGCAACCAGGCTTCTGGAGTTGGAATAAATTACCTGAACTTATTTGGATGAGTCTATTAAGATAAATGTAGCGATCATCTGAGAGGAAAAAATAGTTCTCAACTAAAATAAGCCTCAAGGATCTGTTCAGTATTAAATGAAATGTAAAAGTGCTCTGTCTGCTTCAGTGCAACTGGCAATCGTGCAGCAAGGCTGATCGGCTCCACCTTGTCGTGTTGATAGGTGCTGTTAATTCCCGTCCTGTATTGGAAAGATCTCTTTAATTTCCAGTGGGAACCTGAACCGCACAATTCCTTCTAGATCAGGCGGTTTGCACGTGCCGGTTCTTAATTTGAGAGCTAAGACTGGCTTTTTGAAAATAACCCTTCATTATTTGAACAGGCTTTCCTTTGAAGACCAACACGTGGGATCTCCCCTTGGATCCAGACTGGGTTGCTCTTGGTTTCTAAGATCTTACCTTGGGGGTATTCTAATTTTTCAGGTCGCACTTTGTTTTTCTCTACATTTTTAGAAGGACCAGTGGTGTGACGAAGCCAAATAAAAGTGACTAAGAACGCCTCCTGTAGGTGGTAAAGCCAGGGCTTGCTTTCCATGGCAGTCCGTGGCATCTCTTGGTGTGAAGTGGCCACAAAAAAACCCGCAACCAACAAGCACAGGCTTCTAAATAAAAATACCCAGTCTCATTTTCATGCTGGGACTGACTTTATCATTAATGCAGACAATGACTCTGCTTTTTAGCTGCATACTGTATCCATCCTTTAATTAACCGAACCTTTGGGCGCCTCCAGAGGGCTTCTAATATAGCCAAAATACAGCAAATTACCAATAAATACGTACGAAAGACGTCATAGCCCGTGCTAGAGACAGATGGTGGAGCAGAATCCTGCCTCGGTGATTATCCAAGGTTGGAAATGACTTCCCTGCGCTGCTGCTCGAGCCGGGCAGGGAAGCAGCCCGGTGGCAGCCCCCCGCAGAAGCAGACGCCTCTGGGCAGCCTGGGGGGAGCCCGGACCTCCAAATTCCCCGAGCAGCAACAAAGCGGGGCTTAGCAGGTCAGAATTGATCTATTGAGTCCCATCTTACATAAACATCTGAGTTAACTGTCATGTGCTGGGGGATAAGGGATTCTTTGTGTGGCAGCGGTGCTGTTACTAAGGCAATAACCTTTATGCCAGATCCTCGCACCCAGAACGGTAACGCGGGACGTGGTCAGTATGGAAGGGCAGTGACAGCACCGAGGGACTCGAGAGGAGCCCTTGGCTGGATAAAACGTGCCAGATCCCTACCAAGAGCAGCATGCTGAACGTCCTTTAATCCTATTTTCAAAAATAATATGCTGTCTGCTAGTTAATGCAGATGGCTTTACAACCACTGCAGAAGTTTTAATGTAAAATGGCAAAGCTTTTATCAATTTTATTTATTTATTTTAATGTAAGGCCAAAAGGATGAATTTCAACCAACAACTTTTGCTCTTCTTTCTTTTGCATAAAGAGCTCTGGGGTGCCATGTAGAGTTAATAAAACCAGGCAGAATGAATTGCTGAAAAGCCTGAAAGTGAAAAAGAACCAAGCGATGCCTGCGAGCCCCCTTATTACCTGTGCTCAGCCCCTGGATGCTGGTCTCTGCTGGGAGCCGGGAGGTCACGCAGCGCCCTGCCAAGCCAGGCAGCTGAGGACACACCAGGGAGGACAAGGGCAGCACTTTGGGCAGGCTGCAGCCGCCCGGTCTTGCAGCTACCTGGCACAAAATGGTGTGTGCTGGAGCTGGTGAGCGCTTACAGCCCCTAGCCCTTCATGGGGGCTTGGGAGGGAAAACAGAGGGCTGAAGTTAAGGAATCCATCTCGCATACTTTTAAAGTCATTCTACCATCAGCTGCTTCGTTGTTAGGGAATTTAATGTCAACAGGGAAGAAAAACTGCAAAAAGTCCAGGAAATCACCATCACACCCCCAGCTGCGGTTAAAGAAGCAGGAGGCACCTTCCTCGTCATGCTCCAGTTGCCGTCTGCTCTCAGGTGACCCTGGTGGTGTCCCTTTTGTGCGTCCAGCCTTGTTTTGAAGCCAGTTCTGAATCTGGCCTTCTGTAATTCCTGCTGGAAAGCTGCTGCTTGGAGGTGATCTGTGTGTAATTGCATCTCAGTTTTATTCACGGTTATTTTTTTCATTAGTCCCTTTATCTCCAGTAGCTTTTTTCATGCCATAGTATTTGCAAACCTGATGTATTTAGCATCTGTAATCTGCTCAGTCTTCTTTTTGTGAAGATAAACGTATAAAATATTCTCTGTGCTCAGAAGGGAAGCATCTTCACATCACATCCACTCTGGTTTTGAAATCATTTGTCGAGGGTTTGTATGACTGGAACTGCATTTGGTGTGTCAGATTAATTCTGAGTAATGCTTTGATGCACGGTGCTACTGTCAGTGGCAGCTGTAGGAAGCTTGTGGCTGGCGTTTACTGCCTGGCTTGGTACCCAACAAAGTTCTTTATACCTCTCTCGCTCCCAGTCGCTGTCCCCAATTTGCAGAAGGTTGTCATCAGATCCTTTTTCTTTCCCCATGTCATCCCGTTTCTCTTGTTCCCTTCTCAGCCATCAGCTTTTTATGTTCTGGCTCCTCCTTCTAGTGTGATGGTGTCTCATAGCATCGTCTTGGCGTTTTCTGATAACCTGCATTTTGGTACAGCATTTTCCTAAGAGCCTTAGAGCCGGTTGTTGAGAAACTGCTGGCAAGCTTCCTTGCCGATGGGCTTCTTTGCCTGTTTTGCTTCTTGCACTAAGCTATTCCACAGCACCATCCCATTAAGCATCACGAAAAGCTTTGCTTTTCCTTTTGGTAGGAAAAAGTTAGAGAAAGATTTTGGTTTTTCTGTCGTGTTCTACCCTTGGTAACCTCCTGTTGGGTTCTATCCTCTTCCCTCTTGAATTCAGTTTATTTTTGTATTTAAGAACATCCAAACTTTTTACAAACACTTTAAGGTCGTGCTATTCCCTCCTGCCAGACATCCTGTTCTCAGATGGCCTTTTTATTCCTGTAATCATCCAAATAATGTATTGGAGAGCCTGTCTGTGACTGCTGGAGCAAGAAGTACTGGTGAAGCAGCCTAAATATAGGTGCTTCGTATGAGAGAGAGTTTGGAAAAGGGATCAGATGGATGGATGAGAAACACCTGCCTAAACGTGAAGCAAGGAGCGAGTCCGGTTGGCCTGAAAGCTTTGGGACCTGCACAGCGTGGATGGGTTTTGGTGATAAAGTTGTCCCTGTAGGAACGGAGCGGGATGGGGTGGCACAGCGGGTGTAGGGTGGGAAGGAGCAGGCATACCTCAGCGGCTGCAGCCAGCTTCCTTGGTGCTGCTGGATGAAAGAGGAACGAGCAATTTTTCTTCTACAGTGCCATTTTAGCCTAAAAGGTAAGGGGAGACAAGCCTTGGAGATGGTTGGAGTATTAAAGCACTAAAAAAGTGCTTTTAAAATTACAGTTTGGCAATCAAATTTCTGTCTACCCAACCAACCTCTTACAGAACTCCATTTCTTTGAGCTTGACACTCAAGTTCAGAAATACGGTTCCTGTTCGTTAAATATTAACACGCATTTTGCAAAACTGTAATTACCTCTCCAGCCACTGCGTACAAACTTCCTTGTCCAGCAAGATAAAAATTTTAGTAGAAATAATCCGGGTGCTCGAGAATTAACCCCAAAAGTTGTTCGATTACTCTGCAGTGATAATTAGAGTTGTCCCCGTGGGATGGGAGTTTCTGTACGCTGCCGTAGTGAAAACATCAGTAACAGATTATTTATGTGTTGAGAAATTGTATATTTTAGCTGCCCGGCTTGATTGTTTTTTCTGAGGGGCGGGGGGACGTTGCCAGCAGTTATTAGCTAACAGAGTGCTCATCCGAAGAAAGAGCAGCCAGCAACAAAAAATAAACAATGCCCCCAACATATATACCAAACTATTTTTTTTTTTTTAAGCAGGGAATGATAAAGTATTTTTGTGAATTTGGAGTCTGAATAGCTGGTTTGTTTGCCTCTGAGCCTGCTTAGCAGTTAAGAATAGTTCTTTATCTGTCCCGTTTAAGACTGTATTATTTTACAGAAAAGTGGGTGGTGTCCGGTTTTACCCTGGCATTGGCCAGCTCCCAGCAAATTCTCACTGACCTTAGATGTAAGGAATATTGATAAATGCTTCAGTGATTGATTGTGAGCTTCGAGTCAGCGACCTGTCTCCCCGAAGCTCTGCTGAGCAGGGTCTGCAGCCTTCGTCGGGGCCGGCTCGTTGACATGTCGTGATACTACAAAAAGCCTTTGTTCCCCGGAAACATTTCTCCTTTAAAGCAAGTGGAGCGCCTTGCAGATTTCTCCCTTCGAAATTTCTCTGGCTCGCTGCCCGGGGCCGAGAGCTGGAGGTTCAGCTCTTGCAAGCAGCTTTACCCCGACGGCTCAGGGCATGGCCACCGGCCCTGTGCCCCCTGGGGCACCCACTGCTGCCTTCAGGACCTCGGGCCTGGTGCGGGAAGGCATCAGACCCGTTCTGCCTTTTCGTTATGTGTCACTTATAACCTGCTGGTTTGTCTCCGACAGCTACGTCCCCTCGAGTTTCCTCCGAGCTGGAGCAGGCCCGGCCTCAGACGAGCGGAGAAGAAGAGCTCCAGCTGCAGCTGGCGCTGGCGATGAGCCGGGAGGTGGCGGAGCAGGTCAGTGCCCGTGTAGGTTTTCCAACCTGTCCAATTTCCTAGCCGGGGCTCTGTCTGCTCTTTGCGATGTTAGCTTGGCTTTGCTCCGGGTGGAGATGGGGGAGGGAGAGGCCATTCTGGGAGATGCTGCTTTCTTTTTTTTTTTTTTTTTTAATCTGTTTTTAAAGTAGCTATGGGCTTCGTGCCGTTGAGACTAGTGGGAGATGACAGTCGCTTTGCGAGAAGACCTTGTTGTGTGGGAGGATGTTAATCATCGCACTACTGAAGGTGCTTTCTGTTAGGAAGAACTGGAAACATGACTAGTCCTGAAAGCCTTCGTTAATGGGGCCAGCATACGAAATGTCACTGAATTCTGAATGTAATGAAAGTTGGAGCGATTGGCCCATTTGGTGAGCTTGTCTGGAACACAAGGGTGATCTAACACCAAGTGCTTCAAGATCTAAGTAACCTTTTCTGAAATAATGTAGCTCCCAAACCATCACTTTGGGTATGTTATGTTAATTCATAAGAGGTTCGTTCTGAATTGGGAGTAAATGCTGTCATTGTGGGTAAAGTTTACTGCACATTAATATAACATATAACAAAGTTGTTGAATCTCATCTAGGAGTGAGAATTGAAGTCAGCCATGCTGAGTGTCCATAATACTTTTAAGGGCTTCCTGGGACGGGTGTAACATGCTGCTGTATGTTACACAGTGGAATCTCTGTGCTTTGCCAGGGCAACTATCACCCAGCAAACTTTGTCGTTGTTAAGCAATAAAGTTAAAGAAAATAAGTATCAGAATATATCAGTTGAAATGGCTTAAAAATTGCAAGGGAGATGCCAGGTGGGGAATTAGTCAACTTCTGATCGACCTGCTGCACGCAGAATATTCACAGTAGTCAAATCTACCACAAACGTGGTAGCTGACAGATGTTAAAACCTACAAAATACGCATGGAGTTAGCAAAGTTAATTCATTTGGATTTCTTCATAGGTGCAACAGTTACCTTAGATGTGGAGGGGAGCTGACAAAAGCCAGGAAAAGTAGAGTTTAAATCCCCAAGTCCTTCAGTGCTGTTTGACTGCACAAAGCCCACGATAATTGAAAGATGGATTATTTACTTTGTCTTGAAATTCAGTGGGGTTTGTAGCATTCCAAGCGAATTGTTGGCAATGATGTTTCACGTACAGCTTTCCCGTTAGGAGTAAAACAACAGGAGGGGAAATTGCGGTCGGCCAAATGGCCGCTGTAAGGATTGCTCTGCTAGGCTGGCGTTACGGGGTCGGCTCGCTCCTGACCTCTGTCTGAGCAAGGTGAGAATCCCAAGAGGAATTTGTTCTCCCGTTGCGTTAAGCACAAGTTACAGCAGATAATCCCGGCCGCCCCGCCGCGCCTGCCTGCGGCGTGCGCCACTCCTGGGGGGCCGGCCGTGCTGCTCGGGCTTCCCCTGGCAGCGTCCTGCGGGGTCGGACACCTGAGGGAGCAGGCAGCACAGTCTAGGCTCGTGGTCTATATCAACAGTGTTGATTTCCTTTGCAGGAGGAGCGCCTCAGACGCGGAGATGATCTGAGATTACAGATGGCTCTGGAGGAGAGTCGCAGAGACACAATTAAAATTCCCAAAAAGAAGGAGGTAGTGCCTTCAACTAAGAAATTCCCGGTTACGCTGCCAAAAGCTGAAACACAGTAACACGAACTAGCTTAATTCTGAGCTCTTTTATGCTTTTGGGATTGCTTTGTTGTATAGCTTAAAGCTTCTTCCATGTGGGTTAAATTTCAAAGTACTAGTCGATGCAGGTGTGTAAAAGGAAAAAAAAAATGCTGCTTCACTCTCACGGGTTTGTACTTCAGACTGGTAATGCTCTTGATTAAAGCTCAGATTGTTCCTGCCCTCAGCATACAACTCTCTTGGACCTAATGGATACCCTGCCCTCATCGGCACCGGCCCCACAGAAAACAGAGCCTTGGGGACCTCCTGCTGTTGCAAACCAAACAGATCCCTGGGGAGGATCCACAGCTGCAGCTACTGCCTCTGACCCATGGCAATCATTTGGTAAGATTAAACTCTGCCAGAAGGGAATGCTTATCTTAAAAGGCCTCGCTTTTAAACGCTGAGCTTTTCCAGGTTTCTCAATAGCAGTGCGCGATGTCACGCTTGATAACACCAGGGTTATTAGTCCAGGTTGGTTGTTTCCTGTGCTCCAGAATTAACATTCCCTTAACATTTTCAAGCAGAAACAAATGGAAGTTGTGATCCTTTCCTGCTTTTTAAGCAGCTGAGATTTTGTGTGTGCGTTTTGAATCTTAAGAACGAGGAGTAGAGTGAAGCTTCTGTCCTCTCCTTCTGCAGCAAAAACAACTTGTCTCATCCTGGGGGGATGCTCCTGCTTTGACTGCTGGCTGTGTCCACTGTCATGGGCTTAGACTCTTGCCAGTGTTTGATTAATGCAGTACCCGAGCAGGATGCTGTGGTTAGAGCTACGGCCTTCCTGAATTGCCATGTCCTGCTCCTAGCGAGAAGGGATGTGTATGCCGTCAGAAAGAGAAGGATGAAATTGCTTGAATGGAGGTTTTCTTTTTAATACTAAACAAAAATTGAAGCTATTACTTGAAGTAGTCTCAGCGTTTCATAAGCTTTTGGTGCTAAATTCATGGAATTTCTTTCTGAAGTCAAAGATCCAGTGCTTCACGTGTTAAAGGGTAATCATTCCAGCTGTTTGCATCGTTGTTTTATATGTGCTCATTTCACCACCTGTGCAGTGTGCTATTTTGTAGCCTAGCCAAAATCTGCCCGAGGGTTTACTCCTTGGCTTCAGAAGGCTGATGGCTCCTCATGGTAGATGTTAAACTCTCTGTGCCTGTGGAATCAGCATTAGATCTATTTTTTGTTGGCTTTACATTTTGTTTGCTTGTTTTATTTGTGAGGATTCAGCATGTTCTGTGCAGGGGGCCCTTTCTTCCTGAAGACCAGCAGCTTAGTTCTGTCGGTTTTGCTGCCGGCTGGTGTTTCTAGGATGACCTCTGCTGTAATGTGCTGCAGAGTTGCAGAGTCAGCGTGCTACCCTCCGGAAACCTGGTGACAATTTTGAAGTTTAATACTCAAATGCATTATTATTTTTATTTATTTTTTCCTTGTGATGGCATTAAGACACCTGCTTAATTACTGGGACAACCGCAGTTCGTTGTTTAACTGTAATCTGTGACTTTTTTTGGTGATAAACTGCATGAACAAAATCAGAGCAATTCAAAGTTTTGGGCCCTAAAGCAGTGGAGGTTCGATGTACTTTTCCCTGGTTAAAAAAAAAATAAACAAAACCTACCTCCTTCAAATCTTGTGCTCGATATATCACCCACTGACAAGCTTTTCCTTGCATCAGTTGCAGCTGTAGCGTTTCCTCCCAGTGGCTCCAAACTTTATTAATGCCATATAACAACCCCTTGTTCCAGCTTGCTGGTTACTTGGCTCCCAAGGGTAGGCTTGAAGATGGGAGATTTATGAATTTGACTGCTGCTAAAAGAGTGACTCATTAAACTGTAATTCTCAAATCCTGCTCATGCTTTGGCATTTCAGCAGAGATAATGGAAGCTAAGGGAAGGTATCTTCCTGAGTGCCCTAATTTGTGAGCTCTCTTTATGAAAGAAAAGACTTTTTTGAAAGCTTCCGTTTATGGGAAGCTCTGTCATTAGCATTTCTTGTGTGGCGTTGCTTGTAACTTGGCACTAAGGACAGATAAAGGGAATCTAAGTCCTGGAGGGGGAATGGTTGCATTTATTTGGAGCATTTCAGCATTTCCTGGTCTGAAGCTGCAGCAAGACCGTGCCACCTGTTGATGAAACAAAGGCCAACATTGCAAATGGGGAGCTGTGCCAGCGTGCGTAGTGCTGAATTGTTTTTCAAGCATATTAGGATGCCAAAGGGATTTGTGTGTACCTTTAAAAAAAAAACCAGAACACTGTTCAGTTGTAATTTGAAGCCCAAAAAGTGGTTAAAGGTATTAGTTGTTCACTGTGTAGGTAATCCTGTTCTGTTGTTGCTTACACTGTCTGATTTGATGGCCTAAGAGTGGCACAAGAAGTGCATCTAAAGGACTGGCTTTGCATTCCCTTGTTTCAGTGGCCGGGGAAGGGCAGTGGGGATGGACAACATTGGGAACAAAGCCCCAGTGATGCCTTCCAGCCGCTTCCTGGCCTGCTACGGATGTAAAATGTGATTTGTTTCGGTGGTTCTGGGGTTTGGTAAGCCCAAATAGTGGCCTGTAGTGAAAGATGAGGTCACCTAAACTGGAGAGTAATAAATTATTAAGTTTAAAAGGAAGAATAAAAGGAAATAGGCAGGAAATTACGTGTAGTGAGGCACTTTTTTTCCCCCTCCCTTTCATTCTACCCTTACTGCTTTAATTTGTCAGTTCACACAAGGAAGCACTGAGCTTGTGCAGGGCCTCCTCACTTACAGACAGGTCGGTGATCTGAATTTGTGCCAGTGAGAAGTTAGAATCTTCAAATAAAAAGGGGCATCCTGAATGTACAGGCATTGGGTTTAAAATATATATATATACTGAAAGGGATGTCCTTGGACATCTTAAATTTATGTCAGGGGACATGCTTAAAATGAGGACAAAAAAGAAATACAACCAGCTAGGGAAGCTGACTATATATAATAACAGTATGATGGAAAAGAATTTGAAAGCTGTTCTTTCTCTGTATCTTGCAGGTTCCTTTGTCTAAGTCCTAATGTTGTGTATTTCAGATGTTTTACATAAATGCTTTCTAGACACCTTCTGTGAGTTCCCAAGTATACCGTGCCCTGTGTTTTAGATCACCTTAGGTCAGATATCATTAAGTCACCGGCAGGGTCTGTAGTGAAACCGTATTTATTTTCACATTGGAACTGCTGATTTTTTAAAACTTCAGTTTCAAATGTAGGACAAATTATTCATCTGTCTTCCACAGAATTTAGTTGTTCTTGTTTTTCTGCACATCTAAATGCTGAGACTTTATCAGTGTTCCTAATAATGAACTGCCTCACCTTTTTGTGTTTAGTGTTACTAGGCAGTTATGGCTCATAACAGAGCTTCATCTCCTGTGAAAGCTTTCCAAAGTGAAACTGTACTGACTTGTGTTCCTGCTGGCTCTTCTTGCAGGTGCCAAACCAGCTGCTTCCGTTGACCCTTGGGCAGCACCAGCAGGATCTGCGACTCAATCTCTGCCCAAAAATGTTGACCCTTGGGCTCCTGCTCAGCCATCTTCTACTGCAGCAAAATCTTCTGTGGATCCTTGGGGACCAGCACCCGCAAACAAACCTCTCTCTACATCTGGTGAGAAATCCTCTCGTTCCATATCCATTTTATTTGAGCAATTTAAGATGAAATTACTTTTTTTTTGTTTTGCATTGCTTGGTTAAAAGAAATGTGCTGGACAATTTGCAGCATTGGTCAGTGAAGAGAAATGGGAGTTGCAATAGCTAGCAGCAAGAAGAACTTAGTATGGGATTACTCAGAGTTCTGAGTTTGTGCTGCTCCTTTCTTTGTGCTCTCTCTGTCCTCCATTCTTCTATTAGTATGTGTGGATGCATGCCGAGCTCTTACGGCTGCTGCTGCTCTTGCATTTTTAACTGAGTTTTATTTTTAATTAGACGAGGACTTAATTTCTGGAAATGAATGTTGCTATAATTTTACCTTTCATCATGATAAGTAGCTGTGCAGATGGATGCCTCTGCAGACCTAGATTGGCAGGTCATGCAGCTTCACATTCTGAAGAAATAAAGGTTTGTTATTTGAAACTGAGGGTACAGAATCTATCCCTAAACTTGGTGCAGCAAGATGCAGAAGATGCTGATGTGATTGTTCATCCTCTGTAACTAATACAGCAGTAGTACCTGGCATTGTCATACTGGCACCACGGCTAAATGCATCCTAAATGCATTTTCTGCCGGTCATTCATCACAGTGTGTAATAAACAAAGGAGTCACAAAGTGGGTACTGCAAGCTGTTGCCTAATCTACTTTTCTCTGAGCAAAGAGCAATAACGGGCTTGTTCTGAGAAGGGTTGTTAAGCTGTGGTGGTCTTTGTTCTTGTAAGTGTTATTATTATACAGAATCTTCCCTCACTCTTCTTTTTTTGGAGCTAAGTCTGTACCTTTGCCTGCTTGGAATGTGTTGAAGGTTAAAATTAAATTTAAAAAAAAGCGTTTCTGTGGAAAAAAAAAAAACAACTTCAAAGGTTTTCAATATCGTGATTGCTGTTCATGTAGGTGTGGTTTTTCTTCCTCCATTTTGAGGCAAGGGTGTGTCCACATTTCCAAAATGTTTTGTTTTCATTCGTTGCAAGCTATGGCCAAGTTTGGGTTTTCAGCCAGCAGAGCCTTCCCATCTCTACGTGGGGTAGATAACATTTTCTACTGCATTCCTCTGCCTTTTAACTTAGGAAGCATAAGTCAAACCTTCAGTTAAGTTATAGTGGTGTTACTTCAGAAGCATATTCAGAAGAATATGGAGAACTCCATGGTTAAGGCTGTGAAATTGTTGCTGCTCTCTTTTTCCGCAGCAACGTGTGCCTGCCTGGGCCTCTCTAGTGCAGGCACTCAATAAAGTCCCAGCATGCTGAGGTGCCTTACACTGAGATTTAAAAGCACGTCGCTATGAATCATTCAGCTAATGCAGTAAGGACAGTTCTGTGGCATTATCCTCAGTCCTGTGCAAGAGTAGGAGCTCTCAAGCTGATCCGAACTGCCCTCCTGGGGCCTGACAGTGGCTTCCTGGGAACGTGCAGGGGTTAGAAATTGCTTTCAGTAGGAGCAGGTGTGTGATGCAACCAAAGATGTGCTAATGACAGGGCTCTCTTGTTGTTTTGAACAGGAAGTACATCTTTTGACCTCTTCAGTAATTTGAATGGTACAGTTAAAGATGATTTTTCTGAATTTGACACACTTCGAACTTCCAAAAAGCCAGGTAGGAATCGAATTTTTAGCACGTTTCTTTAAAAAGAAATCAAAACCACCACCGCCAAATGTCTTCACAAAGGAAAAGATGATGATGATGCAGCAATAAAAGCTTGTTGTTAACATTTTTGCCTGTGCATGAACTCATGGGGAACTGGCTTCTGGCATTGTGAGCCACAGAATTTTACTCTGCAACCTTTTCCTGTGTTGACCCAGAAATGTATTTGACCTCTATTCATGACATCCAGCATGTGTTTGCAGTATAGCTCGCGCTTAGAGAGTCAAACCGAAAGCTGTTGGCTGAATTTCTCAGGTATGTCAGTTTTAGTGTGTAACAATAGCAGGAAAATGTGAAAACAGGCCTCTGTGAATGCTTTAACTTATTTTTTATTTGGTCGTTACTCACAAAACAAAAACTGACAGACCATAACATGTGAGTGCTTTGGTACTATATACTTGCAGGACAATTCTGCCTGAAAGGTCGGTGACTAATTCAAGGCTGGGTAGGCTTCTTGAATGCAAAAGAGAAAGTCTGGGTGGAATCTAGTTAGGAAGGGTGCAACCATGGTGCAGTGCAAGGGCAGAAGCCAAGGCTTTTGAATTTCTTTCTCTTGGAAGCTCTTAGTCAGTTGCAAGAATATGAACCAACGCCAATCAGGTGGTGCCTTCTGAAGAGCTCTGCAACTCTTACTGTAGCTTCTTGATACTCTTCTAAGGACTATTTAAGGTGCATCTGCCTGCATGTGGAGGGTGTCGCTTGTACTGGGACATGGAAATGTGACTTATACAAACAATAAATTTTAAAATATTTCCTTTGTCAGAGATGTAGGGACTTCCTTTGCTCGATTGTATAGATCAATGAGTTTTGTTTTTCTTTTTGTGTTGTTACAGCTGAATCAGGTTCCACTTTGCCATCCCAGCATAGCGGTACCACAAGCCCTGATCTCTTTGATTCCCAGCACTCGAGCATGACATCAGGCAAACAAAGTGCAGCTCGGAAAACCCCTGAGTCTTTTCTGGGCCCCAATGCTGCTCTGGTGAACCTGGATTCACTGGTGTCTAAGCCACCGCAACCTGTAACTTCGCTGAATCCATTCTTAGCACCAGGTCTGTTTCTGCACATTGCTTCATTTTTTTTTAATTTTACCTTTCCTTTCCTGTAGGAGAATTCTGCATTAACTCAATCCCATTTGATTTCACATTAGCTGGTTTTGGCTTGTTTTTCTGAATTACTTCAGCCAGCAGATCGTGACTGAAAGCAGGAGGGTGAGACAGCATGGTTTCTAGGCATGCTGCCGGACCTTGAAAGCCCAGAGTTTCTACTCTCGTGTCTGCAGCTGATCTACTGGGTTAGCTTTGGTCAAGCAGGTTTCCTTCCACTCTTGTACTTGCTCAAAAGGATCTGGGTTAGAAGGCGGCTTTCGGTTATTAAAGATGGCTGAGCTAAAACTGATGGCTTGTCAGAACAGGTAAGGGGTGAACATGTGCCACCAGAGAATCCCTTGGGAGGGTGTAATAGGTTCTCGTGGCAAGCATGTAGGGAATAGCCCTTTCCCTTGTGCTACTGCAGGCAAATTAGCATCTCTGGCTCCAACCTGAGGTCCCAAATAGCAAACTCTGCAGTATATTTTAATGGGTTGCTGGTCAGGCTACCTTTAGGCTAGCAGGATAACCCAGTTTTGATTGAAACACACTCGCTGTGTATTTGGGGAAAAAATAGACCGTCGCAGTTCTCCTGTAAATTGGCTCCTGTTATAAATGAGCCTGTACTCAAAGCGGACTTGGAAGGTGATGGTAAACATTTGGAAGATGTATGCATCTTTAAAAGCTATTCATATGCGCTGAAATTACCGTGTGACACCGGTCCAGTGAAATACTTCACGATGATATTTTGGTATTTATTTTCTTCACTTTTCCAATGGGGAGAAAAGAAGAGTTTAAACTCCTTGGGTAGGAAAAAAAGCAGTAATTGTGAAGAGCCTTGGCAGGGCTTAACCAGAGGAAATCTGTGTATCTGCCATTACCGGTTACTACCTAAAGTTTGTAAGGGGTCACTGGGCCATCCAAATAGCACTATGCATATACGGCAAAAGGAATTTGTAGTGTTGGCAGCAGCCCAAAAAACCTCAAACGCTGGGAAAGTTATTCTCTGCTTTTTCTAGCACCGCTGTAATTCGGAAACAACTTGTTTACTTTATGAATTCTTGTCAAAACTCGGTGCCAGAAACATGTACAGCTTCTAAATGGAGTCGACTGGAAGAGATCCTGAAGAAAATGCACGTATCTGCAGTAGCTAGATTGCAGTAAAGGAGTGGGAATAGCCTTTTTAAGGGAAGCGTTTAGTAGTAGTAAAAAAAAATAGATGTTGTAGGCATGCCAGGTTATCAAACTTAGAAGCCATCGCTCTCGTGACACGCTGATTTCTCTGTAGGGTGATTTGGGGTTGGGAGCATGTGGGGATGTACAGGAGGTGCTTTCTTTGCTGGAAAGGATGATTTCCAAAACCTCAGTGTTTATGGAGGTGCGATCTCCTTCCCTCTTCCCCCTTCTCTCAAAACCAGGCGCAGCTACAGCACCAACTCCAATCAACCCCTTCCAAGTGAATCAGCCTCAGCCGCTCACTCTAAATCAGATGAGAGCGAGTCCTGTGATGGGAACCAGCCCTTCTTTCAGTGCTGTGCCACCAATAAGCATGGAGCCAATACCTCTGTCTTCCATGGCCCCAGTGCCTGTGGGAATGGCACCGATACCAGCTATGGGCACTGTGGCTTCTCTAACAAGGATGGGCCAGGGGCTGAACGTGAGCATTGCAGGATCAATGACCCAACCTCTTCACAGTACAGGAATCCCGCCGTCAGCGTCCCAGTCTACAAATACAACTAACCCTTTTCTCCTATAAAGACCCAATTAAAGGAACTTTCTTTTCATAGTGTTTCCAGGCTGAAGTCTTTACAGCGAAATGAACGTGGCCTGTGTGGACTGAACGGTGTGTAAGAGACTTGGAAGTAGATTTGCAGTTTACAGTTATGATCTTTGAAGAGTTGTCTCTACTTACCAGTTAATCTAAATCTAGTCTTTGCTACAGATGGTACCTTACTTTGGCTTGTTGAGCATTATGTGAAATGTTCAGACTTTTCACCAAAGTTAGATTCTGCCCATTTTGTTACTTTGTTAATCATTTCAATACACTTTCTAGGGAGAACCTGCCATTTTAAACTCCGTTGGCTATTTTGTAGATGTCAGATGATGTGCTGGATCCTGAAATTACTATTTACCTGCATCTGTCACTTCCTATGCCCATATGATAGACCTGAGATTCAGAGTGCTAGTGAATGTTTTGCACATAACTATACACAGTTCTAGACTGTTGGTTCACCCATAGTCCTTACTCTTAGAGGAGAACGATTCGGAGGGCCCAGGTGGCTGGTTTTTATGCATTAAACATTGCAACGCAAAATCGCACTGCTTTCGTATCAGAGGTTTGACCGAGAAAGCAAGCTTGTCTCGAGAGGAAAAAGCAGACAAAAAACAAACAAACAAACAAGAACATTCTCAAGTTGTCAAGTATAACGTGTGCTGTTGTATGCAGTGTTGAATTTGTACACTACTCTAAGGACTCCTGAGGAACTCTCTGTGAGTGGCATGCTGCACTCGTGCTGAGTGAGTGTCCTGCTCTGTGCTTGTCCAGTACCAGCTTCGTTTGGAAGTTATCATGTGTATTTTGTTTTTATTTGACTTACAATGTGAGTTGAAAGAAAAAAAAAAAAAAAGAAATACAGTGGGACAACTTTGAATTCAATTTCACCGGGGCAAGCTTTAAAACTAATTCAGGCTTAACCTTGCTATATGCAGTTACTCTTGTATACTTTTGCACATATTTTGTTTAGTACAGTTTCATATTTGAGTTTGCAGAGTTACCTGATAGTCCTTTTTTTGCTAATTTTTATAATGTGGTTCTTATTTAACTGTCTGGTTTTGATAGATTTATCAAGTCTGGCTGAAAAATTAAGATATTGGCAAATGTCATTTTTATGGTTTTAATGCCCTCTTATTTATGGTTTTAGCTCTTTGTTTCTGTAAAGAGAGTTTAAAAGGGAAGATTAACACTAAAATATTTTACTTTTAAATGAAGTATTCATAATGCAAATCAAAACAAATTCTCGTGACTAATTATTTTTAGATGAATTGAATTTGAACATAACGTGATTTAAGACTACATTAAAAAGAAAAAACACTAAAGTCGCCTTTCCCTTGATTTGTTCCCGTTTTCCGATTACCAGAACGGCAGGTGTTCAGCCTTTTGGAAGATCGGCAGAGGGGCTATTTTTTCTTGTAATACTTCTTGAGATGTTAAAAATCCTAACGTACAAACGTGACTCATTAATTTTATCGACTAATACTTCTTAATGAAAGGTGCACTCCATCTTAATAACCGGTTCCATTCGCAGTTGTTAATCATAAGCTGAACTGTACGTTTTTAACTTGCATGTCCGGACTCATCGGCACTAAAACCACGCTCAGGTTTCAGCCAGTGCTGCTGGTGCAAACCTGGCCTTCGCAGAGACCGCAGCATTTCGGAGCTCTGCTTCCACAAACGTGCGCGGAGTACGTGGAAAGGGATGTCCCAGCGCTTGCTGCTGCCTCGAGGGCATCTCTGAATGAACTGATGCATCTTGGTGGCCTTTCCCTAATAAGAAGGAGAAAAAAAAAAAAGGCAAAAAGAAAAAAAAAAAAGGCAAAAAAAAAAAAAAAAGCTGAAAGAAATTGCCAGAGTTCTGTGTCTTGGTGTGATGATGCTGTGTGGGACCGTGCCAGTCTAGGGCCGTGTGCCGCAGGAGGGAAGGGCTGGCTAACACGAAAGGGACTGGGTTGTATCTTGTGGTGGGTAGGGGAGGCTGAACGACTATCAAATCTAGGGTACAATCACAGATTTTAGCTGTGTAGGTCAGTGTAGCTCTATTAGTATACGGAATGCTAAATGTGTGGATGTTTCTATGCAGATTGTTCTATCCTCTTGATTCTATTGACTTGCAAGTAGGATTCGGAATATTCATCTGCTTTTGTTTTTATATAGGAGGAAAAAGAATTGCTGTCCACACCCAGTATGTCTCTTAAAAGAAGAAAACAAAAAACCATTCATGTTGCCTTTCAGAATAAGGAAAAAAGACTTTACTTTTTTGTTGTTGTTGAAGTTATTGAAAAGTGTAGACCAGGAAGGGTGTGATTCTTGCAGATGGGGCGGGGGGGGGGGGGGAAGTGCTTTCCAATTGATCTGTGGCAAGATTTATCCTTTTATTATTTTTCCAATTTAATTTTATCAGCAGTGGAATGGAGGTCACTCAATGTTTTTTCCCTTAGTCACCTGAATGCATTTGCAACAGTTAGACGGGGCGTTAGCTGTTCGGCCAAGCAGTTCTAATCACGTCCTCTCGGCAAACACTCAGTAACTGCTTTCCAAGGCGCGATGGGGTTGACAGTGAGCATTTAAAATGACCAAGCCGTCCCCATCTGTCACCATGAAGTGGGTAAAAACAGGATGGCCTGGTAGGGAGCCCTGGCTTAATGAAACCGCTGACTGGCAAATTGTTGCTGTTACCAAGCCACCTCCGCGGGAGCCGTGTTACTCCTTTCACCTTACAGAGAGGTGCGTATCGCACGACAAACCACGGCGATCGGCCCGGGCTGTGGTTAGGCTGAGGACTCCAGCCTTGCCGCCACCCCCAGCCCGACCTGGGCCTTGTAGGGCACGAGGCTGAGCGGCCGCGATGCTCGATCCGCCAGGGGTGCTCCGCCGCCGACGCTGCAAGGCGGCTTCTGCCCCAGGCAGGTGAAGCTTCAGCCGTGCCCAGCACGGTAACGCCATTTCCCGGCGATTTAACCGCCGTCCGGAATAATTAATAACCCCCTCCTCGCCCTCCCACCTCTTCTCGCGTGGGGGACGTGTGCGGATCTGATGGCGTCTGCTCTGGCGTGTTTCTCCGAAGGCGTTTCCCTCTCCCCCCTTCTTTTCTCACTTGCAGATATTAAAAGTGCTTTTGATTTTTAAAAAATGGTAGTATCCCAAAATAGCCTTACTGGTCAAATTGACCAAAGATAAAGTGTTAATTATTTTGTAAAAAATGAAAATGAACAAAAATATCTTGGCATAATTTTAAACCCAACATAAGCTCAGTTATTTATTCAGTTTTATACTATATAGAAACTAAACTACATGGAGGGGACAGGGAAGGAAAACCGTGGTGGGTTGTGGTGTTTACAGTCTTTTTGAAGTCCCGTAGCTAAGACAACTATTGTTATTCATCTTCCCTTTTGCTGTTACAGTTTCTAATGTGTACTGTATGTATTAATATTGCACAAATTGTGGAGAAATATATGGTTTATTTTTCACAGCAGAATCTCACAAGACTCGCTTCCTTTACAAGTGTTACAATTTAAATATTTACCAAACTGTTTTCATAATACTGGGAGCCGGCTGCTTTTTATGAATTTGTGCTGACTATTGACATTATTTACTGTATAAATAATTTATCATTTGTACTATTGTATCATAATGTCTGTATCTTTGTGTCATTTTTCCCGAGCGATGTCACAGATGTGATATTTAACAATGCCATCAGAACAGTGGAAAGACGAGGGGTTTGTAGGTGACTGGTCAGAATTAAAATTGTATTGCTTATATTCCAGACGTGTTGCTTCTTCGAGACTCTGCGTAGTGTTTATATCCTGTTCAAAACTGTTGCTCTCATGCTTGATTTAGTTCTCAAGAAAGCCGATGGATTGGTTGAGATGATTGAGGCTTGTGCTGAAAGTCCTAGGCTCTAGGAGAAATCCAACAGTTACTGAGCGTAATGCTTCTTGTACGTTGTCAATGTGATTTCTTCGATGAATTCATCGCTTTCCTGGGGCAGGCCTGCTCTTACTATGAGAAAGAAGGGTTTCTTATAGATCACTTAAATCAGAATCAGTTGAGACCTTACTAACTCAATAAAAATGAAGACTTGTGTTGCAGGTGGCTGAATTGCTTCTTTAAACCACGTTGTCGTTCAAACAGCGTTTTTGGAGGGATGCCCGACTACCTTTCTCCGCAGAGGCTCCGGTGTTTGTGCCAAGACGGAATCTGGGGAGCACTTGACTTTGAAAGCCAGGCAGTCGTGGAATAAGGGTTGGGGGAAATGGTGACAAAACTGACTTCTGGACTCCCTGCTTCCTGTTGTCGCAGTCGGTGCCGTACCACTCCCGCAGCCTTGGCTTTGCCCCATCGACCGCGTGGCCTTGCAGGTTGGGTAGCAGCGAGCCTGCCTCCAGCTGGGAGGGGATCTCAGCTGCTGAGTCAGGCTGGTTTGAGTGGAAGGTGCTTCGTTAGCAGGCTGTTGCCAGAGCTGCCTCTCCAGAGCCCCTCCAGCTTTCCTGCAGCTGCGGTTTGCTGCCAATCAGACTGATCAGTAATCAAACAATTTCTGGTGCTGCAACCGCAGTAGTGCTAGAGACCCGATGAGCGGAAAGGCGGCCGTGGAAAGAAGCTTCATTTCTGTCTGATTCGATTTCAGATCTGTGGCACAGAGCTTGCTGCGGGCGTTCCACAAACCCACCCCTTCAGTAACACTCCAGTTTCCCTGGAGAGCGAGTTCGCCTCCGGTCAGGGCTTTAAATTCATTTTGCTTCTGTTTCGGGGCATGAAAGGAAAAAAGAAACCCCCCTGTTGCCACAGATGGCTGCCCAGACACCTTTTGGTTTTCGTACCTCTCGTTTTTACAGCGGGATGTTCTGTGCCTCGCGTTCTGCTCCTGTGCAGGGTGGCTCCTCTCTGCCGGCGTGCTTTTTATTGCTCCTCTGGCCCTTCTCGTCTCGCGATCAGTGCTGCTTTGCTCTTCTACTCCGTTTTCCTCCGGCCTCTTGAAATTGCATGGTTTGTTGGAACAAAGGTGCTTGTTACAGGAAAGGTTTAGGAAAGGCTTGAAGTGGAAACTTTTGTGATGACTTCATAATACCCTTAAAAAGGAACTTAATACCAGAGACTTGCGAGCCAGAGGGGCTGCTGGAGGTGGGCTGAGCTGCTGAAGCTTTTTTGGGGAGATTCTGGCTGTGCCTGCGCCTTCCTCTGACCTTGGGCAAGCGGCTTTCTCCCTGCCCCGGGTTTCCTCTTCCTTTCTGCGAAGCGCGATGCTATTTGCCTGCTTCGGGGGAGGAAGGGGCTATCTGGATAAAGTATTATCTAGAGGCTTGCCCTCATCCGCACCAGTGTTGCCAAGTATTTTTGCTGAGTACGTACATTGCTGCTCCCTCTTGTTTGCCCTGGGTTGTGAGTGGTGCAAGCTGTGGTCTTCCGCCCGTTTTCATCGAGCTGGGGGGAAATGCCTTGAGCCAGTTTGCGCTTTGGCTTTGGCAGAACATCTGCAACTGCCTGCAGTCCACTTTTCTGAGAACCAAGCCTGGTTTACACAGACCCCCGTACTAAAAACTTCCGCTTTTATATATATTTTTTTAAGCTAGCTGTCATCTGCCTTCCAGGTAATCAGCTCTCCTCCGTACTGCGAAGTGGGACCCAAAAGGAACATTGATTTTGTAAAGACGGCGGTTTGTTTTGGAGCTCAGCATTATAAATAGCGAAGAGCCAGTGTTGCACATCGTGGTAGCAATCCTGTCTCTCGGTGTCTTGCTGTCAATCGATTATACCCTCTAATTGTTGGAGACTTTGGGTTTCAATGATTGGAAATGCCCCCTCCCTGTTCCCTTTGGTGCCTTAAGCATCCCTGCCAATTAGCCATTAGGGTGGTTAATTGGTAGCAGCGCGGCGATCGATAGGGGACTGGCAGCCTACCAGCATAACACAACCGAGGAGGGTTGCGGAGGCTGAAATAGGAAACTGTGAACGTTGGGAGTGCAGCGATGGCTCGGGTGGCAGGGAGAGCCCGGAGCGTCGTGGTTCTGTGCCCTGTTTGGACACGGCGTGCCGTGGTGCTGGCACTGCTGCAGGTGCCATCGGATGCTGGCTTCGTGCAGGATTGTTCCCCAGCCACGTTAGCACCGACACGCCTGGGGATCCCCTCGTGCTGTGCCTCGACCACCCGCAGTGCCGCAGGTAATCACCGGACACGTTCCTTGGGTCACAGCGGGGTGGGAATGTGGAACCTGTGAAAATCAAAGGGGGGGGGCTCTGATTTTATTGAAGGGACAGCGGATAAAGTCAGTGGGGTAACCAGGCTGAAGGGAACCAGTTCTGATCTGATGTAACAGCGTGCGGCCTGGGAGCCCTTGGTCTGATCAGGTTGGTGTTGTGCTGGGCGGTGGTGGAGGTATTTTTTTTTTTTTTTACCTTTTTTTTTTAATGTCTTTGGCAGGCCTGGCACTAAATGTAGTGATATTCTCGGAGGTGAATTTGGGTACTTAAATATCTTGGCCTGAATAGAGGTATAAAAATAGAAGCCTACAACAGTGAGATGCTTCTGCTGATCTTCCTGCTGAAGGACAAGAGACACAATTGTTTGCACCCAGCCAGGAAAGCCACCTGCTCTCACCGTACCCTTACACCCCAGCCTCCATCCTGGGGGGCTCAGGCCTGGTTTCGATGACCAAAGGATGCTTTCTGTCAGGATTTGTGCTCCCAGGACGTGCTGAGCCCGGTGGTGGGAGCCTGTGGCAGGGGCTGTAGTGGGGTCTCCATCCTGGCTGGACTGGGGGTGTTCAGGAGGGCTTCACGGTGCTCCCACAGCGGCTGGGATCCTTGAGTGAGCTTGAGGGATGCCCTGGAGCCATCCTGTGTGGGCTCTGCTGCAGCCTCCTGCTCCCCTGCCTGTTGCTCGGTGCCATCCTCCAGCGCTGTGGGGTGAAGGGGGAGGGAGGTGGTGGCAGCAGGTCCTGGCGTGCTGCTCTGGTGGCAGTGGCGCAGGTGGGTCACCCAGGGGCTGCTTTGTGATGGGCTGAGAAGCTGCTGGTGATGAGACCAAGTAGATTCGGAGCTGGAGGTCTGACTCCCTTCAAATCTGGCTGGTTTCTGCCTCTGGTTTTTGTTATTATTTTTTTTTTCTTCCCTTTTTGGAGTATTTCACAGGAGACTCCTGCTCCTTAACCAGCGCTGCTGCTGGGGAGCAGTTGTCAGCTTGAATTTGTCTGCAAGACTCTTAATTCTCAGCCGGAGATAATTTCTAGCTGCTGCAATACTGCTGTTGTGAAATAGCCTCAGCAGCCCGAGGACAGAGGCAGCTCCTTGAAGGCTCGCAGATGCGCGGATTTCAGGCTAAGTCCCGCTCCCTGCAAGGCAGCTCCGGTGGTTCCTCGCACTGGCAGGTGTTTGCCCCGGGGTGAGGAGCAGCAGCAGGACGGCTGGCACCGTTGTGCTGAGCAATTTTCCATGTAGGAACAGGGAGGATTTGGGTGTCCTTCACACAGTCTTGTTAGCTAATTGTTATTAGCAGTGGCTAACATCTTCCTAGAGGCTGGAAACTGCCACGAGAGGGCAGAAGCTGTTGCTGCCGTTTCCAGTTTTGGTAGCAAAGGCTGCAAATACCAGTTCCTAAAGGGGTTGCAAACAATTTTCCTTTTCCTGACAGGAAGAGGGGACACCGTTCAGACCACGTCCTTTGCTGCTTCTTTCCAGGGTGGCTTCCACGCCGATGGCAGGAAGGCTCTGCCACTAGGTCTGTCTTGAGCCCTTTCCACCTCTGCCCCAGGGGTCTTGTTTCCAGGTGAGATTTCTGCCCATCTTGGGCTCTGCTTTGCATGGAGCAGCAAGAAGGATGTTGGAGAAGCTCCATCCTCCGTTATTTTTGGTATTGTTTGCCCGGCAGGCACAGTGGGAGCTGTGTTGTGATCTGCTCACCCCAAATCCCCGTTATTGCTGTGTGAAGTGACAAAAGCCAGTGTGCTAGCACTCGCATCCCTACCACCATGGTCATGGCCTGTTTGCTCTGCTCCCTGGAGTGCTCCCTGCACTGGCACGGTGATCCTGCTCTTGTTGTCTGCCAAAGCGCCTTGAGACCGCGCTGGCAGAGGAGGGAAGGCTGCTGCCATGTCCTGAACCACCTCCGAGGCTTCATTTGCCTCTAAAAGGTCTCACCCGTTTTGGTGGTGTTGATGTGTCTCCTGACAGACCCTGTCTCAGCAGAGCAGCAGGATACAAGTTCCAAATGAAGTTTTTTTTTTTGCTTGAGTTAGGAGGTTAATGGCCGATTTCACTGTCTGGGAGAGACTTAAGCGTAACTAACAGGAGCTGCCGTGCCAGCTGACAGCCTCGTACCACCATCTGTGTTACAAGAGGTTGAGAACTCAGTCCAGTTGTGAAGTAAAAAGGAGAATGATTAATTAGTAGATGAGTAGGGTGATAACAGCTGCTGTTACTTTGGGATCCCACTATAGCAAGATTCTTTTTCTGGGTTTTTCACTGTTCTTAAAGTATGGGTTCTTTAACCTTTCATATATTAACTGCAGTGAACACTTACAGATCGTTAAGCCCTTCCTTATTAATGTCACTCCACAGCGCAGCATCGTGTGTCTTTATTCCTTTGTCATGAGAGCAGATTCTCTCCAGTGTGAAACAGCTGCACACCCTCTGCCATGCCCCAGTTCCAAGACTTAAAGCTGAGGCAGTTGTCCAGAACCCTGTAAAGGCAGCAGCGAGTCCGTGTCTGGGAGAGGAGCATGTTTATCAGCTCTATCAGGTGCTGCCTTTCTGAACAAACGAATGGCATTGAACTTGGGAAACAGCTATTGAAAACATCACCCCCACACCTGCCATTGTATAAGGAGCAAATTGTGTCAGGTTGAAAAGCTCCTGCAGCAAAACACCCAGAAGCCAAACATGATTCAAGGCCTTGAAGAAGGTATGTGAGATTCTTAACAACTGTGCCCAGAACGCTTACGAGTCGAGAAAAAAACAGACAATAGGCAAAATGCCCCAGTAATATCGGCAGCAGCGTGGGGTCAGCTTGGAATCAGATGGTCTTCACTGTAATATTGTTTGTGGTTTCTTTGAGCACTGCTTTTCACTGTGGCTTTTTTTTTTAAACACGTTTTTCTGAGGGTCCTTGCACCCTGCCTCTGAATAGCCAAGCTATGCACGCACATGTTGGTTTTGATCAGGCTCGGTGTGGGAAGCATCCAGCTACTCATTTCCAACAGGTAGCAATTCAGATCGGCAGCGGTAACACGCCGGAAAGCTGTACGTGAATAAATTCACTACATCCCTCTGGGCACGAAGTTTGGACTTTATCTGGGTTTAACAGGTTTTTCATGACTAGAATCTCTGTTGTGCAGTTTTGCTCTAATTAGAATGGGGGCAGGTAACTGTGCTCAAGGGCAAAAAGATATTTAACCAAGGGTAGGTTTAATGTCTGGGTGTTTCAGGTTTTTCAAATACAGATATTTATCCTGCTACTGTAGCTGACTGCTTCTCAAATACTTTTAAAAAGGAAACAAAATTCCTTGCTTCTCTTCTGAGCCAACAGGAAATACTTATTAATTTGGATTCCGACATGACTCAGTTGAGAGATTACAGCAGTTGCCAAAACAACTGGTGGAGCAGCTTACTGGAAGTGTAAAACCAATAAAAACATGACAGGAGAAAAGCAGAGATGAAAAAAAATCTGTAACCATGTTTGGAAAAGTATTTATAAATAGTACAAAAGATGCTAACGCACAACGATCACTTCTTTTTAGAAATATTTATTTATTTATTTGGTCACACCCCTCAGTACAAAATAACTGTACCTACTGAATGCTTTATTTTACAGCTGTAGTGGAGGCTCTGCACTTCAATAGTAGTGGTCGTTATTTTCACTTTTATAGTTTCAAGGTCTTGGTAGTTTACTTGCAGGGTGGTATCACGTTAAGTCTGTCTCCCAGTTATCTCCTGGTATTTGCAGTCAAAACACAGGAGCTTACATGTCCAAATTTAAATATGAAAATGACTAAGCAATTAGTTATTTCACGGTAGTCTACGCTTAGTTCTTTTGTACCTGTAAGAACAGCGTATCTTGGATGATTCAGGACTTAGAAACATCCATGCTGGCACAAACAAATAAAAGCCCTAGGCAGCAGAAAGACAAAACCAAAAATATTTAGACAATTGGGTTTATTCGGCTTAAAAGAAGAGCACTAACATAACTTAGAAGATTCAGTGAAAGGCCATGATAAGACATCAGAAAAGATGTTTAGACTGGGGGCCAGCTTTGGGTCATCATGCTGAAGACATCTGAGAATAGCAAATTAGCTTCAGAGCTTGTCCCACTAGTAACAAACAACATTGTTTCGGTCATTCTCAGAGGTTATGCAATGGGAAAACCTAATTATAGCTGACATGAACATCAATATGTTGCCTTTTTAATGCCTTTCTTCTGATAAGAACACCAGCTAAGGAAGGCCACGGTACATTATCTCTGTAAGCAAACATTTTCCTTGCACGATATTCTCTCTTCTTTGAGCCCGTACTGCCACATGTGATCTGATTATACTGGCAGAAGCCTGTTAAAACTGTTGCAAGTTAAAACCTCGGCTACCCAAAGCATCAACCATCAGGCTCTGCTGGGCTGGAGTGACCTACTTACGGGAAGAGATGAGGTCTTTCTGCTGCTCCTGACTGTCGTGTACAGCACAGGACCTCTGGTAACTAACAGGACTTGAAGCTAAATAAAGTATACACAGGTGGTTTACTGAGACTCTGTGCACTTTCATTTCAGCCCCTTCTTTAAGGCTTATTTTTTAGTCAACAGCTGCATTTAAAATTCAATTTGTTCTATCAGAAGTTAAAAGCACACAGCACACACACCTAACCCTAGGGTCTCTCTGACTCCTGTAAAATAAACCGCTGTCCTTTTTCATTCTCCTGAAGCTGGATGCAGAAATAAAGTCTACAAAGAGTCACAGCCTCGATTCCTTCACTTAAAAATGGGGAAGGGCTTGTTTCTACGGTGCATAAACTATTTTATTTAGTTGCACAAACTCTAGAGGACTACGGGCACGGTAACGGATACCTGCTGTGATTTAGCAGCCTGAAGCTGGTGGCGCAGAGAAGCGTGTGTGTGTTTCACCGGAACGTTTCCATAATCTCCCCTTCTTGGAAGGTGCAACAATTTCCATTTCCCATTTCTACCACAAAAACATTAGTTTAAAAAAAAAAGAACTGGGTTTGTACCGATGTTTTAAACGAAGAAAAACTATTACAACTCTAAGTTGAAGTATAGAACATAAAAAAAAAAAGAGGCTGTTATAAAAAATACTTTGTAGGTCTGCTCTTGAGAGGTCCAATATTACCCATAAAAATGCTAAACAGAACCGATGATACAAACTTACGCTTTTCAAGCTGTATACTTACTGAAAGAATTATTCTCTAGAAAATTTCTCCAAAGCCTCACAGGCTTGAGTTTCTTTTTGAATAAAGGTTTCTGGTGAAATGTTCTTAGTTCAGTCAGATGCTCGTTCTCCAGTTGAAAAAACAAACAATAAAAGGCCCTGAAGTGTTTAACTTCTGCGTGAGCCTTTGCAAATCCCACTCCTGAGTTCAATACTTATGAATCCCTTCTGTAAGAGGCACACAGGGGCTCTGCATGTCACTCGGGCTCACGTCATAGCCCAGCTTCTTCATATCCTTGGTCACCACGTTGAAGGAAATGGTCACGAAGCCTTGAGATCGCACCCTCGTTACTAGAAGAAAGAAGACGAGTAACACTGGTTAAGAGAGGATTTTGAGTCACTGTTGAACTCTTCACACACCTGGGTAGGACAGCAGAAATGGGTGGCCAAGCCCTGGTCTGCTGCTGTGCAAGTGTTGCGGACAGGAGCCCCTGGGGACTTACCTTCTCTGCCTTCTCCCTGCGCTACCACTTTGGGGTCAGTAAATTCTGGACGTCTCCCTGTGAACCAACTTGGAGGAGAAAATAGAAAATAAATAAGTGGATACACAGGGCAGTGCTTAGATTTGACAATGATAGGCATTTTTTTAAAAGGGATAATAAGCCTCCCAGCTTTTGTTCACAGTACAGAGTTTTGGAGACTTGTTCACTTTCTTTATTGCTGTTCTACTTTGATCAAAGATAAGTTTTTCTCTGAGGGAGAAAAAAAAGAAACAAATTTCATACATGTTATATTAAATCCAAGCTGTATCTGGGCTAGACAAACTCTCTACAGCAAAGCAGTTTCAAGACCAGTCTGATTCAGGGCCTCATTACCCAAAGTAACAGAGAGGCTTGGATCCTTTAAATACATCAGAAATGCACATAATACAAAGATAGATAAACTACCACGCAGATTCTATGAGAAGGGTATCGTAAGAGAAGAGCTGGACATCAGCTGAATCCTGTCTGCTGGGCATAGAGCCCCACAGAGCTCTGACCCAAACCAGGCTCAGCTGGTACACACAATCCACAACCTGATCATCAGCTCACAGGTCACTCAGACTGCACTTAAACAGTACCATGGAAAGAAAAAACTTAGCCTGAGTCACTGTGCGTACACACCTACTTTGGAAGGGATGTGTGCTTGGAAACAAAACAAAGATTGCAGCAAAGGCGTTCTGCATAGAAGAAAAGGTAAAAGGGGATTGTTTTCCCATGTGCTGTCTTTGCTTTCTGGATTGATCTTGATGTGGCTATCCTTCAAGAAAAGTCCTTAGCTATAGCACGACTCAAGGATGGACTGTCCTTGGGTCCAATGACAACTAAAATACCCAGTAAAATCAGTCCAAACAGAACTTCTGCAAGTCACATCACTGACGTGAATCAGCCTGTGCAATAAAGAGCAGCCCCTCAGTACAACAAGTTGGGTCTGTTGTTAAAAAGACAAAGCGTTACTGCAAGCAGAGAGTTAACACCTTTAGAGAAAGCTCTTCAAAAAAAAACAGACATCTGTGAATGTGTCTTTACCTTCAAAACCACGTGGTTATGATAGAAAGTGTACACAGACATGCACCTGTGAGTAGCTGGATAGAGATTTGCAAGTAAGAGCAAGAACTTTAAAAATAAGACGGCTTTAATCCTTACCTTGTAAACTTTTGCAGCCTAGATGTGGACTCTGGAACAAACATAGCAATGGTTCTCTTATGCCTAAACCAAACACGAGAGGTACAGACCTTCAGAAATGAAGCAAACAGCACTGGCAAGTCTTGTATTTGTACAGACACATCAGACCGCTGCACACCTCAAAGTAAAACAATACTTTTCCTTTCACAAAGAGAATGTTTGCATGCATAGGAAGAGCATAATTTCAAGTGGCAGGAATGGAAGCTTAGCGTGTGCTGAGAGAGATGGGGAGAGAGTGGTGAGAGCCAATACTACACTTCATGCTGAGGTGGTCTTCATGCCAGTTCTAACTTTAAGGAGTAACTTACGGGATTGCCAATAATAATAATAACCAGGGCTGCTGCTAGAAAATCCGCAACCTTTGTGCCAAACAGACAAGCCATGATAAGCAGATGTAGGGACACTTTTGTCCCTGCAATAACATTACAGCCTGGAAATTAATCTCTGTTTTAGCCCTGAAAGATGGCAGGGCTGTCACCTCACCTTCCAGGCGTGAAGGGCACATGAACAGCTCCATAACCTCTCACCACGTCGTTTCCAAAAAAATCAGGTCCGTAGACGCTCACGACAATCTGCGGCCCTGCCAAAGAAGCGGGGGTGAGCTAGGTGCCTCGTCTTCGAGCGTCCCCCCCTCCCCAGGCACTCACAGCCGGACGGGTTGGTGCTCTTGAAGGTAATTTCGATGGGGAAGTTCCAGACGAGCGTGGTGGGGGCGACGGTGCTCTTGGAGGTGATCTGCGAGATGCCTTCCTCCAGGCCCTGGAGAGAGAAAGCGGCATGAGTGGAGGCCTGCCCTAAGGCTGCCACACACACACTCAGCTGGCCAGGCAGCTCTTCAGGAGCAGGCAATGAACCCTTACAGCTGTAGGAACCCAGTCCTGGCCGTAGACGAAGCAGAACTTGCAGTAGAGGTCGTCAAACCCGGGGAACTGCAGGGAGACGGGCGGCGTGAGCGGGACGGGCCCACGGGGACCGAGGGCCGGGGCAAGGCCGCGCTGCCGGGGCTGGAGCCGAGGCCGGGCCGGGGCTGGAGCCGAGGCCGGGCCGCCCCCCGCCGCCGTCCCCGCTCACCTCCCCGCTCTCAATCTGCCCGTTGACGGCCACCAGGAAGACGCTGGGGCTGGGGCTGGGGCCGCCGCCGGCCGCCATGGCGCCCGCCACGCCGCTAGGCCCCGCGCCCCGGCCGTTGCCATGGGGACGGACGGAGCGGCGCACGGGACAAAATGCCTCAGCGGGCGGCGCTTCGCGGGGCTGCTGGGGAGTGCCCGGGGTTACCAAAAAGCAAGGGAAACGCCCCAAAACGCCGGCAGTGCTGTTCCCCTCGCTCAGCACAGCGGGATCTCATCACCCCCACGGTCACTGGCCTGAGGGGCTGGGGCTGAGGCCCATGGAAACCTGCCTTTCACTGCCCATCTCCCCCTTCATCCTTAAGGCACGTTGTGTTTTGAATTTTACACATTTTTGTTTTATAACGTTTGCACAAATCACTCCTGATGAGCTATTTATAAGGCATTCCCAGCCCGTGTGATGGAGCAGGGCCTGCTCCCTGCAGCAGACACCGAGGAAATGGCCACTAGATGCTGCTGCCGGCTGGGCTGCGGCGGCTGCGCCCGCAGGGAACCCCAGGCCTGGGGTGCCCATAGGGGAACATTTGGGATCGGCAGGGATGGAGGCACCCGCCAGTTTGGGAGTCCCCACAGGGCCACAGTCACAGCTACACAGGGCCTATAATGGGCCGCGAGGCGTCGAGTTTTAAGGCTTTGTAATTAGCATTGTGTACTGACGTATTTGTTTCCCTGGCCTGGCGGGAGCAAGGTGTGCCTTGATAAGTGCTGATACCTGGATGTGACTACTGCATATCCCGTGGGAAGGCGAGGAAATGGGGTTGTGCTGGTTTGATTAGCCTGCTCTAATTAAAAGGGGAGCGAATTCTGTGTCTTTCCAGAGCTGACGCTGCAGACCCTGCCATGCTGCCTCCCTGCAGAGGCCATGAGGCAATACTGCCAGGAAGCTTTGCCACCGCCGCAGCCGCTCACCCCTCACCGCCTTTCTCCATCACAGACACTGCTGCCGTGCCTGCGAGCTGTCCTGGGGCATTCAGTCAGCACTGGGCTCTGGGGAATGACGTGAAGAACACACAAGGCTCTGGCCACCACCTGCTTGGCTTTCCCCTGCTGCCACAGCAACAAGTTGGAGGCAGGCTCAGTCCCTGGCCTCATCCATCAGCTCCATTTTGCCTCCCTTTTGGCAGCACCTT
The DNA here is from genome assembly GCA_011075105.1 of Heteronetta atricapilla. NCBI lineage: Eukaryota > Metazoa > Chordata > Aves > Anseriformes > Anatidae > Heteronetta > Heteronetta atricapilla. The sequence goes on along the minus strand of CM021744.1, from coordinate 2,639,311 downwards.
GCGGAGGCTCGCGTTGCTGCTGTGGCTCTCTGCAGTGCCACACCGTGGACTGCTTGTTTTGGGTGTTTTATCCTGAGGGTAAAGGGGCATCCTGAGATACGGCCTCTTGCCTCGTGCGGGGTGCTGTGTGCGTTTGGGCTGGACTGAGAATAAACTACCACTACTGTCCATGTCTGAAAAGTGCCTTTCATGTTCTGATATATTTTCTGCCAATATTTACTTCAATTAGATTTGTTAAGTTTTGAGTTTACTTTTTTCTTTTTTAAACATTCAGCAAACAAAACTTGGCCAACAGGGGAATGGGAGAAAGGCAGGAGGGATGGGAGGGAATGACTGAAATTTTATCCTTTCTCCCCTGCCCCTCAGAAATGCTTCAGAGCAAATCATTTATTTCAACTGAAAATTATCCAGGGGAAAAATAAAGCAGCTCTCAAACAACTGTCCTTTGCAGCTAGCAAGGCCATTTAATTAACTTTTTTTTTTTTTTTTTTTTTTTTTTTTTTCCATTTCCTTGGCTACCAGCTAACTCAGAACTAGCTAAGAGCCAATATAAGTGTTCTTTTCTTTTCTTTTCTTTTCTTTTCTTTTCTTTTCTTTTCTTTT